>CM022946.1:70136427-70567638 GCA_012931725.1 Litsea cubeba
ATATCCCTTATGGATGGACTCGGTCCCGTTCCCCACCAATTCAAGCATCCTACCTCCAAACATATACGGAAAGGATCAGCCAGACAGCACGTCATCCACTTCAAGATCTGACGGGAGCTATCGCGGATCAAGATGCACTCAATCCGCCTCTTTGCAAGTACCCTAAAAGGTACGGCCTTCGATTGGTACTCCACTCTGCCGGAGGACTCAATCCAAATTGGGCCTGCTAGAGACACGCTTCCTGACTCACTTCAAAGGTGAGGATCACCCCTACTATGGCTCAGCTGTGCAGCCTAAAACAGGGGGAATGAATCAACATATGACTTCATTCACAAGTGGAAAGCAATGGCATACATGCTCTGATGTATTGCCACAAGCGTCGCTAGTCGACATCTGCCGAAACAACATGAGAGCCAGAATCCGCTCCATGATCATCGGCAACAAATCAAAAAACCTGGGAGAACTCCTAGAAGCTTCCATGGAAGCTGAAACGGTGATTAAAGACCTCAACAGTCAGAAATCATCAAGAAAAGAGCCAACCGCCATTGCAACCTCTAAGCCAAAGAAGAAAGAGGTCCTCAATGTGCAGACCAAATCAGCTCCTCAGCCACCAAAGAAAGCTGAAAACAAAGCTGTTGGTAAGAGACCTGAACTCTCTGATGCCTTCAAAGAACGAGTAGAGAAGAAATACCCGTTTGATGAAGATGTTGATGAAAATCTTCGGGGCTCTTGTGGCAAACGGCAAGCTCACCTTGCCTGAACCAAAAAGACCGGGTGATGTTGGCAAAACCAACGATCCTCGGTACTGTCCATACCACCAGATGATCTCGCATCCTCTCAATCAATGCTTCGTTGTGAGAGAGAAAATAAATGAGATGTGGAAAAACGGAGTCATCACCTTTGACAAAAACTATGGGTCTGCCTCCGTCAACATGGTGACATGTGGACAAACATCAAGATCACTACTTCCTTCAAGGTGATAAACTCAATCGAAGCGTCCGAGGAACTGGTTCCTTACCCGACACCAGACGGACAACCGATATGGGTACATCCCGATCTCCTGGAAGATGAAAATTGGGAGGTCGTGAAAATAAAGCCTACAGCTCAACAGCGAAGGCAGGCTAGGAAACATCTCCTCAAGCTCAAACGGCAAGAGAAGACCCAGCCAAAACTAGAGGTCAAAGAAAAGGCAGAGGCTTCCTCTACCGCTTCACTGGAGGTAACAAAAACATCCCTTCCAGAGACTTCAAAGGGGGTAAGGAAATTCACTCTCAGTGATTTCATGCCACCTCAATTTAAAGAAGCCATGCAGGAGACATCATACTCTTGCAATTCAGTAGTTGGATTCTCCATTGATGGATACGAATCCAGCGACACCGATGATGGATTCGAATCCAACTACACAGATGAGTGGGAGGAGTCCCTTGAAACAGGAGAATATCTCTCCGATGAAGAATGGGTTCCTGAGTCTCATCTTATGCCAGTAATCTGGTATAACCCCCTACAGCCACAAGGATCCTGGTCTGATGATGAAGAAGACCAAGAGGCTGTACAAGAAAATGCTGCTGACCCAGCACCTCTCATCACTCCAGTGGAAATCAACAATGTTGAGCCACAAAGAGATGATGAGGAAGAAGATCCGGCTCCCATACCTGATCTTGAAGAATATGCAAGGATCTTGCAGCGACTCGCTCTAGAACAAGAGCAAGAACGCGTCAACGAGCCTCCTCGCAATCCAGAGCCTGAAGTCCCTGAAGACCACCAGGTACATCCTCCCTTAACTCCTGAAAATGGAGAAAATTGCTGGATAGACGATCCTCTCACATCCGAGGATGAGTCTGACTCCGATCAGGCAACGTCTCCCGTCAGAGCTTCCTGTAATGTGATAATTCGGGATTATAGCTCTTCCGAAGCATCGTCTGATGAGAGCACTTACACTCCGGCGACGCCTAGCAATGTATCTTCTGGAGCCACCTCGTCTCACGTGACTTTCACTGAGATGACACCCTCTCAGGTTTCTTCTCCTGAGACTGTGACTTCAAAGTTCACACCCTTCCTGACTGAAGAATTCCCAGCCATTGATGCTTGGGACGATGAATTAGTCAACGAAGAAGAAAGATTGCTGGATGCTGTTCAGGACTTGTTCCCGGAAAATGCTCCATGCAACACAATCACTGAGGATGGTAACTCTGCTGCTGATGCATCCTCAGCAAATGAAAAACGACAGCCTCTTGATCCTGAAGACAATCTTCCAAACGAAGACCCTTCTCAAGAAGCTCTCGAAGTTGGTAGAGGCACCCGCTCTGGCCGGGACTACCACAAAAATTACAACCAATCTTCCTTTACATATGTAAATCCTTCGGGAAAAGATGTTGTAAGCGCCCCTAGTGGCAACAATGATGAACATGCAGGCCCTAAGGAGGCTTTCAAGTATGACTTGATTGAACACTTCAAGCACATACCTGCACGTCTGCACATCCTAGATTTGTTGCGAATGTCTCCGCACACTCGTGATAATCTCATCTCAGAATTACAAAAACTGAATGAGGATGTCGACAAACATGCCCCGCAAATCCTCCAAATTGAAATGGATTACCGGGTCAAAAACTCAGAAGCCTCCTCAAAGGGAGAAAAGAAGAAAACTGAGGGATCATGCATTGAATGCCTCTCGGTTAAAAAAGCAGCCAGTGCAACCATCGCCTTCACAAAGGATGACCTCCTACTTGGCGAAACCAGGCATAACCGACCCCTGTACTTCACAGGGTATATCAAGGAAATGCCTATGCATAGAGTTCAGATCGACCCAGGTTCTGCACTCAACCTCATCTCCACATCGGCTCTTGAAGAGTTGGGCATCCCACCCAGCAAACTGAGCCACACATCTGTATCTATCTTTGGATACGATGGGAGTACTCAAAGGCCTATCGGCAAAATCAGGTTCAAATTGCAGATAGGTGATCTTATCTCTGAGGTCACAGTGTATGCAATAAAGACCCCTTCATGCTACAACATCCTTCTCGGACGCCCTTGGATCCATGAGAATGGTGTTGTCCCTTCAACTCTACATCAATGCATCAAGTTTGTTGGCGACGACGACATGATACATCGAGTCTTTGCGGACAGAAAACCCTTCAAAGGTAAAGAAATCCACTTCGCAGACTCACAGATGTATGAAGGTGAAAAAGAAGAAAAGGAAAAGCATACAGCATCCTTTGCCGAAAATCTCCAGAAAGATAAAGGCAAAGCTCCTCAACAATCACCGGAAGAAAACAAACCATCCGGTAAATCTGAAGAGAGCATGCAAACTCCCTTCATCATCTCCCTCAAATCTTCAAAGCCTTTGGTCATCACAACTAAAGTGAAGAAGGCAAAACAAAAGCCTGGGGGCAAATTTGTTGTCTCTTTCGTGTCTATCATGCAAGACACGGACTCGGATTCAGAGCCAGAAGACGACACATTGTCAAGCCAAGCTGACACTCAGCAAGTTCAGCCTGCTCTTACTCCAATGGAGACAACTTCTGACATAGAAGATCCTACGTTAGCTTCCTTCGTTGTTCCAGCAACTTCAGCAAAGGAAAAACCGATCTTCTTCCATAGATCGGATGCTTCTTCATCAAACTCCATGCTTGAACCTTTCCAAAATAAAGGTACGCCTCAACTATCCTTATACAGTTCTGTGGCACAAGCTATTATGAAGAAAATGGGCTATGACACTCAAAACCCAGTCGGTTTGGGAGAAGGACGCGGTATTCTCACGCCATTGGGGCCCGTCTTGACCAAAAGCCAGCTGGAAGATTGGAGACTCTACGGCTATGTAGAAAAGTCTTCACACGGGTTAGGGTATGATCCCGACACTCCCTTGAGACAGTTGACACAAAGGCTTAAAAGTCAATATACTGACCAAGCCTCAACATCTCAAGTCCATGAAGACATCGATCTCCCTGGATATCTCTTTGATGAGTCACTTGACAAAGATCCAGGAAGCTCATCCAATTGGCACGATTTCTCCGAAAATAAAGAGGAGTTGTCCGATGGCACAGACGTGTGGACTTCTGACCCAGAAGAACCCTCATCTCCAAAAGAAGTAGCCTACTTCGACTCGGTTTCAACAGGCGATTGGGATCATCTCATAGCAAGCCTTGGGAAAATTACCGATCAAGAAGACCCGTGGAAAGGAACAAAACCTTGGTCTGGAAATGCCCTTGAAACCCCAGAAGGTTTCGTTGAGCTGGAAGCCTCCGAAAATATTGTGGAGGAACCACCTTCGAACCTTCCAACAGAAGATCCTGTTCAAAAGATAGACTTGGGAACACCAGATAACCCACGTCCTGTATTCATAAGTAAGAATATAAAGGATGATGAGTTACCCGAGTATATCGCTTTTCTTCGTGAGTTCGTTGATTGCTTTGCATGGTCTTATGCTGAAATGCCAGGCTTAGACCCCAAAATAGCAGTTCACAAACTCAATCTTCAAGAAGACATCAAGCCTGTCAAGCAAGGCCAAAGAAGATTCCGTCCAGATGTGATGGATAAAATTGAACAAGAAGTTCAAAAACTCAAAAGCGTCGGCTTCATCCGTGAGGAACAACATCCTGAATGGTTGGCCAACATTGTCCCCGTGACAAAGAAAAATGGGTAGATCAGGGTCTGTATTGACTATAGAGACCTGAATGGCGCATGCCCAAAAGATGAATTTCCGCTCCCCATACCAGAGGTAATGATTGATAATACCTGTGGATTCGAGCGAATGACATTCATGGATGGTTTCTCTGGCTACAATCAGATAAAGATGCATCCTGAGGATGAAAAACATACATCCTTTCGAACCCCATTTGGCGTGTATTGCTACACTGTCATGCCATTTGGTTTGAAGAATGCTGGTGCCACATATCAGAGCGCTATGATGAAAATATTCCAAGATATGCAGCACAAGACGGTTGAATGTTACGTTGATGACCTCGCCGTCAAAAGCAAAAGAAAAGAAGATCATCTCGAAAACCTTCGAGAAGTCTTCCTCCGGCTTCGCAAACACAAACTGCGAATGAATCCATTGAAATGCTTCTTCGGTGTCTCGTCGGGTAAGTTCCTCGGATTCTTAGTTCGAAAAGCTGGAATAGAGCTTGACCCCATAAAAGTCAAAGCCATTCTAGAAATGCCCTCTCCAAGAACCTTGAGAGAACTCAAAGGGCTTCAAGGGAGATTGGCCTACATCAGACGGTTCATCTCCAATCTTTCGGGGAAATGCCGTCCATTCTCCCGGTTGATGAAAAAAGGTGTAAACTTTGTCTGGGATGCTGACTGTGAAGCTGCTTTCCAAGACATCAAGTCATACCTGACAAAACCTCCAGTGTTAGCTGCTCCTACCACTGGAAAACCATTCATCTTGTACACAAGAGCCCTTGATCACTCTCTGGGAGCTCTGCTTGCGCAAGAAAATGATCAAAGAAAAGAAGCTGCTCTATATTACCTCAGCCGCATGCTAGTAGGTGCAGAGCATCGCTACTCTCCAGTTGAAAAAGAATGTCTTGCAGTGATGTTCGCCGTACAAAAGTTGCGTCACTACTTGCTTTCCAATACAGTCTACCTGGTCTCGAGGGTCAACCTCTTGAAGGTCCTTGTCACAAAGGCAGGTTCTCTCAATGCTCGACTGGCAAAATGGTCCATCCTTCTGTCACAATTTGATATTAGGTATGTACCACAAAAAGCAATCAAAGGGCAAGCTCTAGCGGACTTCCTCGCAGAGCATCCATTGCCTAAAGATTCTCCACTCAGAGATGATCTCCCAGACGAACCAGTCTACAATGTGGAGACTTTCTCACAAAGTGCCTCCTGGGACATGTACTTTGACGGTGCAACCAGGACAAATGAAAAAAGACAGCTGATCTCGGGAGTTGGCATCCTCTTTGTTAGCCCCGACAAATACATGATTCCACACGCTTTCTCGCTACTGGAACCATGCACAAACAATGCAGCTGAATATCAAGCTCTGATCTTAGGATTGGAACTCGCCATCGAATCCGGTATCACTATGCTGGAAGTCTTTGGAGACTCTCAACTGATCGTCAACCAGATGAATCAGAAATTTGAAGTCAGGAAGCCAGATTTGCTGCCCTACTACAACAAGGCACAATCACTTCTGCAAAAGTTTGACATCTGTCACATCACCCACATTCGTAGAGGTGAAAACATACGTGCAGATGCCCTAGCCGGACTTGCCGCATCCATGGCAATCCAGGAAGGGGAAAACATGCAAGTCACAGTGTGCGAAAGAAGAATCCTTCCTCCTCTTACCACACACCAAGCAGTTGCTGAATGCCACCAAGTGGTCGGAAGTCGGATTTCAATCCTTCAAACTTCAATTGGCGACTAGAGGGATCCGTTCATTGATTACATTATGTTCGGAATCCTACCTGAAGATCCAAAAGAACGGGTAAGCATCCAAAGGCGAACCCCAAGCTTCCATTTGGATATTCCTTCAAAAATCCTTTACAGGAAATCCTTCAACGGAGTACTTCTACGCTGCTTGTCACAACAAGAGGCTGAAGAAACACTCAAAGAAGTTCATGCTGGTCTTTGCGGAGCTCATCAGGCTGGACCTAAGCTTTATGATCAGATAAAAAGGTTAGGATATTACTGGCCTACCATGGTAGCTGATGCAATGCAATTTGCTAAGCACTGCCAACAATGCCAAGTTCATGGAGATTACATTCACATGCCTCCAGAATGGCTACATCCTACAGCGATCTCATGGCCTTTCGAAGCCTGGGGTATGGACATCATAGGTCCTATTTCTCCCCCTTCAAGCAAAGGTCATCGCTTCATCTTCGCCGCTACGGATTATTTCTCCAAGTGGTCAGAAGCATTTGCGTTTAACGAAATGAAGACCTCATCAGTCCTTCAGTTCCTACGCACCAACATCATTTGTCGTTTCGGTATACCCAAAAGATTCGTCCATGATAACGGACCACAGTTCCGGGATCATCGATTCTACAGGTTCTGCGACAAATACAAAATCCAAAGCTGTCCTTCGACTCCATACAATCCGGCAGCAAACGGGTTAGCAGAAGCTTTCAACAAGACACTCTGCAAAATCCTCAAAAAAATGGTCTCTAATCACAAAAGAGACTGGAGCGACAAAATGTCTGAAGCTTTGTGGGCCTATCGAACCACCGTTCGAGGACCAACCCATAGCACACCATTCTCCTTGGTCTATGGATGCGAAGCTGTCGTGCCCTTGGAAGTACAAATTCCTTCCTTGAGGGTATCCTTGCAAAATGACATGACTCAAGAAAGCAATGTCAAATTGCGACTCCATGAGCTGGACAATCTCGATGAGAGACGGCTCGAAGCTCAACAAAGCATTGAACTTTACCAAGCACGTATGGCAGGATCTTTCGATAAAAAGGTCAGGCAACGCGCCTACAAAAAGAATGACTTGGTTCTTGCGGTAAAAAGACCAATGGTCTTCGCTCACAAGTCCAAAGGCAAATTTGAGCCAAAATGGGAGGGACCCTACGTCATCGACAAAGTTTTCTCCAACGGCGCATATGCACTCCTAAACATGGAAGGTGACAGATGTATGCTGCCCATCAACGGCAAGTTCTTAAAGCGGTACTACCCTTGAAGACTTACCCAACTGGATAAGAGCAATGCCTGTACGACCAAAACCGGTTTCCAGGTACACGCTCGCTAAACCCACCCTTTTTTAGAATTTTCATGTCAAATATTGAAATTTCTAGAAATCTAAAACAATGCTTACTTTCATCGTTTCATTGTTCAAAAAAAAAAAATCTGGATTCAGGGATTTCCACCCTTGTCCACCATGCCTCTTACCGCCAAAATGGTTTTAGGTCAAAACTTATGACCCTCGTGTCTTTAAACAAAAAAAAAATTGGTTTTTCAAAAAACCCGCGAGGAAGCGACGCTTAGTCGATACTCGCACAAATCGGAAGCAAGCGAACCACGTTCGACACTTCCAAAATTGCAGGAAAGCGACATTTCGTCGATACTTGCAAAATCCAAAACTGTGGAGACGCAACATTTCAGTTGATATCCATAACCCAAAGGTTCGAGAAAACCACAAATTTCAAAAATCAGTGGGGAAACGACATCAAGTCAGTACCCGCAAAACCAAAATTTTTGAAAAGCAAGGATGCGACATTCCATCGATACTTGCACCCAAATCCGCGAGGATGCGACATTCCATCGATACTCGCAACCGAATGAGCAAGGATGCGACATTCCATCGATACTTGCAAGAACATTCAGCAGGGAGGCGACTTTTAGTCGATACTTGCATTTTTTTTTTGAAATCAAAACAGGCTATAAATGCCACAAACAGGCTATAAATGCCACAAACCGGCTATAAATGCCATCAAAACCGGCTATCAATGCCACCAAAAACAAAACCGGCTATCAATGCCACAAACAAAAAAAAAAACTTGGATTTCAAAAAAAAAAAAAAAAAAAAAAACGGCTATCAATGCCACCAAAACAAAACAGGCTATCAATGCCACCAAAAACCGGCTATAGATGCCACAAAACAAACCGGCTATCAATGCCACCAAAACAGGCTATAGATGCCATAACAAAAAAAAAACAACTCGGCTATCAATGCCACAAAAAAAAAAAGCTGGCTCTCATGCCAAAATTGGCTTCCATGCCACAAACAAAAACCTGGTTTTCATGCCAAAACAATCACTTGACAAAAGATTTTCACAAAATGACAACCTTTTGATCAAATCCCATTTAGCAATTACTTTTATCACAAAAAGATTCAAGTGAGCGTAGGGATAACAAAAAAAGAAAAGCATCCCATTTAGCAATTACTTTTATCACAAAAAGATTCAAGTGAGCGTAGGGATAACAAAAAAAAAAAGAAAGTGTTCACAAGCACTACAAAAAAAAATAATAACAAAAAAAGAGTACCAAAAAATACATGTGGTACCAAAAAAAAGTGTTCACAAGCACTACAAAAAATAAGTACCAAAAAAATACAAGTGGTACAAAAAAAAAAAAAAGAAAGAAGGATGGTTTCTGTATACAGGAGCTCAATCAAAAATGGTCTCCAGCCAAGAGTTCAGCTCCCCAAGCAAACTTTTAGCCTCAGCCGTCAAGGATTCCAAGGCACGCTTCTTCAGGAACTTGCCATGAGATGCTGGAGTGGGCTGTACCCCTTCTCTCACACCAGGAAGCTTACCTCGAGCAGTTTGCCATTGTTCATCCTCATCAGATTTCCTTTTGAGAACCCGTTCGGCATCTGCAACCTGGTGAATCAGAGCACTCTCCCTGTCGCGAGCCTCTATTATGGCAGTCCACTTGGCAGCGACTTGTGCCTGCAAATGCTTAAGACGTTTCCTGGCCTCATCGACCTCCCTGTCAAGGATGTTGAGGTCATGTGTCAGCCTGATGATGGCTATCTCTTCTAAGTTCCTCTTTCGGACTGCCTGCTTCTTGCTTTCTGTAGCCTCATCCAGGTCAGACTTAGCCTTATCAGCAGGGTCCAGGAACATCTCCTTGAAGAACTGGTCATCAGCCAAACTCACGGTCTCAAACCACTTGTCACCCAGTGCAATGATCCTATCAACGATCGCCCTGGCACCTGTGACATCCAGACCAGCCTCTTCAGCATCACTGAGAATCTCCTGCACATGCTGGATCATGCCAAATCCGACTTCCAAGTGCCCAGAAAAGAGAGTCTCAATCCAAGAGCTCACAACTCGCACCACCACCTTCTTCGCAAAAAAAAGAGATGGCCCAGCTGAGGATTCGCCCAACTCCGTTGGTCGGCTACTCATGTCATCATCTGTTGAAAGAGTAACAAAAGAACTCTTTCCAGCTGAAGCTGCTCCTGCTCGGGAAGGAATCTCAGCGCGAGGAATCTCCTCAATATTGTCAGAGCTGGTCCCAGGAATCTCTACCTCTGGATCAACCTCTGGCATCTCTTGCTCTGGAAGCGACGGATCCTCCTCTACCACTTCAAAACCTGCAAAGGAAACACAAAAAGGTATGAATATGACCCTGTTTGAAAATCATTATCAGAGTTATAACTACAAAATACCTTCTTCGACGACTGGTGGAACACTTTCCTCCTCCATGAACTCATCGGAAGCATCATCAACATTTGCGTCTATCGATGGTTCAAAGTCATCGGAATCCTGTGGCAAGTCAGCTGACAAAAAAAAATGTGTTAGCAAACCGAGTCACAAACAAAAAAAAAGAGAGCAAAAGAAGTCGTACCAATTGGAGATTCTGGATTTACTCCAGAGTCCCTCGGTTCTTCTTCAGGTGCCTCAACAGGATCCATCACCACCTCATCGGTTGGGACCTCAGGCATCACCAAGTCTTCCTCTGCTAAAAAAAAAAGAAGAAAAGCAGAAACAAGAAGCAAATCATAACATGGAAAAATCCCGTGAAAAGAAATGGAAAGAGAAAAAGGAAGAATCATACCTTCACCGACGGTCTCTTCTTCTCGGCTTCTCTTCTCTGGAGGCTCGTCAGCATCCACTGGCACATCCTCATTGATAGTAAGAGGAACTTCCAAGTTAGGAGAGTCCTCATGCTGCCCCTTGCTACTATGATGACTCCTCCTCCTCTTACTCCTGCGGGCTCGCTTCTTAGAGGAACCTGCCCCGCTGTCAGAGTCAGGTTTGCCACTCGACTCATCACTGGATGGTCTGCTCTTGCCAGTAGACTCCACGGAAGCTTGCCTCTGCGCCGCTTGCATCCAAGCGCCAAGTTCGGCTTCCTCCTGTTCTAGCTGCTCCAAAGCCTCGTCAGGTATTTCTCGAACAGCTTCAGAACCGATGACGCCCTGGTCACCGAGAAAGCCTATCTTGTGCTTCTCTCCAGAAAGGAAGGCCCAAACTTCCTCTCGCCGGATGCCATCCGACTTTCCAAGGCCCTTTCCAGATGCCAGCTTCACATCAAGCTCCTTCTTGGAAAGCCCCCGATATGCCGAAAAGCTCTCCGCGAACCACTTCGCAAAGCCGGCAGTCCGGGAAGTCAGCAACACAGGATAAGAAATCATGGCTGTAGTGTCTTCAGCACTATAGAAAGCCCATGCATTTCTCCCGTCTTGTAAGCCTCCAAAGCGCTTCACCATGCTTGAAGGCGCTCCAACAACGCCTTGAGAAAAGCCCAGCTGCAAAGCAAAGCGAGAAGGTACATACGGCTGGATGTCGACGAAAAGATGTCTACGGTACACCATCGTGCCAACACGTATGCTGAAAAGCCACTCTCTCTCTGCATTTGTCAAGGAATAATGCCTTCCCGACCCCGCCCTGGTAGAGTCTCGGGAGGCACCAAAATCAAAAGCCTTCTTCCGCAACTCCGGAGAAAGCTTTACTGAAGATTGCCCCATCTCGACGTCCCTGAACCGTCGGATCCTCATGAGGGCAAACAAAAGTGATTCGGACACGGCTTTGCCCTTAGCCAGTCGAATCATCAGAGGATCATCATCCTGTGCAGCACCCAGCCGATGGAAGCCAGGACAGTGGTATACATACCACGAATAAAAGATATGGGCTGAAAATACCCTATTCATGGGAAGCCCAAGCCGAACCAAAAAAGCAGCAGCCTGCAGTTCGGTACACAGGTAGGAGTAAAGAGCTGGCACCAAAGCAAGCTGCTCTCCAAACGCCATCTGACAAGCCGGGAAAATACAATGCGGCCTGATGTGCGTTCCATCTCCTCCAGCAAACACAGCCTCACCAAGCCAATAAGTGAGGTAAACAGCGAGATCTCTCCGCAGTGCAATGTCAGGACATATGGCGTTTGTACTTGCACAGAAATCTCTCAACTCTTCTTGCATGGCCAAGATCTTCTTTGAACTTGGATCCTGAGCTCCGGCTTCCTGGGTCACGCTATCAGAAGACTCCCTACTATCAAAAAAGTTGGGGAATGAAGAGCTAAAACTCTTCCAACTGCTGGATCTAACTTTCGAACCCCCCTTCTCCTTCAAAAAATCATAGAAGGCGACGAGCTGAAAGTATAGAAGCCTGAACTCCTCAGACTGCCCCTCGAGGACGCTGTCAATCGGTATAAACTCCTCATAGAGTTGGCCGAGGATAGGCAATCCGGTAATGGCGCTCGGCTCCTTCAAAGAAAAACCAATCTCACCATTCGTCACAACGAAGGTATTGATTTGTGGGAGGAATGACTCCAGCATAGCCATGAAGGCCTCGTCGGAAAAGATCACGGTCTCCCTAAAGGCGCGGACCGCATCAAAAATTCCGGCTTCCTTCAAAACGGCGCCACCAATCAGCAGGACGCGATCAGTCCACGACTTCCACTCGGAGTCAGCATTGAAGCGGCCACGAAGTCGGAAAGGCTTGATCCAATTGCTACCGTCACCACTGAAAATACCAAGGCCCACCGGTCTCAAATCGACCGACGGATAATCAGAGCCCTGGTAGCCGCTGGATGGCATCAACAGGTCCATGTCAACAGGCGACCTCTCCGTATATCCAGGAGAACCACCGACAAAAACCCCGGTCTTGATTACATTTGTCCTTCTCACCCAGCTTGGAGGATCTTCCCTCTTAGGGCACGTGGGGGCAAGGCTCAGGATCGAGACGGTGCGATCAAACATCGACCGGGTAGTAACAGTCTTCTTCTCACCATCTGCTGTGAAGGAAAACTGAAAACATCTCCTCTGGTATGTAATGTCATCAGGGACTGCATCACCAAAGAAGAAGGTAGGCTTGGGCAAAACGCTCTGATCTTCCATCACCCATGGACGACTGCTTACCATGATCTTATAGAATTCCTCTCCCTTGAGAGTGATCAGTCGCTGCCTCATCTCATCTCTGTTGAGGGAGTCGAACTCTTCCAGATTTCTCTCAACATACTGGACCTTCTCAAAAGCCTGCTGAACGGCCGGATTAGAAGATCTAGAAGATCGACGAGGTACGCTTGTAGCAGGCTCTTTACCCTTGTTCGCTCTGGACGAACCACCTGAAAAGGATGGAAAAGAAAAAGATCAAACATCAAAATGACAGAATCTCGCTAAAAAAAAATCTGGCGAAATTTTGACATGATGACGGGGCAATTCCGAAGAAAAGGAACTATCCCGAAAGAAATAGAAAGCTTGAAGATGGGCTCAACATCGCTGCGAGCTCCGAAACTCCAAACTTTCGAAACCTAAAAGTCTCCGCAAAATCAGGAAGGGCTCAACATCACTGCGAGCTCCAAATTCCCAAATTTGTGAAAACTTTCAGGTATGCTATCACATCATGCTACAAATTTAATTTACAAATTAAAGGCATGCATGAACATCTAGATTTGCGAAAAAAAATGCATTATCATGATGAGCAAAAAAAAAAAGAAACGAAACTCTCTCAAAAAAAAAGGGGAGAAAAAAAAATTGAGGGCTGGCCCACAGGCCACGTGGCCGTACGGCCAGATCCGTACGGATATGTCCGTACGGCCCACACAAAAAAAAAACAAACATGAAAAAAAAAAGAAAAGAAAGCAAAAAAAAAAAACGTGTAAAAAAAAAAGGAGGCAAACACGTGAAAAAGAGAAAAAAAAAGAAGAAGAAAAGAAAAGAAAGAAACAAAAAAAAAAAGAAGAAAGAACTTTATTTTTTTCGTACAATGGAGTTTTCTTGAAAAAGAAGAAGTTACTTGAAGCCATTGATGGAGAAGAAGAAGAAAACTCTTGAAGATCTTGAAGAAGAAAAGCTTTTGGTCTTGAAGCCCTCTTGAGATTATTGCAAAAGAAAGTAATAAGAGCAACAGATCCAACCTTCTCCTTGCTTTTATAGAGGAGAGCAAACCAAAGAAGGAAAGAAGAAAGAGGTAAGTGTTACTAATTAGTAACCTTACCAAAAGAAAGAAATTAGAAAGATTCTTTCCCAAAAGAAAGATATCTTGAGGGATTCTCTCCCAAAAGAAATCAATGAGAGATTTTCTCCTAAAAGATATAATCTATGACGGATTCTTTCCCAAAAGAAAGATATCTTGAGATATTCTATCCCAAAAATAAAGGGATCATGAGAGATTCTCTCCAAGTAAAGATATTCTTAGATATTCTCTATCCAAATAAGATATTTTTGGATATTCTTTACAAAAATGACACCATATGAGATCTAAGCCATTTCAAAAGCTTAAGGTCCCATGGGTTAGCCCATATGAGCCAGGTTTGACCACCTAGGCAAAAAAAAAAAAAAAAAGAAAAATTTTGGGCTTTTAGTCAAAGAGAAATCCCTCTTACCAAGAGCATACAAAAATGGTTCCATGCCTCTTTTGAGTTGATTGGACCATACAAAAGAAAAATTCCAAGCCCCATGAGCTTCCAAAAATCAAACCATCCAGCCTCATCTACCAAATTGAGCCAAATTCTTGAAATTGACATTCCATCAAACCAAATCCTGGTCCCCTAACTTGCCACATACAGCCTGTTAGGTCACAAGACCAAAACCAAAAACCAAAACCTGATCCCCTAACTTGCCACATATAGCCTGTTAGGTCACAAGATCAAAACCAAAATTGATCCCCCAACATTCCACATACAGCTTGTTGGGTCACACGATCAAAACCAAACCCGACCCCCTAACCTGCCATATATAGCCTGTTAGGTCACAAGGTCAAAACCCAAATCCACATCCCTGATGTCATCTTCAAAACTTTGCCTCGAGATGGTACGTGATCCCTTTCACTACCATAAAATTCCCCTGGAAGCTCAAAAGGCTACAAATACCAAAAAGAAAGATTGCTCAAAGACTCTTGGTCAAGTCACAGGCTCTCCTTCAAAAATCTCTTCGAGGCACATCGACTACAAAAGTTAAGCAACTCGCCGCTGTACCTCGAGGGGGCATTTGTTGACACCAAAAATGTCACTTTGCCTCATCAAGATCCAAAGAGCTACATGAAGTCGCAACCTGCCATAAATAGGCAATGCTGCTTCCAAAAATCAAATCTTGTCAGAATCAAACAAAAACTGCAAGATTCTTCCAGACAGCCAAAAGAGGAGTACACAAGAAGTTTCGGGCCATTTCAAAATCATTTGGCCTAACTTCGCTTCTCCGACAGCCAAAAAGGAGCTCTCGGCGACAAAAGCTCTCCGGGACCATGGTTTCCAAGACAGAACCTATGGATCATCTTAAAATGACTCCAATAGGTTCCCTGTCAAATTTCAAGTCAATCGGACATCAGTTGACCACACATCAAACCGCGACATCTTCATCGCGACAAAAAGCAAGTCTGCAGGTGATAGGACCCCAAACGGCTTCGAAACTCAAATAAAAGCCTATGGTTGGTCTTATTTATTGCTCAGGAGGCTTCACACCAAATTTCAGGTCATTCCGACATCGTTTGACCCAGTTTCAGCTTCTGACGGAAAATCGGCAGCTCTGCGCGACAAAGTCTTCGGCTTTCTCAGGAAATTGGAAACTTTGCAAAATAAAATGCAAGGATTCTCATCAGGTTTCCTACAAATAAATCAGGCCAATAAATGGTCAAAATTTCAAGGAAAAGTACAGAAGAAAAAAGAATCGAAAAACAGCAAAAACGGACGCAAATGGGACACGAAAGGGGGAAAACCCCCCCAGGGTCGCAGACCCCTGCGACCCTGGGCCAGGGTCGCCGGCGACCTTGGACCCCGGGGTCGCCGGGAAAGCCCCGGAAACCCCGGTTTTCGCCGTTTTTTCGCGATTCGAAGGGCCCAGCCTCTGGTACTTTCCAAAATTCATGCTTTTGAGACACCAAGTCCTCTGACATCCGTCCAAAACACGGGTAAATCATCAAGAGTATCGAAGACAGTATTGATCGCCACCCGGTCAACCAAAAAAAGTGTGCTTTCCACCCGACCGATCGAGAAATCGACATGACAGATGGCACCGACCCGCTGTTGGCGACAAACACCTGAAATTACATGGTCATCTGATGTCGATCTACATGAAGATCCATCGATGATCATCAACAGAAGAATCTCAAAAGACGTGGCACGGCCCGCGACTCTTCAGCTGCTCGGCGACCACTTAATGCGATTAATTGACTAGCTTTATTACAGTCATTAATCCATTTCTTTGGACGGCCCAATCAGAAGCAAGCATTCGGGAGTTACAAGTCAAGAGATTCATGGCATTTAACCCATGAAACTCCTCCCATCATGGCGATTAAAGGCGATTAAATGCCCTCAATCTCCTCCGGCCAATCAGAAGCCAAGAAAAAGGAGTTACAAAATAAACAATTCAATTTTGTAACTCCTCCCATTATGCGGCTTAATGACAATAAAAGCCCATAAACCCACTTAAAAGGCTACCTAAAAGCCTATAAATAGGAGGGTTCTCCAAGAAGAAAAGACACAACAACGATCATCAACAGACAGCAGTCAGAAATCCAGAGAAAAGAAAAAGAGAGAAAACTCTGCGGAAGTTCTACACCGGCCACCGCAACAAGGTGACAAAAGTCCCTTGGGGGGTACCCCCCCAAGGTCCTTGCCTTCTCCTCCTGCCTCCAATGGCTTAGATATGGCTTTTCAGCCCGTCTACTCGGCTTTTTATTGGACATAGGACCTTCCTTTGGTCTTTGTCCTCTAAAAACCCGAGGTTATAGCCAAGCCAAGCGAATCAATAGCATCCTCTGTTCTCATCTGCATGGATGATGGCGAAGCCCACATATGGCTTGCGACCGTCAATCTAAACGAGTCCCCCACAATCTCCTGAGAAGTTAGATCCTCCTTTTCTTGCTTTTCATTGTAGTTTGTATTTTTTCAAAAGAGACAAAAATCACAATTCTTGTCTTTCATTGTTGATAAGGATTGTAAATCGGCTATAAATGCCAAAATCGGCTATAAACGCCAAAAATCGGCTATAAACGCCAAAATCGGCTATAAATGCCAAAAAAATCGCATTTCACGGCAAATCAAGAAAAATGTCTCTTTTCTTAAATATATGTGCAATGGAAAACTTGAAAGAAGTTGATTTCCTTTTTTACTTGCGAAGGTTGATCCCCGGATCACCACTTGCAATTCCAAGTAAAAATAGAAAATCTGGCACACCCACAAAAAAAGAAATGTTGATGCACGCCCTTGCCCCCCGGTTACGAAAGGGTCGGACCCGACGGACTCCCACGTCCGCCGACCTCGGTAGAACCAAGCAGGAGCGCGGTCCATCAGTCTCAATCCAGCACCTTCTTTGCAAATAGAAGAGAGGACCCAGATGAAGATTCTCCCCGCTCTGTCGGTCGGCTGCTCATGTCATGCCCCATTGGAAGAGTAACAAAAGAACTCTTTCCAATTGGAGCCACCGGGGAAGGAATATCATCATGAGTTCTCACCTCAACCGTGTCAGAACTGGTTCTACAAGTCTCTACCTCTGGATCAACCTCTGGCATCCCTTGTTTTGGTTCGGAAGGAAGCGATGGACTCTCTTTTGTCACTTCAAAACTTGCCAATGAAACACAAAAAAGGTATGAATATGATCCTGTTTGAAAATCATTATCAAGGTTATTACTATAAAGTACCTTCTTTGACGACTGGCGGAACACTTTCTTCCTCCATGAACTCATCAGAAGCATTGTCAACATTTGCGTCCATCGATGGTTCAAAGTCATCGGAATCCTGTGGCAAGTCAGATGACAAAGAAATGTTAGCAAATCAAGTTACAGACACAAAAAAAAAGAAGAAAACATAAGAAGTTATACCAATTGGAGATTCTGGATTCACTCCAGAGTCCCTCGGTTCTTCTTCAGGTGCCCCCACAGGATCTGTCACCGCCTCATCGGTCAGAACCTCAGGCATCACCAAGTCTTCTTCTTCTGCTAAAAAAAAAAAAGGAAAAGCAGAAATAGAAAGCAAATCAGAACATGGAAAAATCCCATGAAAAGAATGGAAAGAGAAAGAGGAAGAATCATACCTCTATCCACGGTCTCTTCTTCTCGGCTTCTCTTTTCTGGAGGCTCGTCAGCATTCTCTAGCACCTCCTCATTAATAATAAAAGGGACTTCTATATCAGGAGAGTCTTCGTGTTGCTCCTTGCTATGATGTTGACTCCTCTTCCTCTTACCTCTATGGGCTCGCTTCTTAGAGGAACCTGCCCTGGTGTTAGAGTCAGGTTTTCCACTTGACTACTCACTGGATCGTCTACCCTTGTTAGTAGACTCCAAGGAAGCTAGCCTCTGTGCCGTTTGTATCCAAGCGTCAAGCTCAGCTTCCTCTTGTTCTAGTTGCTCTAAAGCCTCATCAGGTATTTCTCGAACACCTTCAGAACCAATGACGCTCTGGTCACCGAGAAAGCCTATCTTGTGCTTCTCTCCAGAAAGGAAGGCCCAAACTTCCTCTCGCCGGACGCCATCCGACTTTCCAAGGCCTTTTCCAAACGATAGCTTCACATCAAGCTCCTTCTTGGAAAGCCCCCGATATGCCGAAAAGCTCTCCGTGAACCACTTCGTGAAGCCGGCAGTCCGGGAAGTCGACAACACAGGATAAGAAATCATGGCAGTAGTGTCTTCAGCACTATAGAAAGCCCATGCGTTTCTACCTTCCTGTAAACCTCCAAAGCGCTTCACCATGCTTGAAGGCGCTCCAACAACGCCTTGAGAAAAACCCGACTGCAGCGCAAAGCGAAAAGGTACATATGGCTGGATGTCGACGAAAAGATGCCTGCAGTACACCATCTTGCCGACACGTATGCTGAAAAGCCACTCCTTCTCTGCATTCATCAAGGAGTAATGCCTTCCCGACCCTGCCCTGGTAGAGTCTCGGGAGACACCAAAGTCAAAAGCCTTATTCCGTAACTCGGGAGAAAGCTTCATTGAAGACTGCCCCATCTCGACGTCCCTGAATCGTCTGATCCTCATGCGGGCAAACAAAAGTGATTCAGATACGGCTTTCCTCCTAGCCAGTCGAATCATCAGAGGATCATCATCCTGTGCAGGACCCAGCAGGTGGAAGCCAGGACAGTGGTATACATACCACGAATAGAAGATATGGGCTGAAAATACCCTGTTCATGGGAAGCCCAAGCCGAACCAAAAAAACAGCAGTCTATAGTTCGGTACACAAGTAGGAGTAAAGAGCTGGCACCAAAGCAAGCCACTCTCCAAACGCCATCTGACAAGCTGGAAAAATACAATGCGGCCTGATGTGCGTTCCATCTCCTCCAGCAAAAATAGCCTCACCTATCCAATAAGTGAGGAAAATAGCGAGATCTCTTCGCAGTGCAATGTCAGAACAAATGGCGTCTGTACTCGCGAAGAAACCCCCCAACTCTTCTTGCATGGCCGAAATCTTCTTCGAACCTAGATCCTGAGCCCTGGCTTCCCGGGTCGCGCTATCAGAAGACTCATTACCGTCAAAAAAATTGGGGAACGAAGAGCTAAAACTCTTTCAACTACTGGACCTAACTTTCGAGCCCTCCTTCTCCTTCAAAAAAGCATAGAAGGCCACAGGCTGAAAGTACAGAAGCCTGAACTCCTCCGACTGCTCCTCAAGGATGTTGCCGATAGGCATGAATTCCTCATAGAGTTTGCCCATGATAGGTAATCCAGTAATGGCGCTCAGGCTCCTTCAAAGAAAAACCAATCTCACCATTCGTGACAACGAAGGTATTGGTTTGTGGAAGGAATGACTCCAACATAGCCATGAAGGCCTCGTCGGAAAAAATCACGGTCTCCCTAAAGGCGCGGACCGCATCAAAAATATCGGCTTCCTTCAAAACGATGCCACCAATCAGCAGGACGTGACCAGTCCACGACTTCCACTCGGAGTCAGCACTGAAACGGCCACGAAGTCGAAAAGGCTTCACCCAATTGCTGCTGTCACCGCTGAAAATGCCAAGGCCCACTAGTCCCAAATTGACCGATGGATAACCAGAGCCCTAGTAGCCGCTGGCCGGCATCAAAATGTCCATGTCAGCAGGCGATTTCTCCGCATGTCCAGGAGAACCGCCAACAAAAATCCCGGTCTTGTTTACATTGGTCCTCTTCACCCAGCTTGGAGGATCTTCCCTCTTAGAGCACGTGGGAGAAAGGCTCATAATCAAGATGGTGCGATCAAACGTCAACCGGGTAACAACGGTTCTCTTCTCACCATCAGCTGTGTAAGAGAACTGAAAACATCTCCTCTGGTATGTCACGTCGTCAGGGACTGCATCACCAAAGAAGAAGGTAGGCTTGGGCAAAACCCTCTGATCGTCTATCACCCAAGGACGGTTGCTTACCATGATCTTATAAAACTCCTCACTCTTGAGAGCGATCAGTCATTGCCTCATCTCATCCCTATTGAGGGAGTCACACTCTTCCAGGTTTCTCTCAACATACTAGACCTTCTCCCAGGCCGGCTGAACGGCCGGATTAGAAGATCTAGCAGATCGACGAGGTACGCTTGTAGCAGGCTCTTTACCCTTATTTGTTATGGAGGAACCACCTGCAAAGGTTAGAAAAGAAAAAGATCAATCAACAAAATGACAAGATTTCGCTAAAAGAAAATCTGGCAAAATTTGGCAAGATTCCGGAGCAATTCCAAAGAAAAAGGAAATATCCCGAAAGAAATAGAAAGCTTGAAGATGGGCTCAACATTGCTGCGAGCTCCGAAACTCCAAACTTTCGAAACCTCAAAGTCTCCGTAAAATTAGGAAGGGCTCAACATCACTGCGAGCTCCAAATTCCTAAATTTGCAAAAACTTTCAGGTATGCTATCACATCATGCTACCAATTCAATTTACAAGAATACATGCATGAACATCTTGGTTTGCCAAAAAATACATTATCATGATGAGCAAAAAGAAAAAATAAACTTTCTCAAGAAAAAAAAGAGGAGAAAGAAAAGAACAAAAAAAAAAGAAAACTTTCTCAAAAAAAAGAGAGAGAAAAAAAAAGAGAAAGATCAGCAAAAAAAAGAAGAAAAAATGGGATTGGCCCACAGGCCACGTGGCCGTACGGCCAGATCCGTACGGCCCAAAAAAGAAAACAACAAAAAAAAACGTGCAAAAAAAGAGAAAAACACACGAGAAAAAAAAACACGTGTAAAAAAAAACACGTGGAAAAAGAAGAAAAGAAAGAACCAAAAAAAAATAATAAAAAACAAAAACAAACACTTTTTTTTACCATCCTACTTTCTACAATGGAGTTTTCTTGAGAAATAGATTTTACTTGAAGCCATTGATGGAGAAGAAGAAGAAAAGTTTAAAGATTCTTGAAGAACTCTTGGTCTTGGAGCACTCTTGCTATTTTTTGCAAAAGAAAGCAATAAGAGCAAGAGATCCAACCTCCCATTGCTTTTATAGAAGAGAGCAAACCAAAGAAGGAAACAAGAAAGAGGAAAGTGTTACTAATTAGTAACCTTACCAAAAGAAAGAAATTAGAAAGATTCTTTAGAAGGAAACAAGAAAGAGATAAGTGTTACTAATTAGTAACCTTACCAAAAGAAAGAAATTAGAAAGATTCTTTCTCAAAAGAAAGATATCTTGAGGGATTCTCTCCCAAAAAGAAACAATTGAAAGATTTTCTCCCAAAAGAAAGGAAATTTGAGATATTATCTCCCAAAGAAAGATATCTTGAGATATTCTCTCCCAAAATAAAGGGAACATGAGAGATTTAATCCAACTAAAGATATTCTTAGATATTCTCTATTCAAAGGAGATATTTTTATATATTCTTTACAAAAATGACACCATATGAGATCTAAGCCATTCCAAAAGCTTAAGGTCCCATGGGTTAGCCCATATGAGCCAGGTTTGACCACCTAGGCACTAAAAAAAAAATTGGGCTTTTAGTCAAAGAGAAATCCCTCTTACCAAGAGCATACAAAAATGGTTCCATGCCTCTTTTGAGTTGATTGGACCATACAAAAAAGAATTCCAAGCCCCATGAGCTTCCAAAAATCAAACCATCCAGCCTCATATACCAAATTGAGCCAAAATCTTGAAATTGACATTCCAAAAAAATCCAAACCAATTCCTGGTCCCCTAACCTGCCACATACAGTTTGTTAGGTCACAAGACCAAAACCAAAAACCAAAACCTGATCCCCTAACTTGCCACATACAGCTTATTAGGTCACAAGATCAAAACTAAAATTGACCCCCCAACATTCCACATGCAGCTTGTTGGGTCACACGGTCAAAATCAAACCCGACCCCCTAACCTGCCACATACAGCTTGTTAGGTCACAAGGTCAAAAACAAAAACCCAAATCCACATCCTTGATGTCATCTTCAAAACTTTGCCTCGAGATGGTACGTGATTCCTTTCACTACCATAAAATACCCCTGGAAGCTCAAAAGGCAACAATACCAAAAGAAAGACTGCTCAAAGACTCTTGGTCAGGTCACAAGCTCTCCTTAAAAAATCTCTTTGAAGCACATCGACTACAAAAGTTAAGCAACTGGTCGCTGTACCTCGAGGGGGCATTTGTTGACAACAAAAAAAAAGTCATTTTGCCTCTCCATACTCAAGAGAACTACATGAAGCTCCAGCCTGCCATAAATAGGCAATGTTACTTCAAAAAATCAAATCTTGTCAGAATCAAACAGAAACTGCAAGATTCTTCAAAGACAGCCAAAAGAGGAGTACACAAAATGTATCGGGCCATTTCAAAATCATTTGGCCTAACTTCGCTTCTCCGATAGCTGAATAGGAGCTCCCGGCGGCGACACCATCAAAGACACCAAATCTTCGATCAAAGCCTATGGATGATCTCAAAATACGTCCAAAAGGCTCCACGTCAAGTTCCAATTCAAACCGACAACGTTTGACCCTACATCATCCCTTGAACAGCTAAATCAAGCCTCTCGGCGGCGAGAACCACCAAGACCATCACTTATAAAAAAGAGCACATGGACGGCTTTAAGATGCTTACAAAGGGCTACACGTTAAGTTTCAGGTCATTTCGATAATATTTGACCATACTTTGACTCTCGGAAGCCAAATCAAGCCTCTCGGCAGCGAAGCTGCCCGGAACCATGGTTTCCAAGACAGAGCCTATGGATCATCTTAAAATGACTCCAATAGGTTCCCTGTCAAATTTCAAGTCAGTCGGACATCGGTTGACCGCACATCGAGGCGCGACATCTTCCCCGCGATAAAATTAAGTCTACCGCAACAGGACCCCAAATGGCTTCAAAACTCGAAGAAAAGCCTATGGTTGGTCTTATTTATTGCTCAAGAGGTTTCACCTCAAACTTCAGGTCATTCGACATCGTTTGACCCAGTTTCGGCTTCTGACGGAAAATCGGCAGCTCTGCACGACAAAGACTTCGACTTTCCCGAAAAATTGAAAACTTCGCACTTCAAAATGCAAGGATTCTCATCAAGTTTTCTACAGGAAAATCATGCCAACAAATGTGCAAAAATGTCAGGAAAAATACAGAAGAAAAAAGGATGGAAAGAGACCTCAAAACGGCCGCAAAATGGGGACCAAATGGGAAAATTCCCCCCAGGCCTGCGACCCTGGCCCAGGGTCGCCAGCCCCTACGACCCTGTGCATGGTCGCCGACAACCATGGAACCCCGGGTCGCCGGGTTCGCCCCGGAAGGCCCGTTTTCCGTCGTTTTTTAGCGGTTCGAAGCTTCCAACTCTTGGGATTTTCCAAAATTCATATCATACTTTTGAGGCACCAAATCCTTTGACATCCGTCAAAATCACGGGTCAATCATCAAGAGTATCAAAATCAACATTGATCGCCAATCGGTCAACCAAAAAAGTGTGCTTTCTACTCGACCGATCGAGAAATCGACAGGACAGATGACACCGACCCGCTGTTGGCAAACAAGCCTGAAGTTACATGGTCATCCGACGTCGATCTACATGAAGATCCATCGATGATCATCGCCAGAAGAATCCCAAAAGACGCGGCATGGCCCGCGACTCTTCGACTGCTCGGCGACCACTTAATGCGATTAATTGACTAGCTTTATTGCAGTCATCAATTTATTTCTTTGGACGGCCCAATCAGAAGCAAACATCCGAGAGTTACAAGAGTCAATTGATTCATGGCATTTAACCCATGAAACTCCTCCCATCATGGCGATTAAAGGAGATTAAATGCCCTCAATCTCCACCGGCCAATCAGAAGCCAAGAAAAAGGAGTTACGAAATAAAGAAACTAAACTTTGTAACTCCTCCCTTAATGCGGCTTAAATGTGATTAAAGCTCATAAACTCTCCTAAATGGCTACCAAGTGATGGACAGCGCTTCTGCTCGGTTCTACCGAGGTCGGCGGACGTGGGAGTCCGTTTGGGTCCGACCCTTTCGTAATCGGGGGGCAGAGGCGTGCATCAACATTTTTTTTATGTGGGTATGCCAGATTTTGTATTTTACTTGGAATTGCAAGTGGTGATCCGGAGATCGACCTTCGCAAGTAAAACGGAAATCAACTTCTTTCAAGTTTTCCATTGCACATATATTTAAGAAACGAGACATTTTCTTGATTTGCCGTGAAAGGCGATTTTTTTTTTTGCATTTATAGCCGATTTTGGCGTTTCTAGCCGATTTTTGGCATTTATAGCCGATTTACAATTCTTATCAATAATGAAAGACGAGTTGTGATTTTTGTCTCTTTTGAAAATATACAAACTACAATGAAAAGCAAGAAAAGGAGGATCTAACTTCTTAGGAGATTGTGGGGGACTGGTTCAGATTGACAGTCGCAAGCTATATGTGGGCTTCGCCATCATCCATGCAGATGAGAACAGAGGATGCTCTTGATTCGCTTGGCTTGGCTATAACCTCAGGTTTTTAGAGGACAAAGACCAAAAGGAGGTCCTATGTCCAATAAAAAACTAAGTAGACGGGCTGAAAAGCCACGTCTAAGCCATTGGAGGCAGAAGGAGAAGG
Source organism: Litsea cubeba (assembly GCA_012931725.1). Lineage (NCBI taxonomy): Eukaryota > Viridiplantae > Streptophyta > Magnoliopsida > Laurales > Lauraceae > Litsea > Litsea cubeba. The sequence continues at coordinate 70,161,205 of CM022946.1, forward strand.
CAAGGACCTTGGGGGGGGGGTACCCCCCAAGGGACTTTTGTCACCTTGTAGCGGTGGTCGGTGTAGAACTTCCGCAGAGTTTTCTCTCTTTCTTTCTCTGGATTTCTGTGTTTTTTTCTGATCTGGGATCTGTCTTGTTTTTCCCATCTCTGTGATTTTTCCGATCTGGATTCCTTTGGAGTGCTCTCCTTTTTATAGGCTCTTGGTAGCCATTTAGGAGAGTTTATGGGCTTTTATTGTCATTAAGCCGCATAATGGGAGGAGTTACAGGATTTAATTCCTTTATTTTGTAACTCCTTTTTCTTGGCTTCTGATTGGCCGGAGGAGATTGAGGGCATTTAATCGCCTTTAATCGCCATGATGGGAGGAGTTTCATGTTTTAAATGTCATGAATCTCTTGACTTGTAACTCCCATTTGCTTGCTTCTGATTGGGCCGTCCAAAGAAATGGATTAATGACTGTAATAAAGCTAGTCAATTAATCACATTAAGTGGTCGCCGAGCAGTTGAAGAGTCGCGGGCTGTGCCGCGTTCTGGTGATGATCATCGATGGATCTTCATGTAGATCGACATCGGATGACCATATAACTTCAGGTATTGGTTGCCAATAGCGGGTCAGTGCTATCTGTCTTGTCGATTTCTCGATCGGTCGGGTAGAAAGCACACTTTTTTGGTTGACCGGTTGGCGATCAATGTTGATTTTGATACTCTTGATGATTGACCCGTGGTTTTGACGGATGTCAAAGGACTTGGTGTCTCAAAAGTAAGAAATTTGGGAAATCCCAGGGGTCGGACGCTTCGAATCGCGAAAAACGACGGAAAACGGGGCTTCCGGGGGCCTCTCGGCGATCCCGGGCTCCAGGGGCTGGCGACCCTGGGGGGTTTTTCCCCCTTTTGTCCCGTTTTGTGTCCGTTTTTGATATTTTTTTATTCTTTTTTCTTCTGTATTTTTTCTTGAAATTTTTTATCATTTATTGGCCTGATTTCCCTGTGGAAAACCTGATGAGAACCCTTGCATTTTGTTTTGCAAAGTTTCTAATTTTCCGAGAAAGCCGAAGACTTTGTCGCGCAAAGCTGCCGATTTTCCGTCAGAAGCAGAAACTGGGTCAAACGATGTCGGAATGACCTGAAATTTGGGGTGAAGCCTCCTCGGCAATAAATAAGACCAACCATAGGCTTTTGTTTGAGTTTTGAAGCTGTTTGGGGTCTTATCACTAGTAGACTTGTTTTTCTCGCGATGAAGATGTCGCGGCTTGATGTGCGGTCAACCGATGTCCGATTGACTTAAAATTTGATAGGGAACCTATTGGAGTCATTTTAAGATGATCCATAGGCTCTGTCTTGGAAACCATGGTCCCGGGGAGCTTCGCCACCAAGAGGCCTGATTTGTCTTTCGAGCGTCAAAGTATGGTCAAATGTTGTCGAAATGACCTGAAATTTGACGTGTAGCCCTTTGTAAACATTTTGAAGCAGTCCATGTGCTCTATCTGATGAGTGATGGCTCGGGGGTTCTCGCCGCCGAGAGGCTTGATTTAGCTGTTCGAGGGTTGATGTAGGGTCAAACGTTGTCGGTTTGACTCGGAACTTGACGTGGAGCCTGTTGGATGTATTTTGAGACCATCCATCGGCTCTGATCGAAGATTTGGTGTCTCCGATGCTTTCGCCTCCGGGAGCTCCTTTTCAGCTACTAGAGAAGCGAAGTTAGGCCAAATGATTTTGAGATGGCCCGAAACTTCTTGTGTACTTCTCTTTTGGCTGTCTTGAAGGATCTTGCAGTTTTTGTTTGATTCTGACAAGATTTGATTTTTGGAAGTAGCATTGCCTATTTATGGCAGGCTGCGACTTCATGTAGCTTTCTGGATTTTGAAGAAGCAAAGTGACACATTTTTTTGGTGTCAACAAATGCCCCCTCGAGGTGCAGCGACGAGTTGCTTAACTTTTGTAGTCGATGTGCCTCGAAGAGATTTTTCGAAGGAGAGCTTATGACTTGACCAAGAGTCTTTGAGCAGTCTTTCTTTTGGTATTTGTAGCCTTTTGAACTTCCAGGGGAATTTTATGGTAGTGAAAGGGATCACATACCATCTCGAGGAAAAGTTTTGAAGATGACATTAGTGATGTGGATTTGGGTTTTGACCTTGTGACCTAACAAGCAGCATGTGGCAGGTTAGGGGGTCAGGTTTGGTTTTGACCGTGTGACCCAACAAGCTCTATGTGGAATGTTAGGGGGTCGATTTTGGTTTTGATCTTGTGACCTAACAGGTTGTATGTGGCCAGTTAGGGGATCAGTTGTGGATTTTTGGTTTTGGTCTTGTGAATTAACAAGCTGTATGTGGCAAGTTAGGGGACCAGGATTTGGTTTGATTTTTTATGGAATGTCAATTTCAAGATTTTGGCTTAATTTGGTAGATGAGGCTGGATGGTTTGGTTTCTAGAAGCTCATGGGGCTTGGAATTCTTTTTGTATGGTCCAATCAACTCAAAAGAGGCATGGAACCATTTTTGTAAGCTCTTGGTAAGAGGGATTTCTCTTTGACTAAAAGCCCAAATTTTTTTTTTTTTTAGTGCCTAGGTGGTCAAACCTGGCTCATATGGGCTAACCCATGGGACCTTAAGCTTTTTGGAATGGCTTAGATCTCATATGGTGTCATTTTTGTAAAGAATATCTAAAAATATCTCCTTTGGATAGAGAATATCTTTACTTGGAGAGAATCTCTCATGTTCCCTTTAATTTGGGATAGAATATCTCAAGATATCTTTCTTTTGAGAAAGAATCTTTCATTGATCCTATCTTTTCGGAGAAAATCTCTCATTGATTTCTTTTTGGGAGAGAATCCCTCAAGATATCTTTCTTTTTGGGAAAAAAATCTTTCTAATTTCTTTCTTTTCGTAAGGTTACTAATTAGTAACACTTACCTCTTTCTTCTTTCCTTCTTTGGTTTGCTCTCTTCTATAAAAGAAAGGAAGAGGTTGGATCTCTTGCTCTTATTACTTTCTTTTGCAACAATCCCAAGATGGCTTCAAGACCAAGAGTTCTTCTTCTTCAAGATCTTCAAGACTTTTCTTCTTCTTCTCCATCAATGGCTTCAAATAAGTTCCCTTTTTCAAGAAAACTCCATTGTAGGAAATAAAGAATTCTTTTTTTTTGTTTCTTTCTTTTCTCCTTTTTTTCCACGTGTTTTCTCTTTTTTTTTTACACATGTTTTCCCTCTTTTTTTCTTTTCTTTTCTTTTTTTCGTGCTTTCTCTTTTTTTTCGCACGTTTCTTTTTTTTTTGTTTCTTTTGTGGGCCATACGGACAGATCCGTACGGCCACGTGGCCTGTGGGCCAGCCCCCTTCCTCTTTCTTTTTTTTTGTTTTCTTTCTCTCTTTTTTTTTCGAGAAAGTTTCTTTTTTTTTTTTTTTTGCTCATCATGATAATGCATTTTCTTTTTTGCAAACTAAGATGTTCATGCAGTATATTTTTTTTGTAAATTGAATTGTAGCATGATGTGATAGCATACCTGAAAGTTTTTACAAATTTGGGAATTTGGAGCTCGCAGCGATGTTGAGCCCTTCCTGACGGAAAATGGAAGAATGGAGGGAAAGAAAAATCAGAGAAAGGGGCAGAAAAACACCACCTGACGGGCTGGACAGAGGACCAGCTCGCTATAGCGAGCCAGTCCTCTGTGTGGCGAGTGTCAGGCCGAAGCCCAGCTCGCTATAGCGAGCTTGGGCCCGCTATAGCGAGCCAGGCTTCTGGAATGGGGTCCGTTTAGCCCATTTTTTGGGCTGTTTGCCCAGCTGTTTGAGGCCTATTTAAGGCCCTGTTGGGGACTGTTTTAAGCCCTGTTGGGGGCTGTTTCATGGGCCTGTTGAGACCAATTTTAAGACATGTTTTGAGGCCTGGTTTAGCCTGATTCAAGGCCTGTCTTAAGGCCTATTTCAGCTTGTTTAAAGGCCCCGTTCCAGGCCTGGTTACAGCTGGTTTAGGGCCCATGTTCCCTACCCATCCTAGGCTCATTAATGGTCTTCTCTTTGGCCCTTGTCTCCCCATAGTTTGGAGCCCAATTCAATCCTCATTTGACATATAAAAGCCCGGAAAGGATACTTTGATTTGAAATACTATGTATAGTGAAAATTTATTGAGAAGGTGAGGAAATCTCTTGATGTTTAAATTACCTGGGAATTTATTCAAGTCTTCACATACACTTTATCTCCTAAATTGTTAATGATCTTCAGTGGCACCAAATTCCTCAATTAATAGTGACATTAGATGACTAAGTGTGTGTTGAGACAAACCATGGTAAGCCTTTGAACCATTACACACTAAATTCATTTCATGTTAGAAAGCTTTGCCGAGTCCATTTATAAATCAATTTAAATGTTTTGAGTGCTTTACCACATTTATGAACATTGATAAGACTACTCATCTTATTTTGCTCGGATTTGTCAGTATGTGAGATATGTATTTGTTCGGAGTAGTTTTCTTATCGATTTTGGAAATATATCTTTATGAACGGATTTGTATTATTTCGAGGTTTCGAACTTTTACTCTAATGGCACCACTGAGCTTAGGTTACCTTGTCGGACTGATCATCCGGCTTGGAAATCTTTAATTTGTTTGCCAACTGCAGTTTGGATTCTGTCTGTACCGACCATGGCAACGGTTCTATTTTCGGTCCCACGTGTAGTGGCTACGGTTCTGTTTGATAACGACTATGTTCGTTCCGGTCCCACGAGTAGTGGCTACGGTTCTGTCTGCTCCCGTTACTTCGGTAACAGGAGAATTTAGCTATACGTGGTTTGCCAATGTTTTATACATTTAATGTTTTATTTTATGGTTCTTGTTTATTTCAACTTATTATAGTCTTTGAATTCATTAATATTTAAGATGTCGATATTTTATCTTGGCATTTCTGTTATTTAGGTTTTAATCGTAGCTCTTATTTATTTAATATTTTATTCTTTTCATCATCCTATTATATGTTATATTTGCTTGCCAGACCGTCGTGTCTGACCCTGTTTGCTTGGTGCCAGATGTCGAGCCCATTGCCGTTGAGGCGCACTTCGAGGCGGACCCAATACTACTTGTGGGACGCGAGTGGCAGCCTGATGATGTCGCTTAGACGTCGGGTTGATTTCGGAGCTTCGATCACATTTTGGGGTGGATTCTATTTTGGGAACTTGTTTATAGCCATTGTTGGCTTATTTTTGGGAAACTATAATTATTGGCTAACTTGACTTTTTATTTAACTTGAAACTAACTTTGGGGCCTACCTATAGAATGTTTCTCATTTTGATACTAGACTTGAGCGTTCTCATCATACTTTTATTTTTTGGAATTTTATGTTTGCTATAATGCTTCCGCGTAATTTATTCGTGTGAATGTGATTCTTATTAATCACAGTTGGATCGAATTTCGAGGATCCTTACAGCGGAAACCTGTGGGAAACTAGCGTGTGCGGGCGGAATTTTTCGGCCCGTCGTGCCACGACCCCGGATTAAGGTCTCTTTTAACGGGTCCTCGGTCCGGGGGCGTGACATCTCCAATCCTGCTCTAGATCTCAAACGGTCCCACAAACCTCTTGGCAAGCTTCCCTTTTTTCCAAAATCTGACAACACCTCTCATCGGAGACACTTTCAGGAAAACCATATCTCCCACTTGGAATTCTAAAGGTCTCCGCCTCTTGTCTGCATAGCTCTTCTGACGATCACGAGACTCCTTCATTCTCATCTGAACAACTCTGACCTTCTCACTGGAATCAGCAATCTCTGAGGGGCCATGAAAACTTTGAACTCCTACTTCCTCCCAACATGCCGGGGTTCTGCATCTCCTTCCATACAATGCCTCAAATGGCGCCATACCAATGCTTGAATGGTAGCTATTATTGTAGGCAAGCTCACATAGAGGCAAACTCTCATCCCAACTCTCCTTGAAACCCAAAACACATGCTCTGAAGAGATCTTCCAGTGTCTGAATGGTACGCTCTGACTGTCCATCTATCTGAGGGTGGTAAGCTGTGTTGAACTTCAACTGGGTACCCATAGATGATTGAGAAGTAGACCAAAACCGAGAGACAAACTTAGTGCCTCGATCGGACACTATGGACTTAGGCACTTCATGCAACTTGACTACATTGTCCTTGTACATCTTAGTCATCTTGTCCATAAACTGACCAGTCTTAAATGGCAAGAAATGGGCTGATTTAGTCAATCTATCCACAACGACCCAAATAGCATCACTGCCTTTCTTGGTGTTCGGCAATCCCGACACGAAATCCATGGTGATATTCTCCCATTTCCACGGTGGAATCTCCAACGGGTGAAGTAAACCAGGAGGCTTCTTGTGCTCTGCCTGAATCTGCTGACAAGTCATACACCTGGAGACAAATTCTGCAATCTCTTTCTTCATTTTCACCCACCAATAATGATTCTTCAAATTCTGATACATCTTGATACTCCTGGGTGAATAGAATATCTGGTATGGTGCGCATCTGCCATCAACTCTGACTTGATGTCTTGAACATCTGGCACACACAACCTATCCTTGCAGTGCAAAACTCCATCAATCAATCTAAACTCAGGCTTGTCATCAACATGTTCAATGATTCTTTGCAACTCTAGATCATCCTTCTGGCATTCCTTGATTATGTTCACTATCTCAGGCTCCCAAACTCCCATGGTAGCAACTAGGACTTTCTTATTGACTAGCCAGACTTCCACATCCATGTCTCTGAACTGCTCCATCCATCTCCATTCGGGCATTATACACCCACTGAATGCTGCCTTCCTACTGAGAGCATCTGCTACAACATTCACCCTTCCAGGATGGTACTTGATTGGAAAATCATAATCCTTTATGTACTCCATCCATCTCCTCTGCCTGTTATTCAGATCACCCTGTGTAAACCGGTATTACAGGCTCTTATGGTCTGTATGCACCTCAAATGTCTCTCCATATAAATAATGCCTCCACAACTTCAATGCAAACACCACTACTGCTAACTCCAAGTCATGTGTGGCATATTTCTTCTCATGATCTTTCAATTGCCTCGATCCATAGGCTATCACCTTGTCATGCTGCATGAGAACACATCCCAAACCTACTCCTGATGCATCTGTAAAAATCATAAATCCTCCACTTCCAGCGGGTAAGGCAAGTATGGGTGCTGTAGTCAATCTGGTCTTCAGCTCTTGGAAACTCTTTTCACACCCTTTCGTCCACACAAACGGAATATTCTTCCTCGTCAACTTAGTTAACGGAGATGCTATGTAGAGAATCCTTTCACAAACCTCCTCCAAGGAAACTACGAATCTCCGCTACATTCCTAGGGCTACTCCAATTAACAACTGCTGCAATCTTCTTGGGATCCACTGTCAGTCCTTCCTTAGAGATTATATGGCCCAAAAATGCCACTTGCTTCAACCAAATCTCACATTTACTCAACTTAGCATACAGTTGGTTATCCCTCAAAAGCTGCAAAGATGTTCTCAACTGATGCTCATGCTCCTCCTTAGTCTTCGAATACACTAACACATCATCAATGAAGAATACCACAAACTGATCCAAGAAAGGAGCAAATGCCTTATTCATCAATGCCATAAAAACTGTTAGAGCATTCGTCAACCCGAAAGGCATCACTAGAAACTCAAAATGTCCATATCTCGTCCGGAATACAGTCTTAGGAACATCCTCCTTCCTGACTAGCAACTGATGATAACCGGAATGCAGATCTATCTTCGAAAAGAATTGGGCTCCCTGCAACTGATCGAATAGCTCATCGATCCTCGGTAACGGGTACTTGTTCTTAACAGTGACTTGATTCAACTGTCTGTAATCAATACACATCCTCATAGTCCCATCCTTCTTCACAAATATCACCGGAGCTCCCCACGGTGAAACACTGGGCCTGATGAAACCCTTATCCAAGAGATCTCCAATCCGAGTTTTCAACTCTTTCAATTCTGCTGGTGCCATCCTATAAGGGGCCTTCGAAATAGGTGTTGTCCCTGGCTGCAATTCTATCGTGAAATCCAACTCACGAACAGGTGGCAAACCAGGAATCTCATCCAGAAATTCTCGCACCACTGGAATCTCATCAACAGTCTTAGACTTCTTGTCTTCCGCAATAAATGCGATAAAACCTTCGCAACCGCTCCTTATCAATCGCACTGCCTTCAATGCAGAAATCATCCAAGTGGAGATGGGCTTTTCAGCTCCAATAAACTCAACACTACGATCTGCACTCTACAACTTCATGGTCTTATTAAAACAATCTAACACTGCTCGGTTCTTAGCTAACCAGTCCATACCGAGTATCACATCAAACTCCGCCATCGGTAAATGATCAAATTGACGGTCATCTTAACTTCCCCAATCTGAATACTACACCTAAGGTAGACGACATTACAAGCTACATGTCTACCTACAGGGGTAGCTGATGGACCGCGCTCCTGCTTGGTTCTACCGAGGTCGGCGGACGTGGGAGTCCGTCGGGTCCGACCCTTTCGTAACCAGGGGGCAGGGGCGTGCATCAACATTTCTTTTTTTGTGGGTGTGCCAGATTTTCTATTTTTACTTGGAATTGCAAGTGGTGATCCGGAGATCAACCTTCGCAAGTAAAAAGGAAATCAACTTCTTTCAAGTTTTCCATTGCACATATATTTAAGAAAAGAGACATTTTTCTTGGTTTGCCGTGAAAGGCGATTTTTTTGGCATTTATAGCCGATTTTGGCGTTTATAGCCGATTTTTGGCGTTTATAGCCGATTTTGGCGTTTATAGCCGATTTTACAATCCTTATCAATAATGAAAGACAAGAATTGTGATTTTTGTCTCTTTTGAAAAAATACAAACTACAATGAAAAGCAAGAAAAGGAGGATCTAACTTCTCAGGAGATTGTGGAGGACTCGTTTAGATTGACGGTCGCAAGCCATATGTGGGCTTCGCCATCATCCATGCAGATGAGAACAGAGGATGCTATTTGATTCACTTGGCTTGGCTATAACCTCGGGTTTTTAGAAGACAAAGACCAAAGGAAGGTCCTATGTCCAATAAAAAACCGAGTAGACGGGCTGAAAAGCCACATCTAAGCCATTGGAGGCAGGAGGAGAAGGCAAGGACCTTGGGGGGGGGGTACCCCCCAAGGGACTTTTGTCACCTTGTTGCGGTGGCCGGTGTAGAACTTCCGCAGAGTTTTCTCTCTTTTTCCTTTCTCTGGATTTCTGTGCTTCTCTCTGTCTGTGTGTCTGTCTCTTTTTTTCCGATCTGGATTCCTTTGGAGTGCTCTCCTATTTATAGGCTCTTGGTAGCCATTTAGGAGAGCTTATGGGCTTTTAATGTCATTAAGCCACATAATGGGAGGAGTTACAAAATTGAATTGTTTATTTTGTAACTCTTTTTTCTTGGCTTCTGATTGGCCGGAGGAGATTGAGGGCATTTAATCGCCTTTAATCGCCATGATGGGAGGAGTTTCATGGGTTAAATGCCATGAATCTCTTGACTTGTAACTCCCAAATGCTTGCTTCGGATTGGGCCGTCCAAAGAAATGGATTAATGACTGTAATAAAGCTAGTCAATTAATCGCATTAAGTGGTCGCCGAGCAGCTGAAGAGTCGCGGGCCGTGCCACGTCTTTTGAGATTCTTCTGTTGATGATCATCGATGGATCTTCATGTAGATCGACATCAGATGATCATGTAATTTCAGGTGTTTGTTGCCAACAGCGGGTCGGTGCCATCTGTCCTGTCGATTTCTCGATCGGTTGGGTGGAAAGCACACTTTTTTTGGTTGACCGGGTGGCGATCAATACTGTCTTTGATATTCTTGATGATTTACCCGTGTTTTGGACGGATATCAGAGGACTTGGTGTCTCAAAAGCATGAATTTTGGAAAGTACCAGAGGCTGGGCTCCTCGAATCGCAAAAAAAACGGCGAAAACCGGGGTTTCCGGGGCTTTCCCGGCGACCCCGGGGTCCATGGTCGCCGGCGACCCTGGCCCAGGGTCGCAGGGGTCTGCGACCCTGGGGGGTTTTCCCCCTTTTTGGTCCCGTTTTGCGTCCGTTTTTGCTCTTTTTTGATTCTTTTTTTCTTCTGTACTTTTCTTTGACATTTTGATCATTTATTGGCCTGATTTCTTTGTAGGAAACCTGATGAGAATCCTTGCATTTTATTTTGCAAAGTTTCCAATTTCCTGAGAAAGCCGAAGACTTTGTCGCGCAGAGTTGCCGATTTCCCGTCAGAAGCTGAAACTGGGTCAAACGATGTCGGAATGACCTGAAATTTGGTGTGAAGCCTTTTGAGCAATAAATAAGACCAACCATAGGCTTTTGTTTAAGTTTCGAAGCCGTTTGGGGTCCTATCACCTGCAGACTTGCTTTTTATCGCGATGAAGATGTCGCGGTTTGATGTGCGGTCAACCGATGTCCGATTGACTTGAAATTTGACAGGGAACCTATTGGAGTCATTTTAAGATGATCCATAGGTTCTGTCTTGGAGACCATGGTCCCGGAGAGCTTTTGTCGCCGAGAGCTCCTTTTCGGCTGTCGGAGAAGCGAAGTTAGGCCAAATGATCTTGAAATGGCTTGAAACTTCTTGTATACTCCTCTTTTGGCTGTTTGGAAGAATCTTGCAGTTTTTGTTTGATTCTGACAAGATTTGATTTTTGGAAGCAGCATTGCCTATTTATGGCAGGTTGCGACTTCATGTAGCTCTTTGGATCTTGAAAAGGCAAAGTGACATTTTTGGCGTCAACAAATGCCCCCTCGAGGTACAGCGGCGAGTTGCTTAACTTTTGTAGTCGATGTGCCTCGAAGAGATTTTTTTGAAGGAGAGCCTGTGACTTGACCAAGAGTCTTTGAGCAATCTTTCTTTTTGGTATTTGTAGCCTTTTGAGCTTCCAGGGGAATTTTATGGTAGTGAAAGGGATCACGTACCATCTCGAGGCAAAGTTTTGAAGATGACATCAGGGATGTGGATTTGGGTTTTGACCTTGTGACCTAACAGGCTATATATATGGCAGGTTAGGGGGTCAGGTTTGGTTTTGATCGTGTGACCCAACAAGCTGTATGTGGAATGTTGGGGGGTCAATTTTGGTTTTGATCTTGTGACCTAACAGGCTGTATGTGGCAAGTTAGGGGATCAGGTTTTGGTTTTTGGTTTTGGTCTTGTAACCTAACAGGCTGTATGTGGCAAGTTAGGGGACCAGGATTTGGTTTGATTTTTGTGGAATGTCAATTTCAAGATTTTGGCTCAATTTGGTATATGAGGCTGGATGGTTTGATTTTTGGAAGCTCATGGGGCTTGGAATTTTCTTTTGTATGGTCCAATCAACTCAAAAGAGGCATGGAACCATTTTTGTATGCTCTTGGTAAGAGGGATTTCTCTTTGACTAAAAGCCCAAAATTTTTTCTTCTTTCTTTTTTTTTTTTTTGTGCCTAGGTGGTCAAACCTGGCTCATATGGGCTAACCCATGGGACCTTAAGCTTTGAAATGGCTTAGATCTCATATGGTGTCATTTTTGTAAAGAATATCCAAAAATATCTCATTTGGATAGAGAATATCTAAGGATATCTTTACTTGGAGAGAATCTCTCATGATCCCTTTATTTTTGGGATAGAATATCTCAAGATATCTTTCTTTTGGGAAAGAATCCGTCATAGATTGATTTTTGGGAGAAAATCTCTCAAGATCCCTTTATTTTGGGATAGGATATCTCAAGATATCTTTCTTTTGGGAAAGAATCCGTCATAGATTGATTTTAGGAGAAAATCTCTCAAGATATCTTTCTTTTGGAAAGAATCTTTCTAATTTCTTTCTTTTGGTAAGGTTACTAATTAGTAACACTTACCTCTTTCTTCTTTCCTTCTTTGGTTTGCTCTCCTCTATAAAAGCAAGGAGAAGGTTGGATCTCTTGCTCTTACTACTTTCTTTTGCAATAATCTCAAGAGGGCTTCAAGACCAAGAGCTTTTCTTCTTCAAGATCTTCAAGAGTTTTCTTCTTCTTCTCCATCAATGGCTTCAAGTAAGTTCTTCTTTTTCAAGAAAACTCCATTGTAGGGAAAAAAGTTCTTTCTTCTTTTTTTTTTTTTGTTTCTTTCTCTTTCTTTTTTTTTTTTTTGTTCACGTGTGTCACGCCCCGAAACCGGGACCTGCAGCGAACCGATCTCGGGGTGCGAAATTTTGGAATAATTTGAAACTTTTTTTTTTGTATAGTTCCCAAGATCCGCGTGAATGAGGATAATCACATCCCAACATAATCAGAGTGTATTTTTCGCGGAAGCTAACCAAGGTGTTACGACTCGGAATCCGTGGCCATCGGGTTCCGCGTCGTACGCAACCAATGTCATAAAGCCATCATAAACAGTCTGGCATAAATCATAAATCACAATACACTGAGCTGGTAGTAACAAATCTATTATTTCCCATATTCGAATTACAATTAACAAGTGTCTTAATTACAACCCAAAAGAAAAAGGCTGATAAAGCCATACAACAATATCCAACTAAACAGAAATACTACCCCAAAGTTAGATACGAACTCCGGTGTCAAACTTGACATCTAAGTGATATCAACGGGCAGCCTCTCACGTCAGACCGGCGGTCCCACCGCCTCCTCTGATCAAACACCTACAAACCGAAAAGAGAAGAACTGGCACCAAACAAAAGGGTCAGACACGACGGTCTGGCAAGCAAATAAACAAATAATATGAACAGAAGGAACATACATAAAACCTGCCGAAATCATCGTAAAATCAAATGAAGAGTCTAAACAACAATGACGATAAAACATGCTAAATCAATCGAAAGTCCAAACATAAATATCAAGACGAATAAACGAGCAATCTCTAAAGCATAAATGTCTCGAAAAGACAACCACCTAAGTAAGGCATTTAATAATTAGAAACTACATTTAAAAACTGAAGAGTAGAAACAATACGATAAAGGTCGATATCGTAAACATTAAACAAATCAAAGCATAAAAAGTATAACCAACGGAAATCATAAACTAAAGCAATATACAGATAAAACACAGGCGACCACAAATAGCTAAATCCTCCTATCACCGAAGTAATAAGAGCAAACAAAGCGTAGCCACTAAACGTGGTACCAAACAAAGGATCAGAACCGTAGCCATAAAAATGGGACCGGCAAATCAAAAGTATCCGAACCGTAGCCATACAAATGGGACCGGCAGATAATTACCGTTGCCATGGTCGGTACAAACAGAATCCAAGCTGCAGCTGGCAAACAAAGTAAAGATCCCAAGCCGGATGATCAGTCCGACAAGGTGACCTAAGCCTAGTGGTGCCTTTAGTTTTCAAAACTCGAACGGATACAAATCTAACAGAGTACTAATCCCTTTGGCTCAGGGGCTCGCACCACATAGCTCTGGCCCCGTCTTGCCTCGGGGTTTGTTTTCAAAATACTAATCTTAACAAATAATGGTCTCATCGAAGAAATCCCGAATGTGACAAACATACTCCAAATCTCTTTTCAAATCGAATCGGAGAAAACATACGAATAACTCGGGTAAACCGTTCAAATACGCATCAATGTGATTTGTATAAAATCATACGGTCAATCCGTTCGAACGTGGAAAGCCACATGATTTTATAACAAATCATCGATGCTATTTGAATTAGTTCACCCAAGAATGCAAATACAAAATACAAATACAAATACATAATCTGACTTGAAATGGAATGGAATTATGTAGGATGACTTAATGACTTACCAAGGAACCATCTCAATGCACAACTATCATTTAAACATTGATTAATAAAGAGCGCGTTTGATGCCAATGAAAATCCATAATATTTAAATGATAAAGTGCGCATTGAGACTCAGACGATTCCCGGATAATTTTACATACTTTCATTCTCTCATTGGTCCCATTCCCATTTCACAAACTTTCCAAGTGTCACAAGAAAATCCCAAACTCTTTAAAGCAGGCCTATAGTTGGCCTTAAACTGAGCCCAAAACAATCCTTAATAGCAATCCCAAAACTGACCTTGAACAGGCCCACGAACCAAGTTTCAAAATAGTTCAAAACTAAACCTTGAATGGCTCATAAAACAAATCTTGAAAATCAGTCCAAACTAATCTTTGAATGGCTCATAAAACATATGTTTAAAACAACCCAAAACTGAACTTGAATTGCCCACAAAACAAGTCTTAAAACAGTCCACAACTGATCTTAAAAACGACCCAAAACTGATTTGAATCAGGCCCACAAACTGATTTTTAAACAGCCCAAAAACTGATTTTAATCAAGCCCACAAACAGATTTTTAAACAGCCCAAACTGATTTGAATCAAGCCCACAAACAGATTTTTAAACAGCCCAAAACTGACTTGAACCGGCCCAAAAACTGACTTGTAGAAAGCCCAAGGAAGCCCCACAAACTGGCCCACAAAATCCCCCAAAACAGGCCCAGACCCGAGCCCAGACCGAGCTGGGCTCGCTCGAGCGGACCCAGGCCCGCTCGAGCGGACCCAGACAGAAGCTGGGTCGCTCGAGCGACCCAGTGGGTCGCTCGAGCGGACCCAGACAGTGCCTGGTCCGCTCGAGCGACCCACTGGGTCGCTCGAGCGGACTGGGCCTGCCCAGTCCAGCCCGAGTCTGCACATCTTCCATTTCTTGCATTTTTTTCTTGATTTTTCTTTGATTCCTTTGATTCCTTTCTTTCATACTAATTTCCATAAATTGTTGGGCCCTTCCTTGACCTTCCAAACTCATCAAACACCATCCATAAACCTATCAAATTGATCAAACACAAGCTTTTTTTCAAAGATCAAAGTTTTTCCCAAACTTAGAACACAACACCATTAAAGAAATCAAATTATCAAAGTGACTAAAATGAAACCAAACTCCCAATACATCATAAGAAAATAGCATATGTGGAAATTAACATACATTAGTTCATCCATCCAATGTGAATCCAAAAATCATAAAAGAGTTAGAACAAAATGAAGAAAAAGCCATGACATGAAATCAATTAAGACACATCATCATATTAGTTGTAGAATTCACTTGCCTTGAGTCAAGAGAAGATGAAGACACTCTAAGAAAGTCCTCTAATGGCCTCAAGCTTCACAAATCATAAAATCCCCAAATAGCTCATGGAAAACCCTAAAAATCCAATCCATTGTAAACCTCCATGAAAACCCATTGCATGTATGACAAAACCCTTCAAAATGGTTTGAAAAACAAGAATCTCATGAAAGGAAAGACATTGCAAACCTTGAGGAGTCCTAACAAAGAAGAGAGGCTTGGATGGAGGGCTTCTCCTAGCTCAAATATCTCAAAAATGGTGTCTAGGGGAAGCTTGAGAGATGGGGAAGAAGAAGGGGAGCTCAAATCTCCATTTAGCATCAAGGGAGGAGGGATACATGAGGAGAGAGAGAAAGGGCTGGGAGAGAAAACCCTAGCCCAGAAAAGTTGCTGGGATCGAATGAAGAGAAGAAGAGAGGGGTTCCCCTCTTATAGAATGGGTCTTGTGGGCCCCGGTCTTCATCAAGCTAAAAGTGGTATAAGCGGGCCCCGGATGAAAACGACGAAGAAGAGAAAAACGATCGTCGAAATATCTAGTTTCCGAAAAGTGTATTTTCCCCCAATTTCTGAAATTCTCGAAATTCATGGACAGGTTTAGGGTGAAAAGTCAGTTTTGCCCTTTTTCTCGAAAAAACGCATTTTCTGATCATCAAATCAAAATGGTTAAAATATGAAAGTTGTTAAACTTCATAAAATAAGTTGAAATACACCAAATCCCGAATTTTTAGAAATCCGA
Source organism: Litsea cubeba (assembly GCA_012931725.1). Classification (NCBI taxonomy): domain Eukaryota; kingdom Viridiplantae; phylum Streptophyta; class Magnoliopsida; order Laurales; family Lauraceae; genus Litsea; species Litsea cubeba. The sequence goes on from CM022946.1 coordinate 70,176,972, forward strand.
AGTAATTTCCCATAAAAATACAAATCCTAAGGACCGGGTCAAACTAAAGTCAACGGTCTTCTAAATCTCCAAAGCAAGGAAAAATCCGGTCAAACTCAAATACGCGGTCAAACTAAATCAAATCTCGCTTAAAAAGTTAAACCACGATTAAAACAATGCTAAACAAAAGGACTGGGGTCGGGATCTTACATCCTCCCCCCCTTAGAATCCATTTGGTCCTCCAAATGGCTTAAACCAAATCGAAATCGAAAAACCCAAAAAGACAAACGAAAACACTGACACCCTATGCTAGACCTCGGTGACTGAGAGACAACCTCTGACCAAACTGACGTTGAGATGCACGATCAACCACACTCTGATTCGGTTGAAGGCTTCACACTAATCCACATATCTGTTCGAAAACAAACTCCTCTGGCCAAACTGGTGTCCAACAATTCATCCAATCATCTGTGGTGTCATCTGTCGTTCTCGCAACGGATCAATTCTTCTACTTAATTCGTCAGTCACTGATGGTTCAAGAAACTGTGAGTTCTATCTCTTTCTATTACTTGGAATTCTGTGCCTTAAGTCCTTCAAAGTTGTACACGGTGCTCCCGATGCTTGCCTCTTCAGATTTCACTCTTCAAATCTCCTACCATCGACATCTGAAACTTTCAATCCCTGTCTTGAATGATGTTGATCCTCTCGTAGACCCAACTTTACCTCCAACTGAACTTAGCACACCACTTGACATCCATCAACTCTTCAATTTTCACACTTCCAACTCCAACCAAAGGCTACTACTACTCACTCCAGTCGATGCAAAAACAAATCTTACAATTTGAAACATATTGACTAAAATAATTACTTAGCTAATTTTTATCATTTTAAAACGTAGTAAAAATTGAACTTCCAAATCATCAAATAAAGCTTAATAAATGAGGTTTTCCAAAGTTTTGAACATGAAACAACATTATTCATTTTGAAATTCATATTTTCACACCCAACAAATCCTTAAAATACTCAACAATTTCGAATTAGGATCTTCAAAAATAAATCAAATTCATATAGTATGACTATACATTAAACTTTGTTGAAATCTGAGTGTTAATTAAACACTAAATCTTATTGAAAACTAACTCATTTGTTTATAAAAATCTCGCGAAAATCTAAGCAAAGTTGAGCGTTAAAACAAATGTAGGAAATCTACATAAAATCTAAACACAAAAACCTTTAAGAAATTTCATTTTACATAGCCAAAGAAAACAACTCAATGAAATAGAAATCTCACACTACTCTTTGAGAAAGAAACACAATTTTGAGTTACATGCTTTTAAAGACCAATCTTGAAAACAAGATCATGTGACTCATGAAAAGAGTATATAACATAGTTTATTTCAAAGTAAGCCTTAAAGAAGAAACATAAATCCATTTTTAAACATTATAAGGATAAACCATAGATATTAATGAAAACATGTCAAAGATGAAAACACCAAGAAAATCATTTTAAATAAGAACTGAACATCCAACCCACCGAGGTACTCCCTTGCTGAATCAATTACAACCGGCTAATTAAGCTGCAAGTTACCAAAATTCTCAACCAAAACCATCCTTTTTGCAGTCCTTCATCTTGGAAAGATGGTCTGAGTTCCCCCAAAATCCACATTCACTCACCTTGGTACGCTGCATGACGGTCTTCAATAGCTGAAAGGGGATCTTCAACTACTGCTCGAGTCCAACTCTGACGGGCAAATGCACATGTCTTCTCTTACTAACCACAATGAAGACGCTGAAGGTTGAAGGTCTGCTGATGTTCTCCGAAAACAACATACTAAATCCAAGAGGTTCTCAGTCTCCGACACAAACAAGATAAAAGACACTGAACAAGAGTATGGAGACTTTAAAATTCTCCACCACTAAGGAGGAAATTTGGCCATCCAAATCTCCTAACAACAGAACTAAAAGATAAGACAAGCAAAATCTCCCGAACTGAAAGAAAAGCCGACTCAAATCCAACGAAACAAAGACACGGGAAAACAAATCGACACAATCTAACGAGTCCTCACCACACGTCTTAATGTCTCTAGAGTATTTTATTTCCTAGAAACTAACCAGCTCTGATACCAAACCTGTCACGCCCCGAAACCGGGACCTGCAGCGAACCGATCTCGGGGTGCGAAATTTTGGAATAATTTGAAACTTTTTTTTTTGTATAGTTCCCAAGATCCGCGTGAATGAGGATAATCACATCCCAACATAATCAGAGTGTATTTTTCCGCGGAAGCTAACCAAGGTGTTACGACTCGGAATCCGTGGCCATCGGGTTCCGCGTCGTACGCAACCAATGTCATAAAGCCATCATAAACAGTCTGGCATAAATCATAAATCACAATACACTGAGCTGGTAGTAACAAATCTATTATTTCCCATATTCGAATTACAATTAACAAGTGTCTTAATTACAAACCCAAAAGAAAAAGGCTGATAAAGCCATACAACAATATCCAACTAAACAGAAATACTACCCCAAAGTTAGATACGAACTCCGGTGTCAAACTTGACATCTAAGTGATATCAACGGGCAGCCTCTCACGTCAGACCGGCGGTCCCACCGCCTCCTCTGATCAAACACCTACAAACCGAAAAGAGAAGAACTGGCACCAAACAAAAGGGTCAGACACGACGGTCTGGCAAGCAAATAAACAAATAATATGAACAGAAGGAACATACATAAAACCTGCCGAAATCATCGTAAAATCAAATGAAGAGTCTAAACAACAATGACGATAAAACATGCTAAATCAATCGAAAGTCCAAACATAAATATCAAGACGAATAAACGAGCAATCTCTAAAGCATAAATGTCTCGAAAAGACAACCACCTAAGTAAGGCATTTAATAATTAGAACTACATTTAAAAACCGAAGAGTAGAAACAATACGATGAAGGTCGATATCGTAATCATTAAACAAATCAAAGCATAAAAAGTATAGCCAACGGAAATCATAAACTAAAGCAATATACAGATAAAACACAGGCGACCACAAATAGCTAAATCCTCCTATCACCGAAGTAATAAGAGCAAACAAAGCGTAGCCACTAAACGTGGTACCAAACAAAGGATCAGAACCGTAGCCATAAAAATGGGACCGGCAAATCAAAAGTATCCGAACCGTAGCCATACAAATGGGACCGGCAGATAATTACCGTTGCCATGGTCGGTACAAACAGAATCCAAGCTGCAGCTGGCAAACAAAGTAAAGATCCCAAGCCGGATGATCAGTCCGACAAGGTGACCTAAGCCTAGTGGTGCCTTTAGTTTTCAAAACTCGAACGGATACAAATCTAACAGAGTACTAATCCCTTTGGCTCAGGGGCTCGCACCACATAGCTCTGGCCCCGTCTTGCCTCGGGGTTTGTTTTCAAAATACTAATCTTAACAAATAATGGTCTCATCGAAGAAATCCCGAATGTGACAAACATACTCCAAATCTCTTTTCAAATCGAATCGGAGAAAACATACGAATAACTCGGGTAAACCCGTTCAAATACGCATCAATGTGATTGTATAAAATCATACGGTCAATCCGTTCGAACGTGGAAAGCCACATGATTTTATAACAAATCATCGATGCTATTTGAATTAGTTCACCCAAGAATGCAAATACAAAATACAAATACAAATACATAATCTGACTTGAAATGGAATGGAATTATGTAGGATGACTTAATGACTTACCAAGGAACCATCTCAATGCACAACTATCATTTAAACATTGATTAATAAAGAGCGCGTTTGATGCCAATGAAAATCCATAATATTTAAATGATAAAGTGCGCATTGAGACTCAGACGATTCCCGGATAATTTTACATACTTTCATTCTCTCATTGGTCCCATTCCCATTTCACAAACTTTCCAAGTGTCACAAGAAAATCCCAAACTCTTTAAAGCAGGCCTATAGTTGGCCTTAAACTGAGCCCAAAACAATCCTTAATAGCAATCCCAAAACTGACCTTGAACAGGCCCACGAACCAAGTTTCAAAATAGTTCAAACTAAACCTTGAATGGCTCATAAAACAAATCTTGAAAATCAGTCCAAACTAATCTTTGAATGGCTCATAAAACATATGTTTAAAACAACCCAAAACTGAACTTGAATTGCCCACAAAACAAGTCTTAAAACAGTCCACAACTGATCTTAAAAACGACCCAAAACTGATTTGAATCAGGCCCACAAACTGATTTTTAAACAGCCCAAAAACTGATTTTAATCAAGCCCACAAACAGATTTTTAAACAGCCCAAACTGATTTGAATCAAGCCCACAAACAGATTTTTAAACAGCCCAAAACTGACTTGAACCGGCCCAAAAACTGACTTGTAGAAAGCCCAAGGAAGCCCCACAAACTGGCCCACAAAATCCCCCAAAACAGGCCCAGACCCGAGCCCAGACCGAGCTGGGCTCGCTCGAGCGGACCCAGGCCCGCTCGAGCGGACCCAGACAGAAGCTGGGTCGCTCGAGCGACCCAGTGGGTCGCTCGAGCGGACCCAGACAGTGCCTGGTCCGCTCGAGCGACCCACTGGGTCGCTCGAGCGGACTGGGCCTGCCCAGTCCAGCCCGAGTCTGCACATCTTCCATTTCTTGCATTTTTTTCTTGATTTTTCTTTGATTCCTTTGATTCCTTTCTTTCATACTAATTTCCATAAATTGTTGGGCCCTTCCTTGACCTTCCAAACTCATCAAACACCATCCATAAACCTATCAAATTGATCAAACACAAGCTTTTTTTCAAAGATCAAAGTTTTTCCCAAACTTAGAACACAACACCATTAAAGAAATCAAATTATCAAAGTGACTAAAATGAAACCAAACTCCCAATACATCATAAGAAAATAGCATATGTGGAAATTAACATACATTAGTTCATCCATCCAATGTGAATCCAAAAATCATAAAAGAGTTAGAACAAAATGAAGAAAAAGCCATGACATGAAATCAATTAAGACACATCATCATATTAGTTGTAGAATTCACTTGCCTTGAGTCAAGAGAAGATGAAGACACTCTAAGAAAGTCCTCTAATGGCCTCAAGCTTCACAAATCATAAAATCCCCAAATAGCTCATGGAAAACCCTAAAAATCCAATCCATTGTAAACCTCCATGAAAACCCATTGCATGTATGACAAAACCCTTCAAAATGGTTTGAAAAACAAGAATCTCATGAAAGGAAAGACATTGCAAACCTTGAGGAGTCCTAACAAAGAAGAGAGGCTTGGATGGAGGGCTTCTCCTAGCTCAAATATCTCAAAAATGGTGTCTAGGGGAAGCTTGAGAGATGGGGAAGAAGAAGGGGAGCTCAAATCTCCATTTAGCATCAAGGGAGGAGGGATACATGAGGAGAGAGAGAAAGGGCTGGGAGAGAAAACCCTAGCCCAGAAAAGTTGCTGGGATCGAATGAAGAGAAGAAGAGAGGGGTTCCCCTCTTATAGAATGGGTCTTGTGGGCCCCGGTCTTCATCAAGCTAAAAGTGGTATAAGCGGGCCCCGGATGAAAACGACGAAGAAGAGAAAAATGATCGTCGAAATATCTAGTTTCCGAAAAGTGTATTTTCCCCAATTTCTGAGATTTTCGAAATTCATGGACAGATTTAGGGTGAAAAGTCAGTTTTGCCCTTTTTCTCGAAAAACGCATTTTCTGATCATCAAATCAAAATGGTTAAAATATGAAAGTTGTTAAACTTCATAAAATAAGTTGAAATACACCAATCCCGAATTTTTAGAAATCCGAAGTAATTTCCCATAAAAATACAAATCCTAAGGACCGGGTCAAACTAAAGTCAACGGTCTTCTAAATCTCCAAAGCAAGGAAAAATCCGGTCAAACTCAAATACGCGGTCAAACTAAATCAAATCTCGCTTAAAAAGTTAAACCACGATTAAAACAATGCTAAACAAAAGGACTGGGGTCGGGATCTTACAACGTGTTTGCCTTCTTTTTTTTTTTCACACGTTTTTTTTTTTTTTTTTTTTGCTTTCTTTTCTTTCTTCTTTTTTTTCATGTTTTTTTTTTTATTGTGTGGGCCGTACGGACAGATCCGTACGGATCTGGCCGTACGGCCACGTGGCCTGTGGGCCACAGCCTGTGGGCCAGCCCGTTTTTTTTTCTCTTTTTTTTTTCTCTCCCTCCCCCTCTTTTTTTTTTTGAGAGAGTTTCTTTTCTTTCTTTTTTTTGTTTTCTTTCCCCTCTTTTTTTTTAGAGAAAGTTTCTTTTCTTTTTTTTTTTCTCATCATGATAATGCTTTAGATGTTCATGCATGCCTTTAATTTGTAAATTAAATTTGTAGCATGATGTGATTGCATACCTGAAAGTGTTTGCAAATTTGGGAACTTGGAGCTCGCAGTGATGTTGAGCCCTTCCTGATTTTGCGGAGACTTTTAGGTTTCGAAAGTTTGGAGTTTCGGAGCTCGCAGCGATGTTGAGCCCATCTTCAAGCTTTCTATTTCTTTCGGGATAGTTCCTTTTCTTCGGAATTGCCCCGTCATCATGTCAAAATTTCGCCAGATTTTTTTTTAGCGAGATTCTGTCATTTTGATGTTTGATCTTTTTCTTTTCCATCCTTTTCAGGTGGTTCCTCCAGAGCGAACAAGGGTAAAGAGCCTGCTACAAGCGTACCTCGTCGATCTTCTAGATCTTCTAATCCGGCCGTTCAGCAGGCTTTCGAGAAGGTCCAGTATGTTGAAAGAAACCTGGAAGAGTGCGACTCCCTCAACAGAGATGAGATGAGGCAGCGACTGATCACTCTCAAGGGAGAGGAATTCTATAAGATCATGGTAAGCAGTCGTCCATGGCTGATGGAAGATCAGAGCATTTTGCCCAAGCCTACCTTCTTCTTTGGTGATGCAGTCCCTGACGACATTACATACCAGAGGAGATCTTTTCAGTTTTCCTTCACAGCAGATGGTGAGAAGAAGACTGTTACTACCCGGTCGATGTTTGATCGCACCGTCTCGATTCTGAGCCTTGCCCCCACGTGCCCCAAGAGGGAAGATCCTCCAAGCTGGGTGAGAAGGACAAATGTAATCAAGACCGGGGTTTTTGTTGGCGGTTCTCCTGGATATACGGAGAGGTCGCCTGTTGACATGGACCTGTTGATGCCATCCAGCGGCTACCAGGGCTCTGATTATCCGTCGGTCGATTTGAGACCGGTGGGCCTTGGTATTTTCAGCGGTGACGGCAGCAATTGGATCAAGCCTTTTCGACTTCGAGGTCGTTTCAATGCTGACTCCGAGTGGAAGTCGTGGACTGATCGCGTCCTGCTGATTGGTGGCGTCGTTTTGAAGGAAGCCGGGATTTTTGATGCGGTCCGCGCTTTTGGGGAGACCGTGATCTTTTCCGACGAGGCCTTCATGGCTATGCTGGAGTCGTTCCTCCCTCAAACCAATACCTTCGTTGTGACGAATGGTGAGATTGGTTTTTCTTTGAAGGAGCTGAGCGCCATTACCGGATTGCCCATCCTCGGCAAACTCTATGAGGAGTTTATGCCGATTGACAGCGTCCTCGAGGGGCAGTCTGAGGAGTTCAGGCTTCTATACTTTCAGCTCGTCGCCTTCTATGATTTTTTGAAGGAGAAGGGGGGTTCGAAAGTTAGATCCAGCAGTTGGAAGAGTTTTTGCTCTTCATTCCCCAACTTCTTTGATAGTAGGGAGCCTTCTGATAGCATGACCCAGGAAGCTGGAGCTCAGGATCCAAGTTCAAAGAAGATCTTGGCCATGCAAGAAGAGTTGAGAGATTTTTGTGCAAGCACAAACGCCATATGTCCTGACATTGCACTGCGGAGAGATCTCGCTGTGTACCTCACTTATTGGCTTGGTGAGGCTATTTTGCTGGAGGAGATGGAACGCACATCAGGCCGCATTGTATTTTTCTGGCTTGTCAGATGGCGTTTGGAGAGCAGCTTGCTTTGGTGCCAGCTCTTTACTCCTACCTGTGTACCGAACTGCAGGCTGCTGCTTTTCTAGTTCGGCTTGGGCTTCCCATGAATAGGGTATTTTCAGCCCATATCTTTTATTCGTGGTATGTATACCACTGTCCTGGCTTCCATCGGCTGGGTGCTGCACAGGATGATGATCCTCTGATGATTCGACTGGCTAAGGGCAAAGCCGTGTCCGAATCACTTTTGTTTGCCCGCATGAGGATCCGACGGTTCAGGGACGTCGAGATGGGGCAATCTTCAGTAAAGCTTTCTCCGGAGTTGCGGAAGAAGGCTTTTGATTTTGGTGCCTCCCGAGACTCTACCAGGGCGGGGTCGGGAAGGCATTATTCCTTGACAAATGCAGAGAGAGAGTGGCTTTTCAGCATACGTGTCGGCACGATGGTGTACCGCAGACATCTTTTCGTCGATATCCAGCCGTATGTACCCTCTCGCTTTGCTTTGCAGCTGGGCTTTTCTCAAGGCGTTGTTGGAGCGCCTTCAAGCATGGTGAAGCGCTTTGGAGGCTTACAGGACGGGAGAAATGCATGGGCTTTCTATAGTGCTGAAGACACTACAGCCATGATTTCTTATCCTGTGTTGCTGACTTCCCGGACTGCCGGCTTTGCGAAGTGGTTCGCGGAGAGCTTCTCGGCATATCGGGGACTTTCCAGGAAGGAGCTTGATGTGAAGCTGGCATCTGGAAAGGGCCTTGGAAAGTCGGATGGCATCCGGCGAGAGGAAGTTTGGGCCTTCCTTTCTGGAGAGAAGCACAAGATAGGCTTTCTCGGTGACCAGGGCGTCATCGGTTCTGAAGCTGTTCGAGAAATACCTGACGAGGCTTTGGAGCAGCTAGAACAGGAGGAAGCTGAACTTGGCGCTTGGATGCAGGCGGCACAGAGGCAAGCTTCCGTGGAGTCTACTGGCAAGAGCAGACCATCCAGTGATGAGTCAAGTGGGAAACCTGACTCTGACGGCGGGGCAGGTTCCTCTAAGAAGCGAGCCCGCAGAAGTAAGAGGAGGAGGAGTCATCATAGTAGCAAGGGGCAGCATGAGGGCTCTCCTATCTTGGAAGTTCCTCTTACTATTAATGAGGATGTGCCAGTGGATGCTGACGAGCCTCCGGAGAAGAGAAGCCGAGAAGAAGAGACCGTCGGTGAAGGTATGATTCTTCCTTTTTCTCTTTCCATTTCTTTTCATGGGATTTTTCCATGTTATGATTTGCTTCTTGTTTCTGCTTTTCTTCTCTTTTTTTTTTTTTTAGCAGAGGAAGACTTGGTGATGCCTGAGGTCCCAACCGATGAGGTGGTGATGGATCCTGTTGAGGCACCTGAAGAAGAACCGAGGGACTCTGGAGTAGATCCAGAATCTCCAATTGGTACGACTTCTTTTGCTCTCTTTTTTTTTGTTTGTGACTTGGCTTGCTAACACATTTTTTGTTGCCAGCTGACTTGCCACAGGGTTCTGATGACTTTGAACCATCGATGGACGCAAATGTTGATGATGCTTTCGATGAGTTCATGGAGGAAGAAAGTGTTCCGCCAGTCGTCGAAGAAGGTATTTTGTAGTTATAACTCTGATAATGATTTTCAAACAGGGTCATATTCATACCTTTTTGTGTTTCCTTTGCAGGTTTTGAAGTGGCAGAGGAGGATTCGTTGCTTCCAGAGCAAGAGATGCCAGAGGTTGATCCAGAGGTAGAGATTCCTGGGACCAGCTCTGACAATATTGAGGAGATTCCTCGCGCTGAGATTCCTTCCCGAGCAGGAGCAGCTTCAGCTGGAAAGAGTTCTTTTGTTACTCTTTCAACAGATGATGACATGAGTAGCCGACCAACGGAGTTGGGCGAATCCTCAGCTGGGCCATCTCTTCTTTTTGCGAAGAAGGTGGTGGTGCGAGTTGTGCACTCTTGGATTGAGACTCTCCTTTCTGGGCACTTGGAAGTCGGATTTGGCATGATCCAGCATGTGCAGGAGATTCTCAGTGATGCTGAAGAGGCTGGTCTGGATGTCACAGGTGCCAGGGCGATCGTTGATAGGATCATTGCACTGGGTGACAAGTGGTTTGAGACCGTGAGTTTGGCTGATGACCAGTTCTTCAAGGAGATGTTCCTGGACCCTGCTGATAAGGCTAAGTCTGACCTAGATGAGGCTACAGAAAGCAGGAAAGTGGCAGTCCGAAGGAGGAATAGAGAAGAGGTAACCATCATCGAGCTGACACATGACCTTAACATCCTTGATAGGGAGGTCGATGAGGCCAGGAAACGTCTTGAGCTTCTGCAGGCACAAGTCGCTGCCAAGTGGACTGCCATAATAGAAGCTCGCGACAGGGAGAGTGTCCTGATTCACCAGGTTGCAGATGCCGAACGGGTTCTCAAAAGGAAGTCTGATGAGGATAAACAATGGCAAGCTGCTCGAGGTAAGCTTCCTGGTGTGAGAGAAGGGGTACAGCCCACTCCAGCATCTCATGGCAAGTTCCTGAAGAAGCGTGCCTTGGAATCCTTGACGGATGAGGCTAAAAGTTTGCTTGGGGAGCTGAACTCTTGGCTGGAGACCATTTTTGATTGAGCTCCTGTATACAGAAACCATCCTTCTCTCTTTTTTTTTTTTTTTTTTTTTGGTACCACTTGTATTTTTTTGGTACTTTTTTTGTAGTGCTTGTGAACATTCTCTTCTTTTTTTTTGGTACCACATGTATTTTTTTGGTACTCTTTTTTTGTAGTGCTTGTGAACACTTTCTTTTTTTTTGGTACCACATGTATTTTTTTTTGGTACTCTTTTTTTTGTAGTGCTTGTGAACACTTTCTTTTTTTTTGTTATCCCTACGCTCACTTTAATCTTTTTGTAATAAAAGTAATTGCTAAATGGGATTGATTTTTTTTTTTTTGTTATCCCTACGCTCACTTGAATCTTTTTGTGATAAAAGTAATTGCTAAATGGGATTTGATCAAAAGGTTGTCATTTTGTGAAAATCTTTTGTCAAATGATTGTTTTGGCATGAAAGCCAGGTTTTTGTTTGTGGCATGGAAGCCAATTTTGGCATGAGAGCCAGCTTTTCTTGTGGCATTGATAGCCGAGTTTTTTTTGTTTGTGGCATCTATAGCCAATTTTGGTGGCATTGATAGCCGAATTTGTTTTGTGGCATCTATAGCCGGTTTTTGGTGGCATTGATAGCCGGTTTGTTTTGGTGGCATTGATAGCCGGTTTGTTTTGGTGGCATTGATAGCCGGTTTGTTTTGGTGGCATTGATAGCCGTTTTTGAAATCCAAGTTTTTTTTGTTTGTGTGGCATTGATAGCCGGTTTTGTTTTTGGTGGCATTGATAGCCGGTTTGTGGCATTTATAGCCTGTTTTGATGGCATTTATAGCCGGTTTGGTTTTCAAAAAATGCAAGTATCGACTAAAAGTCGCCTCCCTGCTGAATGTTCTTGCAAGTATCGATGGAATGTCGCATCCTTGCTCATTCGATTGCGAGTATCGATGGAATGTCGCATCCTCGCGGATTTGGGTGCAAGTATCGATGGAATGTCGCATCCTTGCTTTTCAAAAATTTTGGTTTTGCGGGTACTGACTTGATGTCGTTTCCCCACGATTTTTGAAATTTGTGGTTTTCTCGAACCTTTGGGTCATGGATATCAACTGAAATGTTGCGTCTCCACAGTTTTTTAGGTTTTTTCGAACCTCTGAAATTTGGGTTGTGGATATCAACTGAAATGTTGCGTTTCCACGGTTTTGGATTTTGCAAGTATCGACGAAATGTCGATTCCCTGCGATTTTGGAAGTGTCGAACGTGGTTCGCTTGCTTCCGATTTGTGCGAGTATCGACTAAGTGTCGCTTCCTCGCGGGTTTTTGAAAAACCATTTTTTTTTTTGTTTAAAGACACGAGGGTCATAAGTTTTGACCTAAAACCATTTTGGCGGTAAAAGGCAGGGTGGACTAGGGTGGAAATCCCTGAATCCGGATTTTGTTTCAAACTATGAATTTTGGGTTCAAGGGTTGAAAATTTTGGTCAAGTTAGGGAAAGGTTCCTAAACTTGGGTTTTTGTTGAACAATGAAACGATGAAAGTAAGCATTGTTTTAGATTTCTAGAAATTTCAACATTTGATATGAAAATTCTAAAAAAGGGTGGGTTTGGCGAGCGTGTACCTGGAAACCGGTTTTGGCCGTACAGGCATTGCTCTTACCCAGTTGGGTAAGTCTTCAAGGGTAGTACCGCTTTAAGAACTTGCCATTGATGGGCAGCATACATCTGTCACCTTCCATGTTTAGGAGTGCGTATGCGCCATTGGAGAAAACTTTGTCGATGACGTAGGGTCCCTCCCATTTTGGCTCGAATTTGCCTTTGGACTTGTGAGCGAAGACCATTGGTCTTTTTACCGCAAGAACCAAGTCATTCTTTTTGTAGGCGCGTTGCCTGACCTTTTTATCGAAAGATCCTGCCATACGTGCTTGGTAAAGTTCAATGCTTTGTTGAGCTTCGAGCCGTCTCTCATCGAGATTGTCCAGCTCATGGAGTCGCAATTTGACATTGCTTTCTTGAGTCATGTCATTTTGCAAGGATACCCTCAAGGAAGGAATTTGTACTTCCAAGGGCACGACAGCTTCGCATCCATAGACCAAGGAGAATGGTGTGCTATGGGTTGGTCCTCGAACGGTGGTTCGATAGGCCCACAAAGCTTCAGACATTTTGTCGCTCCAGTCTCTTTTGTGATTAGAGACCATTTTTTTGAGGATTTTGCAGAGTGTCTTGTTGAAAGCTTCTGCTAACCCGTTTGCTGCCGGATTGTATGGAGTCGAAGGACAGCTTTGGATTTTGTATTTGTCGCAGAACCTGTAGAATCGATGATCCCGGAACTGTGGTCCGTTATCATGGACGAATCTTTTGGGTATGCCGAAACGACAAATGATGTTGGTGCGCAGGAACTGAAGGACTGATGAGGTCTTCATTTCGTTAAACGCAAATGCTTCTGACCACTTGGAGAAATAATCCGTAGCGGCGAAGATGAAGCGATGACCTTTGCTTGAAGGGGGAGAAATAGGACCTATGATGTCCATACCCCAGGCTTCGAAAGGCCATGAGATCGCTGTAGGATGCAGCCATTCTGGAGGCATGTGAATGTAATCTCCATGAACTTGGCATTGTTGGCAGCGCTTAGCAAATTGCATTGCGTCAGCTACCATGGTAGGCCAGTAATATCCTAACCTTTTTATCTGATCATAGAGCTTAGGTCCAGCCTGATGAGCTCCACAAAGACCAGCATGAACTTCTTTGAGTGTTTCTTCAGCCTCTTGTTGTGACAAGCAGCGTAGAAGTACTCCGTTGAAGGATTTCCTGTAAAGGATTTTTGAAGGAATATCCAAATGGAAGCTTGGGGTTCGCCTTTGGATGCTTACCCGTTCTTTTGGATCTTCAGGTAGGATTCCGAACATAATGTAATCAATGAACGGATCCCTCCAGTCGCCAATTGAAGTTTGAAGGATTGAAATCCGACTTCCGACCACTTGGTGGCATTCAGCAACTGCTTGGTGTGTGTTAAGAGGAGGAAGGATTCTTCTTTCGCACACTGTGACTTGCATGTTTTCCCCTTCCTGGATTGCCATGGATGCGGCAAGTCCGGCTAGGGCATCTGCACGTATGTTTTCACCTCTACGAATGTGGGTGATGTGACAGATGTCAAACTTTTGCAGAAGTGATTGTGCCTTGTTGTAGTAGGGCAAGCAAATCTGGCTTCCTGACTTCAAATTTCTGATTCATCTGGTTGACGATCAGTTGAGAGTCTCCAAAGACTTCCAGCATGGTGATACCGGATTCGATGGCGAGTTCCAATCCTAAGATCAGAGCTTGATATTCAGCTGCATTGTTTGTGCATGGTTCCAGTAGCGAGAAAGCGTGTGGAATCATGTATTTGTCGGGGCTAACAAAGAGGATGCCAACTCCCGAGATCAGCTGTCTTTTTTCATTTGTCCTGGTTGCACCGTCAAAGTACATGTCCCAGGAGGCACTTTGTGAGAAAGTCTCCACATTGTAGACTGGTTCGTCTGGGAGATCATCTCTGAGTGGAGAATCTTTAGGCAATGGATGCTCTGCGAGGAAGTCCTGCTAGAGCTTGCCCTTTGATTGCTTTTTGTGGTACATACCTAATATCAAATTGTGACAGAAGGATGGACCATTTTGCCAGTCGAGCATTGAGAGAACCTGCCTTTGTGACAAGGACCTTCAAGAGGTTGACCCTCGAGACCAGGTAGACTGTGTTGGAAAGCAAGTAGTGACGCAGCTTTTGTACGGCGAACATCACTGCAAGACATTCTTTTTCGACTGGAGAGTAGCGATGCTCTGCACCTACTAGCATGCGGCTGAGGTAATATAGAGCAGCTTCTTTTCTTTGATCATTTTCTTGCGCAAGCAGAGCTCCCAAAGAGTGATCAAGGGCTCTTGTGTACAAGATGAATGGTTTTCCAGTGGTAGGAGCAGCTAACACTGGAGGTTTTGTCAGGTATGACTTGATGTCTTGGAAAGCAGCTTCACAGTCAGCATCCCAGACAAAGTTTACACCTTTTTTCATCAACCGGGAGAATGGACGGCATTTCCCCGAAAGATTGGAGATGAACCGTCTGATGTAGGCTAATCTCCCTTGAAGCCCTTTGAGTTCTCTCAAGGTTCTTGGAGAGGGCATTTCTAGAATGGCTTTGACTTTTATGGGGTCAAGCTCTATTCCAGCTTTCCGAACTAAGAATCCGAGGAACTTACCCGACGAGACGCCGAAGAAGCATTTCAATGGATTCATTCGCAGTTTGTGTTTGCGAAGCCGGAGGAAGACTTCTCGGAGGTTTTCGAGATGATCTTCCTTTCTTTTGCTTTTGACGGCGAGGTCATCAACGTAACATTCAACCGTCTTGTGCTGCATATCTTGGAATATTTTCATCATAGCCCTCTGATATGTGGCACCAGCATTCTTCAAACCGAATGGCATGACAGTGTAGCAATACACGCCAAATGGGGTTCGAAAGGATGTATGTTTTTCATCCTCAGGATGCATCTTTATCTGATTGTAGCCAGAGAAACCATCCATGAATGTCATTCGCTCGAATCCACAGGTATTATCAATCATTACCTCTGGTATGGGGAGCGGAAATTCATCTTTTGGGCATGCGCCATTCAGGTCTCTATAGTCAATACAGACCCTGATCTGCCCATTTTTCTTTGTCACGGGGACAATGTTGGCCAACCATTCAGGATGTTGTTCCTCACGGATGAAGCCGACGCTTTTGAGTTTTTGAACTTCTTGTTCAATTTTATCCATCACATCTGGACGGAATCTTCTTTGGCCTTGCTTGACAGGCTTGATGTCTTCTTGAAGATTGAGTTTGTGAACTGCTATTTTGGGGTCTAAGCCTGGCATTTCAGCGTAAGACCATGCAAAGCAATCAACGAACTCACGAAGAAAAGCGATATACTCGGGTAACTCATCATCCTTTATATTCTTGCTTATGAATACAGGACGTGGGTTATCTGGTGTTCCCAAGTCTATCTTTTGAACATGATCTTCTGTTGGAAGGTTCGAAGGTGGTTCCTCCACAATATTTTCGGAGGCTTCCAGCTCAACGAAACCTTCTGGGGTTTCAAGGGCATTTCCAGACCAAGGTTTTGTTCCTTTCCACGGGTCTTCTTGATCGGTAATTTTCCCAAGGCTTGCTATGAGATGATCCCAATCGCCTGTTGAAACCGAGTCGAAGTAGGCTACTTCTTTTGGAGATGAGGGTTCTTCTGAGTCAGAAGTCCACACGTCTGTTCCATCGGACAACTCCTCTTCATTTTCGGAGAAATCGTGCCAATTAGATGAGCTTCCTGGATCTTTGTCAGGTGACTCATCAAAGAGATATCCAGGGAGATCGATGTCTTCATGGATTTGAGATGTTGAGGCTTGGTCAGTATATTGACTTTTAAGCCTTTGTGTCAACTGTCTCAAGGGAGTGTCAGGATCATACCCTAACCCATGTGAAGACTTTTCTACATAGCCGTAGAGTCTCCAATCTTCCAGCTGGCTTTTGGTCAAGACGGGCCCCAATGGTGTGAGAATACCGCGTCCTTCTCCCAAACCGACTGGGTTTTGAGCGTCATAGCCCATTTTCTTCATAATAGCTTGTGCCACAGAACTGTATAAGGATAGTTGAGGCGTACCTTTATTTTGGAAAGGTTCAAGCATGGAGTTTGATGAAGAAGCATCCGATCTATGGAAGAAGATCGGCTTTTCCTTTGTTGAAGTTGCTGGAACAACGAAGGAAGCTGACGTAGGATCTTCTATGTCAGAAGTTGTCTCCATTGGAGTAAGAGCAGGCTGAACTTGCTGAGTGTCAGCTTGGCTTGACGATGTGTCGTCTTCTGGCTCTGAATCCGAGTCCGTGTCTTGCATGATAGACACGAAAGAGACAACAAATTTGCCCCCAGGCTTTTGTTTTGCCTTCTTCACTTTAGTTGTGATGACCAAAGGTTTTGAAGATTTGAGGGAGATGATGAAGGGAGTTTGCATGCTCTCTTCAGATTTACCGGATGGTTTGTTTTCTTCCGGTGATTGTTGAGGAGCTTTGCCTTTATCTTTCTGGAGACTTTCGGCAAAGGATGCTGTATGATTCTCCTCTTCTTCTTTTTCACCTTCATACATCTGTGAGTCTGCGAAGTGGATTTCTTTACCTTTGAAGGGTTTTCTATCCGCAAAGACTCGATGTATCATGCCGTCGTCGCCAACAAACTTGATGCATTGATGTAGAGTTGAAGGGACAACACCATTCTCATGGATCCAAGGGCGTCCGAGAAGGATGTTGTAGCATGAAGGGGTCTTTATTGCATACACTGTGACCTCAGAGATAAGATCACCGATCTGCAATTTGAACCTGATTTTGCCGATAGGCCTTTGAGTACTCCCATCGTATCCAAAGATAGATACAGATGTGTGGCTCAGTTTGCTGGGTGGGATGCCCAACTCTTCAAGAGCCGATGTGGAGATAAGGTTGAGTGCAGAACCTGGGTCGATCTGAACTCTATGCATAGGCATTTCCTTGATATACCCTGTGAAGTACAGGGGTCGGTTATGCCTGGTTTCGCCAAGTAGGAGGTCGTCCTTTGTGAAGGCGATGGTTGCACTGGCTGCTTTTTTAACCGAGAGGCATTCAATGCATGATCCCTCAGTTTTCTTCTTTTCTCCCTTTGAGGAGGCTTCTGAGTTTTTGACCCGGTAATCCATTTCAATTTGGAGGACTTGCGGGGCATGTTTGTCGACATCCTCATTCAGTTTTTGTAATTCTGAGATGAGATTATCACGAGTGTGCGGAGACATTCGCAACAAATCTAGGATGTGCAGACGTGCAGGTATGTGCTTGAAGTGTTCAATCAAGTCATACTTGAAAGCCTCCTTAGGGCCTGCATGTTCATCATTGTTGCCACTAGGGGCGCTTACAACATCTTTTCCCGAAGGATTTACATATGTAAAGGAAGATTGGTTGTAATTTTTGTGGTAGTCCCGGCCAGAGCGGGTGCCTCTACCAACTTCGAGAGCTTCTTGAGAAGGGTCTTCGTTTGGAAGATTGTCTTCAGGATCAAGAGGCTGTCGTTTTTCATTTGCTGAGGATGCATCAGCAGCAGAGTTACCATCCTCAGTGATTGTGTTGCATGGAGCATTTTCCGGGAACAAGTCCTGAACAGCATCCAGCAATCTTTCTTCTTCGTTGACTAATTCATCGTCCCAAGCATCAATAGCTGGGAATTCTTCAGTCAGGAAGGGTGTGAACTTTGAAGTCACAGTCTCAGGAGAAGAAACCTGAGAGGGTGTCATCTCAGTGAAAGTCACGTGAGACGAGGTGGCTCCAGAAGATACATTGCTAGGCGTCGCCGGAGTGTAAGTGCTCTCATCAGACGATGCTTCGGAAGAGCTATAATCCCGAATTATCACATTACAGGAAGCTCTGACGGGAGACGTTGCCTGATCGGAGTCAGACTCATCCTCGGATGTGAGAGGATCGTCTACCCAGCAATTTTCTCCATTTTCAGGAGTTAAGGGAGGATGTACCTGATGGTCTTCAGGGACTTCAGGTTCTGGATTGCGAGGAGGCTCGTTGACGCGTTCTTGCTCTTGTTCTAGAGCGAGTCGCTGCAAGATCCTTGCATATTCTTCAAGATCAGGCATAGGAGCCGGATCTTCTTCTTCATCATCTCTTTGTGGCTCAATATTGTTGATTTCCACTGGAGTAATGAGAGATGCTGGGTAAGCAGCATTTTCTTGTACAGCTTCTTGGTCTTCTTCATCATCAGACCAGGATCCTTGTGGCTGTAGGGGGTTATACCAGATTACTGGCATAAGATGAGACTCAGGAACCCATTCTTCATCGGAGAGATATTCTCCTGTTTCAAGGGATTCCTCCCACTCATCTGTGTAGTTGGATTCGAATCCATCATCGGTGTCGCTGGACTCGTATCCATCAATGGAGAATCCAACTACTGAATTGCAAGAGTATGATGCCTCCTGCGTGGCTTCTTTGAATTGAGGTGGCATGAAATCACTGAGAGTGAATTTCCTTACCCCCTTTGAAGTCTCTGGAAGGGATGTTTTTGTTACCTCCAGCGAAGCGGTAGAGGAAGCCTCTGCCTTTTCTTTGACCTCTGGTTTTGGCTGGGTCTTCTCTTGCCGTTTGAGCTTGAGGAGATGTTTCCTAGCCTGCCTTCGCTGTTGAGCTGTAGGCTTTGTTTTCACGACCTCCCAATTTTCATCTTCCAGGAGATCGGGATGTACCCATATCGGTTGTCCGTCTGGTGTCGGGTAAGGAACCAGTTCCTCGGACGCTTCGATTGAGTTTATCACCTTGAAGGAAGTAGTGATCTTCTTCTTCGGTGATCTTGATGTTTGTCCACATGTCACCATGTTGATGGAGGCAGACCCATAGTTTTTGTCAAAGGTGATGACTCCGTTTTTCCACATCTCATTTATTTTCTCTCTCACAACGAAGCATTGATTGAGAGGATGCGAGATCATCTGGTGGTATGGACAGTACCGAGGATCGTTGGTTTTGCCAACATCACCCGGTCTTTTTGGTTCAGGCAAGGTGAGCTTGCCATTTGCCACAAGAGCCCCGAAGATTTCATCAACATCTTCATCAAACGGGTATTTCTTCTCTACTCGTTCTTTGAAGGCATCAGAGAGTTCAGGTCTCTTACCAGCAGCTTTGTTTTCAGCTTTCTTTGGTGGCTGAGGAGCTGGCTTGGTCTGCACATTGAAGACCTCTTTTTTCTTTGGTTTAGAGGTTGCAATGGCGGTTGGCTCTTTTCTTGATGATTTCTGACTGTTGAGGTCTTTAATCACCGTTTCAGCTTCCATGGAAGCTTCTAGGAGTTCTCCCAGGTTTTTTGATTTGTTGCCGATGATCATGGAGCGGATTCTGGCTCTCATGTTGTTTCGGCAGATGTCGACTAGCGACGCTTGTGGCAATACATCAGAGCATTTGTATGCCATTGCTTTCCACTTGTGAATGAAGTCATATGTTGATTCATTCTCCCCCTGTTTTAGGCTGCACAGCTGAGCCATAGTAGCGGGATGATCCTCACCTTTGAAGTGAGTTAGGAAGCGTGTCTCTAGCATGGCCCAATTTTGGATTGAGTCCTCCGGCAGAGTGGAGTACCAATCGAAGGCCGTACCTTTTAGGGTACTTGCAAAGAGGCGGATCTTGAGTGCATCTTGATCCGCGATAGCTCCCGTCAAGATCTTGAAGTGGATGACGTGCTGTCTGGCTGATCCTTTCCCCGTATATGTTTGGAGAGTAGGATGCTTGAATTTGGTGGGGAACGGGACCGAGTCCATCCATAAGGGATATGGTGGCTTGATCCCATGCTCTTTGAGTATATCCTCTTCTTTTGCTTTGGCGAGGATACCGTCTACGTCCTTTTTAGTAAGGGCGCGTGATTCATTTTCTTCTCTATTTACCTCGTCGTCTTGATGATTCGGAGGAGGTTCATTGTTCGCCTGATTTTGGAAGGCGAGGAGAAGGTTTTCCATCAGAGTTTCAATCCTCTGCTGGCCCTGTTCCAACTGCTGGATGCGGGTGATCGCATCTTCTGGAGGTGGATTGTGGGGTGGTGGCTCAGAATTTGTAGCCAAGACATTCATCCTTCGTGATTCGAACGAAGAAACTGTCCTGGT
This sequence comes from Litsea cubeba, assembly GCA_012931725.1. NCBI lineage: Eukaryota > Viridiplantae > Streptophyta > Magnoliopsida > Laurales > Lauraceae > Litsea > Litsea cubeba. The sequence goes on from CM022946.1 coordinate 70,197,105, forward strand.
GACTGAGCTGGGGCTCATTCTTTTTGAAGAGGAGCTTGAGGAAGGATCACTCTGTTGTCCTTTGCTTGAAGGAGCAGGGGATTCTTCTGAATGTCTTCTTGTCCTTGAGACGCTGCGGGTCATTGGACGTCGGACATGGATTTTTGTTGCTGATTTTTGGCGCCTTCTGGTTTTTCCAACCATATGGACGGCAGCAACTTGGTTGGGCCTTTCTTTTTCGACCCATTTGGGAGAGACTTGAAGTGTGGGAGGCTGGGTCCTTTGCTTCTCTAGTCTCTTTTGTCTATACGACGCGCGGCGGCGTATACGACGAGCAATTTGAGCTTCTGTCAGCTCTGACTGGGCTTTGACAATGAAGGATGTGCTCCCTCGGGCGCAGCAGCCGAGTCTGTCTTCTTTGTAGCTGGGCAAGGACAGGATGCGAACCCTATCCTTCGCCAGTTGCAGCGAAGCTTTGAATTTGTGAAGTTCGGCCCCTGTAGAGATGAAGGGTCGAACTGCAGATTTGTAGGCCTTAGCAGGTGCTTGTAGAGGCCTTGTGATGCATGACTTGATTTTGGGCTTGTAAGAACAAGCCGGCTCATGCTGGGATGACTTTGAAGTCGGTTTGGAGATGGGTTTCTCCTCTTTCATGTAAGCAAGAGGATAGAACTGGTTCTCCTTGAGTGGGGCCAGGAATGCTGGCTTAGTGGATGCCTGGGACCTTCTTTGTTTTGGTGAAGGTCTTGGGGACCAAGTCTTGGGGTAGACCTGGTTGTTTGTAGGTTGAGGCTTCGTGGGGCTGCCACGGGTTTCAGGCCTTCTTGTACTCGCCTTTGGTGTCACGGTAGTGACACGTTGAGAGGCGAGTTTCTGCTTCTTGGAGGGAGCAGCTTGTTCCTCAGGAAGTGGGAATGGTCCCAGCGTCCCGAAGACGATAGTCCGGGGAGTCGAGGTCGACCCGGAGTTCACAGAGTTGCCGAGGGAGTTGACACTTCGGCAGCTGATGGGGCGCTTGTAGGTGCGCGTGGTTTGCTTCTGTTGAAGCATGAGTTGGTGCTTGCTTTCGTCGAAAGTAATGGTTAGTGAAGCTGCCATTGTTAGTTTTTTTTCGAAAATTTCTGAAACAAGACCACATCCATTAGTAATCACAAGAATATAATGATCATAAATGGGAAGTTCTATGGTTTCGTCTTTTCAAATTGCTCGAGGTAGATGACCCAAACAATATGAGGAAGGCAAAATGCCATAGAGGGTACAATTGTTCTGATCGCAGGTGTGGTAAGCCCGGAATGGGCATCCCAGTGACTGCTAGAAGCAATTGTGAACTTAAATTCGACTTATCGAGAAGCAGAGCTTGCTCGAGGTAAGAAGAATATAAAGTTGGAGTTACAAATGTGCCGGTCGCAATACAGTAGACCCTGAAAGGGCGTACTAGTACCGCTAGACACAAATGTTTTGAGACCGCATCTATGAGATGAGATTCTCTGTTTTGAAAGGTCAAGATTGGATTCATCAAAGAGAGCAGATGGTATTCCAATCTGAACACGGGCTCAGCGATTTCCGCGAGCGCCAGTGCTCAGAAAGAAATGAACCATGATTTCTCGGATCTGAATCTAAAAATGACGAGTTTTTTTTTTTGAAAGGCCAATATCGGGTTCATCAAAGAGAGCAAAAGGCACTCCAATCTGAACACGGGCTCAGCGATTTCCGCGAGCGCCAGTGCTCAGAAAGAAGAAGACCAAGATTTCTCCAATCTAAACCCAAAATGACGGAAGTTTTTTTTTTTGAAGATTTTTTTTTTGAAGATTTTTTTTTTTTTTTTAAAATTTTTTTTATTTTTTATTTTTTTTTTAAAGATTTTTTTTTTGAAAATTTTTTTTATTTTTATTTTTTATTTAAAATTTTTATATTTTTTTTATTTTTTTTTATTTTTAACAAAAAAGACGAGAGAGTACACATAGGCCTCCTAACTCGGTCTTATGAAATCTTGATTGATAGAATTGCCCCCAGGTAAGGGTAGGATTACTTAATGAACCCGTTTGGAGGACCCTTGCCTAGAACAGTCAAGCTGTCTCCACACTCTGGACAAGGCTTTTCTTTGAATCAACCATGATCAAAGAACACAGTTGGTTTAACCTTAGTGGTCTATGTCTTTTTTTTTTTTTTATATTTTTTTTATTTTATTTTTATTTTTATGAATTCATCGAAGAGAAACCATGGCCCAAAACCTTAGTCGAACAGGCTCAACATTTCTGCAAGCGCGATGAACGATAGGAACAGATCAAGGTTTCTCAATTTTGAATCCAAATTGAGAAATCTAAAAATTTTTTTTTTATATATATATATTTTTTTTTTGATTTTTTAATGAACTCATCGAAGAGAAACCATGGCCCAAAACCTTAGTCGAACAGGCTCAACATTTCTGCAAGCGCGATGAACGATAGGAACGGATCAAGGTTTCTCAATTTTGAATCCAAATTGAGAAATCTAAAATTTTTTTTTTTTATATATATATATTTTTTTTTTGATTTTTTAACGAACTCATCGAAGAGAAACCATGGCCCAAAACCTTAGTCGAACAGGCTCAACATTTCTGCAAGCGCGATGAACGATAGGAACGGATCAAGGTTTCTCAATTTTGAATCCAAATTGAGAAATCTGATTTTTTTGTTCTTTTTTTTTTAATTTTTTTTTTTGAAAAGAGAAAGAATGGAAATAAATTCAAAGAATTAGAAATTTCCAAACAAAAAATCTCATCTCATTTTTTTTTGCAGAATTCAACATAGGCCACCAATTATAAAGTAGCCAAGGAATCGAGAAAAGAAATATAAGCATAGAGCAGAATATATGATATGCAAATATTTCATTTCTAGCATCGTGTTCTCAAATAAACGAGTCCCACCGGGTGATGCCAGCTTGATGGACCGCGCTCCTGCTTGGTTCTACCGAGGTCGGCGGACGTGGGAGTCCGTCGGGTCCGACCCTTTCGTAACCGAGGGGCAGGGGCGTGCATCAACATTTCTTTTTTTTTGTGGGTGTGCCAGATTTTCTATTTTTACTTGGAATTGCAAGTGGTGATCCGGAGATCAACCTTCGCAAGTAAAAAGGAAATCAACTTCTTTCAAGTTTTCCATTGCACATATATTTAAGAAAAGAGACATTTTCTTGATTTGCCGTGAAAGGCGATTTTTTTGGCATTTATAGCCGATTTTGGCGTTTATAGCCGATTTTTGGCGTTTATAGCCGATTTTGGCGTTTATAGCCGATTTTACAATCCTTATCAATAATGAAAGACAAGAATTGTGATTTTTGTCTCTTTTGAAAAAATACAAACTACAATGAAAAGCAAGAAAAGGAGGATCTAACTTCTCAGGAGATTGTGGAGGACTCGTTTAGATTGACGGTCGCAAGCCATATGTGGGCTTCGCCATCATCCATGCAGATGAGAACAGAGGATGCTATTTGATTCACTTGGCTTGGCTATAACCTCGGGTTTTTAGAAGACAAAGACCAAAGGAAGGTCCTATGTCCAATAAAAAACCGAGTAGACGGGCTGAAAAGCCACATCTAAGCCATTGGAGGCAGGAGGAGAAGGCAAGGACCTTGGGGGGGGGTACCCCCCAAGGGACTTTTGTCACCTTGTTGCGGTGGCCGGTGTAGAACTTCCGCAGAGTTTTCTCTCTTTTTCCTTTCTCTGGATTTCTGTGCTTCTCTCTGTCTGTGTGTCTGTCTCTTTTTTTCCGATCTGGATTCCTTTGGAGTGCTCTCCTATTTATAGGCTCTTGGTAGCCATTTAGGAGAGCTTATGGGCTTTTAATGTCATTAAGCCACATAATGGGAGGAGTTACAAAATTGAATTGTTTATTTTGTAACTCTTTTTTCTTGGCTTCTGATTGGCCGGAGGAGATTGAGGGCATTTAATCGCCTTTAATCGCCATGATGGGAGGAGTTTCATGGGTTAAATGCCATGAATCTCTTGACTTGTAACTCCCAAATGCTTGCTTCTGATTGGGCCGTCCAAAGAAATGGATTAATGACTGTAATAAAGCTAGTCAATTAATCGCATTAAGTGGTCGCCGAGCAGCTGAAGAGTCGCGGGCCGTGCCACGTCTTTTGAGATTCTTCTGTTGATGATCATCGATGGATCTTCATGTAGATCGACATCAGATGATCATGTAATTTCAGGTGTTTGTTGCCAACAGCGGGTCGGTGCCATCTGTCCTGTCGATTTCTCGATCGGTTGGGTGGAAAGCACACTTTTTTTGGTTGACCGGGTGGCGATCAATACTGTCTTTGATATTCTTGATGATTTACCCGTGTTTTGGACGGATATCAGAGGACTTGGTGTCTCAAAAGCATGAATTTTGGAAAGTACCAGAGGCTGGGCTCCTCGAATCGCGAAAAAACGGCGAAAACCGGGGTTTCCGGGGCTTTCCCGGCGACCCCGGGGTCCATGGTCGCCGGCGACCCTGGCCCAGGGTCGCAGGGGCCTGCGACCTTGGGCCAGGGTCGCAGGGGCCTGCGACCCTGGCCCAGGGTCGCCAGGGTCGGTCTGCGACCCTGGGGGGTTTTCCCCCTTTTTGGTCCCGTTTTGCGTCCGTTTTTGCTCTTTTTTGATTCTTTTTTCTTCTGTACTTTTCTTTGACATTTTGATCATTTATTGGCCTGATTTCTTTGTAGGAAACCTGATGAGAATCCTTGCATTTTATTTTGCAAAGTTTCCAATTTCCTGAGAAAGCCGAAGACTTTGTCGCGCAGAGTTGCCGATTTCCCGTCAGAAGCTGAAACTGGGTCAAACGATGTCGGAATGACCTGAAATTTGGTGTGAAGCCTTTTGAGCAATAAATAAGACCAACCATAGGCTTTTGTTTAAGTTTCGAAGCCGTTTGGGGTCCTATCACCTGCAGACTTGCTTTTTATCGCGATGAAGATGTCGCGGTTTGATGTGCGGTCAACCGATGTCCGATTGACTTGAAATTTGACAGGGAACCTATTGGAGTCATTTTAAGATGATCCATAGGTTCTGTCTTGGAGACCATGGTCCCGGAGAGCTTTTGTCGCCGAGAGCTCCTTTTCGGCTGTCGGAGAAGCGAAGTTAGGCCAAATGATCTTGAAATGGCTTGAAACTTCTTGTATACTCCTCTTTTGGCTGTTTGGAAGAATCTTGCAGTTTTTGTTTGATTCTGACAAGATTTGATTTTTGGAAGCAGCATTGCCTATTTATGGCAGGTTGCGACTTCATGTAGCTCTTTGGATCTTGAAAAGGCAAAGTGACATTTTTGGCGTCAACAGTAGCTACTATCCAAATCATAACGTAGTATCTCCTTATCCTCCCCCCCAAATGCAGTGCAAATACTGGTGCAGTATAAACGAGTGTGTGGATACAAGATCAAACAGAACTTTAGCATCAAATCACAAACTAAAAGTGTACCTTCTATGAACATTCCCCGCAGCCCTCTGCTTCCGCATGCGTCAGAGTATAAGCTCTCCCTGCCTGCTGGGGACGCTAACTGATGGTACTGCTGCGGTGGTCTCTGACCATGCATGTCCCTGGAATATAGGTGCTGGGGATCTCTGCTGATAGCGCTGCTGAGGTACTAGAAGGGCACCGTTTGCGGTGGCTGCGGGGGTCGGACAATCAAGTCTGTTGCTTGCTGTTGCTGGGCCTGGGCCTGTCCAGGAGGCATCTGTCTCAACGGCTGCGCAGGATGTGGTGGCCTTGGGCGCAGGAGCTGGAAATGGTGGTGGTGGCCAATCCTGTCTTCCCTGGGCAAAAACGAACCTTATGCCCGGGTCTCCACAATGAAACACGCTCCGGACTGCTTCCTGCAATCACCGGCCATAATGATTCCCGCCACAGGTATGCAAGAGAACTCGATGTGGCTGTTGTCGGGGTACAGGCTCAAACATTAGCCTCTTGGGTGCCGGCTGCTGATACAACAGGGATGAAGAACCCTGTGACCTGGGCTGAGGATCAGTGCTAAGATCCTCTACTGCTCCAAAGCAATCCATCTTTTTAGGGACTCCTCTGCCCAACATGCTTCCCTTGACCACATCATCATAGTTGGTCAGTCTGTTGCGCTGTACTTGCATCTAATATCTGCTTCGCAGCCCCTTGATAAACCTCCGGACTCTCTCTGACTCTGGATGAATCAGACTCCCAGCCAATCGGATAGATGGGTGAAGGCGATCTCATAATCCTGTATTGTTAAATCACCCTCTACCAGTCTCTCGAACTCTCCATCTTCTGGTCCCTGTAGTGCACTGGAATAAACTTCTTCTGGAACTGCTCTGTGAAAGTCTTCCAGGCTACCCTCCTCAGTGATTTCCTCGTATGGGTGCTTGACAGTTTTCCACCATCTCTCTGCTGACCCACGAAACATGTGGGCTACTAGCTGCACCTGCTGAATGCCTGTTGCACCGAAACACCTCATAGATCTTCTCCATTTGGACTACCCACTCATCTGCACAGCAGGGTCCTCAATGCCATGGAACTCAGGGGAAATCTCTTCTTGAACTTCTCAACCACTCATTCAGGTCTTACTCTTTTGCCCGTGGCTGGTGTCACGCCCCGAGCCCGAGATTGTCGCACATCCCGAGGCGCGACACACGTCCGCGTGGAAATTCGAATCAAAATCATTGACTCGTGGTCCCCACGTACGGAATTTACCCACAGGATATCACGTGTGAGGTTTATAAATCCATGTATCTATATTTTTCACCTGTATAATTTTTTGTCAATCGATATCCATCCATAATTTATCATGTATCAAAGTATAGAGCATAAGAGTCTATAAGCAATACTTTAATTTCAAGTTAAGTTCTAGAGATAGAGAGAGAGGAAGTAAGTTAAGTTTACAATCCCAAAAGTTAAACAAGATCATTAAACTACTACAAAAGATGTGGCAATCCAAGACACGGTCAATGGGTCATTTAAAACATCCATCTCATCGTGTAGATGTCTAACAGACATCATCAGGAGTCCATTCTGCTACGTTAAGGGGAGGTTCCTCTTCCTCAAGGATCTCCGGGGCATTGGCATCGATGTATTCACCTGTAACAACCAAGTGTAGCACCATTAGACTAAGCTAAGCAAGACAAACATATACAGTCCATATAACATGTATCAAACGAATAGTCAGACATGAATAAATCATAAGAGATCAAGGAATGATCACTAGGCATATCAGTGCATGAATTAACATGAGACATATGAGTCATAGATAACAGATAAACATATTAACAGAGCTAGTTGGCACATCCACATAAGCTATGTTTTCTCAAGTTAATCATGTAACATGAAAATAAAATGAGAGCAGAATATCAGAACAGGACAGGGCGGTAATACTAGGAGACAGAGGTACCCAGAATTCTCCATCGTAGACCTAGGGTGCCGGTTAGCCCTCAGAATAATTTTTCTATCTACAGAGGGCCAGAAGTATTTACTAAACCTACACTAAGCTGGGTCCGACTTAGATAGGGTCGAAGCTAAGTGGTACCGACTCATAGAGTGCAATGTAAATTAACAGATCAGGTGCAGAACAGTGTTAATCAGATACAGGACAGATGTAGGACATATACAGGACAGATCACGAAATAACAAAAATCAGAACTTACTGAGATATACTGAACAAAGCTAGAAATAAATGAAATAAACAGGTGTGTAACAGAAAATACATAACTGAACAGAAGCAATGATCAAGTCATACTAGAATACTGGAAAAGGAATGCAATGCATGTACATATAGATCATATACGGAGTCAAGATGTAATCAAGCCAAGCCTACGGTCTTGAGAACACTAGTGGTCATCACCGTCCAACTCGGGGTAGTACTAAGGATTTGACATTATTGGGCTACAAAGGACCCCCTTGGCGTTACATAATTTGGATGTCGAATCCCTTAATAGAACACATTTGGTTCGGTTACAATCCGAAGAACACAAGGCCCTTGTGGGAACGGTTGCTCAATCCATATCCACAATTAAACAACCCATTGGTCATGATACAAGTTCAGGGTGCACATCCTACAAGTCCAACTATCAGGCCAATCAACTAAAACAAACTACGGTTCAATATCTGGCTTCAGGGAAACAGCCATTTGTCACAATTATGTAAAATCCTCAACATTTATTCCTTTTCTAAGATTCTTTTTTTTGGGTTTTCTACACATCATGAGCTTTCCAACGGTATGTAGATCTCCAAAAACGGACATACGGTTAAAAGTTTATGGTCATTGGAAATCTGCATACTGCAGGCATCAGGTTCGCTCGAGCGTCCAGATTAGGCATGTCAAGTGGGCCGTGCCGGCCCAGCCCGGCACGGCCCGGCCCGCCAGTCAACGGGGCCGTGGCACGGCACGGCCCGGTCAACGGCACGGCCCACTGGGCACGGCCCATGACGCGGGCCGTGCTGGGCCGAGCTGCGCAGGCCCGCTGGCCCGTTTGGCACGGCCCCGCCAGGCCCGCCATCCTAGTGGGCCAGCCCTTGCTGCCCGCCAGGCCCGCCAGTATAGGCCCCGCCAGCCCGCAGCCCGCTGGCACGGCCCTCCAGCCCGCCAGGCCCGCCCAACGGTCGGCCCGCCAGCCCGCCCAACAACCAAAAAAACGACCATTTTTTTAAAAAATACCATGTTACCCCCCCCCCCCCCCCCAACAGCTAGAAACGGTCATATAAGGGGTATTTTTGGTGTCATTTTTCATTATACTAAGTCTATAAATACCCTAACCCTCCCATTCTCAATCCTCACCAATTACAACACTCATTTCTCACCAATTGACACAACTCTCTCATTCTCTACGTCTCTCTCAAAACATTCAACTCTTTCACTCTCTCTAAGAAGTTTTTGGATGACCAAAGATCAAGTCATCAAGAGACAAGATTAAAGGGGTCTTCAAAGATTTAGAGTAGTTATAATATTTAGATTTGAGATTCTATATATATAAGTTTATATTAATATTATATTAACTCTCATGTTCTCCCAGTTCTTATAATAAATTATCACACAAGAAGCTATAATCATATTACTGTTATTATTTATAAATTTATTCTTTTGAGATATGGCTAGAAGATTTCCCACAGAAGCTTCTTCTGTTAATTTAGAGGTAGAAGAAGATTTTATTGAATTACAAGATCAAGTAGGTGATTACCACCCCCCTTTCCTCAGAGTTCTCATAAACCAAACAAGAGAGTAGAATTTCAGCAGTTTGGGATATTATAAAAGATATGATAGTGAGTGAAAATAGAAAGAATGTTGAAAAGGCAAAATGCAAGTTGTGTGGTAAAATTTATAGTGCCACAGTCAAAGGGGGTACGGCCATTTGTCAATACATAGGAAAACATGTTTACAAAAGCATAAGTCAGAGAATGCAGGGACAGGGGTGGCCTGGTTCATAGACCCAATTTCTACTACTGTGGTGGTAGTAGTAGTAGCATTTTGGGGTTTTTTTCTTTTAATGCACAAAGTGCTAGACAAGGTCTTGTTAAAATGAGTGTTTTTATCCGAATTAAACCATTTTCTTTGTTGAAATGAGTTTTTTAAAGAATGGGTCCAGCAATACTGTCAACCACAATTTCACATATTTCAAGAAAATACCGCCAGAAATGATGCTATTAGACCTCTGGCAGGAAGAGAAAATAAATATAAAAAAATTATTTTGCAGAAATTCCTGGTAGAATATCCATAACCACAGATATGTGGACTTCTAAAGGGGGTGATAGTTATCTTTGTATTACTGCACATAATATAGATGCAAATGGATTATGAATAAACGTATACTTAGTTTTAGCACTCTTGAATGGCCACACAATGGAACTAGGATAAGTACAATTAATTTTGGAAAAACTAGATGAATATAATATTAAGGAAAAGTTTTATCTGTAACTTTAGATAATGCTAGTAATAATACAGTGGTAATTGAATTAATGAGAATGCAGATGCCATTTGCAACTTGATAGATAGTTCTATCTTTCAAAATAGATGTGTATGTCACATCTTAAATCTTATTGCAAAGGTTGGTTTAAAGCATATTATAAGTTATACAGATGCTATTAAGACATTGCTAGATTTGTTTTTTTGCTTCGCACAAGAAGACAATTGTATGCCAAATATGTGCGAGGCAAGGCGTATCAGCTATTAAAATGCCTAAAGAAGTAGAACATAGATGGAATTCTATGTATGATTTGTTAAACAAGGCTCTTTCTAGAAAAACTGTTTGAATGAATTTTGTGCTTTTCATGCACAAGAATTAATGATTAGTGATGAACATTGGGAGTTATGTGCCCATATAAGAGATTTATTAGAACCTTTTTATACTTCAACATTATTTTTTTCCGGGATATATTATCCCACATCTAATGAAGCTTTAATGAAACTTTTTAAAATTACTTTACAATTCAGTAGATTTAGAGATCATTTTTTACTGGGTAGCACTATTAGAAACATGGAAGAAAAATTTAATAAATATTGGAAAGAGGCTCCAATGACATTTTCTTTAGCTGCTGTATTTGATCCTAGGTTAAAATTAAGTGGTGTACAGTTTTTTATTGATGGAATAAATAAAAATATGAATTATATAGATTTAAATGTTTTTTTCAAATATAAGGGCAAATTTACAAGCACTTTTTCAATTTTATTGTGAGCAAATGGGTACAGCTGGGCTTAGTATGGGCAATTCAGAAGTCCAGCAGACAGATGTTGGTGAGTGGAAGTGTGGTATTCTTCCCTATCCACGGGCATGGCATCCAGCTCAAGCTCAAGTAAACAACACTGTGACGGAGTTGTCATCGTATCTTGACGTAGGTGTAATTAGGATGCAGGATGCATCTAACTTTGACCTTTTAGCCTGGTGGAAGCAACAAGAAAGCATTTTTTCCGGTGTTGGCAGCCATGGCTCGTGATCTATTGACTATTCCTATGTCTTCTGTAGCATCAGAACAGGCTTTTAGTGCAGGTGGACGTGTAGTAGATGACAAAAGAACAAATCTCAACTGAAGAAACGGTGGAGTGTTGTGTTTGCCTACGAGACTGGTACTTGGCAGATAAGAGGAAGCAAGAGTTAACATCATTAATGGAAGATTTTGATCCAGCAGAATACATCAGTGGACTACACATCTGATTTTTTACTTTTTTCTTCATTGTAATTTATAAGTTGTTCATTCTTTTTTTTTTTTTCTAAAAAGATTGTAAGGTTTGAAGGTAATCCTATTTAGAAACCTTCAAGAAGTTAGATCCAAATGGTTCTCTCTTCTCAGTGGAGTAGGTCGAGTTTGACCGAACCACTTAAATATCTTTGTCATTCTCCCTGCTTGTGTTCTAATTTTTTTTTTAATACTAATAAGAAAAAGAAAATCAATATATAGTACTTAAGTAATATGTGAGTAAATATCTATATATAAATTAATTTGAACCACTCAATCATTTGTCAAATGTTTGTATAAGTTTAAATGTTTAGGAAAAGTAACTATTGAGAAATTAATATGTCTATTGATCGAGAGTCAAATTCAAATCCATATCGTTACGGACTTACGCTTACGGATAAAAAAAAAAAAAAGAAAAAAAGCCCGCCAGCCCGCTGGCACGGCCCGCTCCAGCCCGCCCCACTGTGGGCCGTGCTAGGGTTTTCCCCTGGCGGGCCGTGCCGTGCCGGCCCGTGGCAACGGGCGGGCCAAGATTCTAGCGGGCCGTGCCGGCACGGCACGACCCGTTTGACATGTCTAGTCCAGATGTTCGCTCGAGCCGGACCCCAGACAGAGAGTTGTTCGCTCGACCGGACCAAAAATTTTGCTCGAGCGAACTCTCCCAGAGAGCCCTTCGTTCGAGTGTGCACTCACGCTCGCATCGAGCGAACTGTCAAATCCTGGGTCCGAAAATCTGCATCTTCTCTGTTTTCTTTTCCAGACCATTCAGGGTCTTCTTCTACATTTCAAATCACATTGAAATGAAGATATTGAGCTTCCAAATGCTCATAAAATCCATTCAATCAATCCCATATACTTAACAAAACCGTCCATTAGAAATCCTTTTGAGCAAGAAGAAGGGTGTCTACACATGATTGAATACATTCATGAATCAGAACAATGAAGCATGCATATAAACATATAAGTTTAACTTGCCTTGGTGCTTGGAAGCTATCTCACACTCCAAATCCTTTCTAATAAAAAAATCCCCAAAAATGCAAGCTCAAATGCCCTAAAATGGTGAAAACAAAAAAAGAATGAAATGAATGAGGAAGAAGATGAATGCATACACGAATCTGAGACATAATCTCAAAGATGAAATGATACAAAAGGGAAAATAAAATTGTAGCTCATCAAATAGAGAAATTACAGAGAAAGGGCTTACCCCAAAAGAGCAAGGAGAAAGAAAATGAAGGAATGCTTGAGCTTGGAAGATGGTCTCTTGTTGGAGAAGATGATGGAATTGAAATGGTGGCTGGCTTCCACACATGTAGGGGTTTCTTGATTGTTGCTGGGAATGAAGAAGAGAAAAGAAGAAGAAGCAAAAATGACTAGGGCTAGGGCTTTTAGCCAATTTTGTTCCCTGCATTGAATGCAAGTCCACAAAATGGACTGAATTTGCAAGAAAGGGCTTGGAGCTAATGAATGAATGGGCTGGGAGAATGGGCCTAAATGGATCCGATTCGATGAGTCAAGACATGAAAGTTAAGGCCCATGAAATGCTCTATGCAATGCATTAAAATCCCAAAATTTTCTAAATACACACAAAACCCAAAACACTCCAAAAGTCATAATCTACCTAGTAAATGGTCAAACCCCACTAATTCTAACTAATAAGTCCAATCACAATGAAAACATCCATTAAGCAATTAATCTAAATTAATTAACTCTAAAATGAGATTAAGGCTGGTCGGGGTGTTACAGTTGGCCCACCTCTGTACGACCTCAAGCATCTGTGCTTGGAATACAGCCTGGTCCTCATTCTGCTTCTGGCTCTGCTCAGCCATATCTTTCTGAGACTGGATGAAGGCTTCCATGAATTGATGGAACTGATTCTCAGCACCATTCTGAGATGAACTACCCTCACCTCGGGTATTGTGCCTACCAGTCATAAATCCTGAAAAACATTCAAGGTTAGTTCCAATATGCCCCAAACTAACATCACAATGCGAGAAAAAAAACTAAAAGATCAACCTACTAACTAACGGAATCCTCCACACGCGTCCTATGGTTTCTACAATTTTACCCACCACTGCTCTAGATACCATCATGTCACGTCCCCCGAACCCGATAAAGAAATACCCGGATCCGGAGAGTGAATTTTAGGATAATTAAAAAATTTATCCTTTGGGCCCACGGATCGTATGTCCACGGTGAGGATATAATATTTTAAACCTCATGTGGTACCATAAATGTAGAGTTAATACAACTCTAGGCATATGGAATCTCAAGTAATGATTAATAATTTCATTAAATTAAAGTTTGCAAAGAAAGAGTAACCAGAACTAAGAGTTAAGTTAATTATTACATTGGCCATCCCCAAATAAACAAGGCAATCAAAAGAACACGAAGTCAATAATGTTAAAGGTCCAACGGGAGGAATAATGAGTAAAGAGAATAAATCTAATGAATCCAAATGTATCTCTCTCGTGCCAGGAGGTGATGACGCTACTCTACGTCATCGGCACGCCACTCTCGTGCCTCCTCAGTTGGTTGGAGATCCTCTAGGATCTCCTCACCGGCCTGCTCCTCGGAGTAGAAATCACCTGATGTGTCTGCACACCAAGGAACAGAGTCAACGACATGTTGAGCAATAGATATACAAAGCATAATAAACACGACATGCATCAAGTGTAGAATAATGACAAGTAAATGATTATCTGAATACAAGGCAAGAGAAACTAGGCATAAAGCGAGATTAAAACAACAGGAACAATAAAAGGAATCCTAACACTCATATAACAATAACCACCATCCATGCAAATGCAAAACAAGAACAAGAGGGAGACTCCGAGGATGTCCAAAGCCACCTCCCGGGGTACTAGTAACAATCCCCTTTGGACTACTGATACTAAAGTCCAGCTCCAGTGGGATCCTAGCTCCCTGTCCTGGGAATAGCAGCACGGTCCTAGCCCGCTCCCAGCTATTCAACGCCATTGATGGACTGCGCTCCTGCTCGGTTCTACCGAGGTCGGCGGACGTGGGAGTTCGTCGGGTCCGACCCTTTCGTAACCGGGGGGCAAGGGGCGTGCATCAACATTTCTTTTTTTGTGGGTGTGCCAGATTTTCTATTTTTAACTTGGAATTGCAAGTGGTGATCCGGAGATCAACCTTCGCAAGTAAAAAGGAAATCAACTTCTTTCAAGTTTTCCATTGCACATATATTTAAGAAAAGAGACATTTTTCTTAATTTGCCGTAGAAAGGCGATTTTTTTGGCATTTATAGCCGATTTTGGCGTTTATAGGCCGATTTTGGGCGTTATAGCCGATTTTGGCATTTATAGCCGATTTACAATCCTTATCAAACAATGAAAGACAGAATTGTGATTTTTGTCTCTTTTGAAAAAATACAAACTACAATGAAAAGCAAGAAAAGGAGGATCTAACTTCTCAGGAGATTGTGGGGGACTCGTTTAGATTGACGGTCGCAAGCCATATGTGGGCTTCGCCATCATCCATGCAGATGAGAACAGAGGATGCTATTGATTCGCTTGGCTTGGCTATAACCTCGGGTTTTTAGAGGACAAAGACCAAAAGGAAGGTCCTATTTCCAATAAAAAACCGAGTAGACGGGCTGAAAAGCCATATCTAAGCCATTGGAGGCAGGAGGAGAAGGCAAGGACCTTGGGGGGGGGGGGGGTACCCCCCAAGGGACTTTTGTCACCTTGTTGCGGTGGCCGGTGTAGAACTTCCGCAGAGTTTTCTCTCTTTTTCCTTTCTCTGGATTTCTGACTGCTGTCTGTTGATGTTCGTTGTTTTTTCTTCTTGGAGAGCCCTCCTATTTATAGGCTTTTAGGTAGCCTTTTAGGTGGGTTTATGGGCTTTTATTGTCATTAAGCCGCATAATGGGAGAGTTACAAAAATTGAATTGTTTATTTTGTAAACTCCTTTTTCTTGGCTTCTGATTGGCCGGAGGAGATTGAGGGCATTTAATCGCCTTTAATCGCCATGATGGGAGGAGTTTCTTGGGTTAAATGCCATGAATCTCTTGACTTGTAACTCCCGAATGCTTGCTTCTGATTGGGCCGTCCAAAGAAATGGATTAATGACTGTAATAAAGCTAGTCAATTAATCGCATTAAGTGGTCGCCGAGCAGCTGAAGAGTCGCGGGCCGTGCCACGTCTTTTGAGATTCTTCTGTTGATGATCATCGATGGATCTTCATGTAGATCGACATCAGATGATCATGTAATTTCAGGTGTTTGTTGCCAACAGCGGGTCGGTGCCATCTGTCCTGTCGATTTCTCGATCGGTCGGGTGGAAAGCACACTTTTTGGTTGACCGGGTGGCGATCAATACTGTCTTCGATACTCTTGATGATTTACCCGTGTTTTGGACGGATGTCAGTGGACTTGGTGTCTCAAAAGCATGAATTTTGGAAAGTACCAGAGGCTGGGCCCTTCGAATCGCGAAAAAACGGCGAAAACCGGGGTTTCCGGGGCTTTCCCGGCGACCCGGGGTCCAAGGCCGGCGACCCTGGCCCAGGGTCGCAGGGGCCTGCGACCTTGGGCCAGGGTCGCAGGGGCCTGCGACCCTGGCCCAGTGTCGCAGGGGTCTGCGACCCTGGGGGGTTTTCCCCCTTTCGTGTCCCGTTTTGCGTCCGTTTTGCTTTTTTTTTTATTCTTTTTTCTTCTGTACTTTCCTTGCATTTTGACCATTTATTGGCCTGATTTATTTGTAGGAAACCTGATGAGAATCCTTGCATTTTATTTTGAAAGTTTCCAATTTCCTGAGAAAGCCGAAGACTTTGTCGCGCAGAGCTGCCGATTTTCCGTCAGAAGCTGAAACTGGGTCAAACGATGTCGGAATGACCTGAAATTTGGTGTGAAGCCTCCTGAGTAATAAATAAGACCAACCATAGGCTTTTGTTTGAGATTCGAAGCCGTTGGGGTCCTATCACCTGCAGACTTGCTTTTTGTCGCGATGAAGATGTCGCGGTTTGATGTGTGGTCAACCGATGTCCGATTGACTTGAAATTTGACAGGGACCTATTGGAGTCATTTAAGATGATCCATAGGTTCTGTGCTTGGAAACCATGGTCCCGGAGAGCTTTGTGTCGCCGAGAGCTCCTTTTCGGCTGTACGGAGAAAGCGAAGTTAGGCCAAATGATTTTGAAATGGCCCGAAACTTCTTGTGTACTCCTCTTTGGCTGTCTGGAAGAATCTTGCAGTTTTTTGTTTGATTCTGACAAGATTTGATTTTTGGAAGCAGCATTGCCTATTTATGGCAGGATTGCGACTTCATGTAGCTCTTTGGATCTTGAAAAGGCAAAGCGACTTTTTGGTGCCAACAAATGCCCCTCGAGGTACAGCGGCGAGTTGCTTAACTTTTGTAGTCGATGTGCCTCGAAGAGATTTTTTGAAGGAGAGCCTGTGACTTGACCCAAGAGTCTTTGAGCAAGTACTTTCTTTTGGTATTTTGTAGCCTTTTGAGCTTCCAGGTGGAATTTTATGGTAGTGAAAGGGATCACGTACCATCTCGAGGCAAAGTTTTGAAGATGACATCAGGGATGTGGATTTGGGGTTTTGACCTTGTGACCTAACAGGCTATATGTGGCAGGTTAGGGGGTCGGTTTGGGTTTTGATCGTGTGACCCAACAGCTGTAATGTGGAATGTTGGGGGATCAATTTTTGGTTTTGATCTTGTGACCTAACAGGCTGTATGTGGCAAGTTAGGGGAATCAGGTTTTGGTTTTTGGTTTGGTCTTGTGACCTAACAGGCTGTATGTGGCAAGTTAGGGGACCAGGATTTGGTTTGATGGAATGTCAATTTCAAGAATTTGGGCTCAATTTGGTAGATGAGGCTGGATGGTTTGATTTTTGGAAGCTCATGGGGCTTGAATTTTCTTTTGTATGGTCCAATCAACTCAAAAGAGGCATGGAACCATTTTTGTATGCTCTTGGTAAGAGGGATTTCTCTTTGACTAAAAAGCCCAAAAGTTATTTCTTCTTTTTTTTTTTTTGTGTGCCTAGGTGGCTCAAAACCTGGCTCATATGGGCTAACCCATGGGACCTTAAGCTTTTGAAAATGGTCTTAGATCTCATATGGTGTCATTTTTGTAAAGAATATCCAAAATATCTCATTTGGATAGAGAATATCTAAGAATATCTTTACTTGGAGAGAATCTCTCATGATCCCTTTATTTTGGGATAGAATATCTCAAGATATCTTTCTTTTGGGAAAGAATCCGTCATAGATTATATCTTTAGGAGAAAAATCTCTCATTGATTTCTTTTTGGGAGAGAATCCCTCAAGATATCTTTCTTTTGGGAAAAGAATCTTTCTAATTTCTTTCTTTTGGTAAGGTTACTAATTAGTAACACTTACCTCTTCTTCTTTCCTTCTTTGGTTTGCTCTCCTCCTATAAAAAGCAAGGGAGAAGGTTGGATCTCTTGCTCTAATTACTCTTTCTTTGCCATAATCTCAAGAGGCTTCAAGACCAAGAGCTTTTCTTCTTCAAGATCTTCAAGACTTTTCTTCTTCTTCTCCATCAATGGCTTCAAGTAAGTTCCCTTTTTTTCAAGAAAACTCCATTGTAGGAAAAAAAAAGTTCTTCTTCTTCTTTTTTTGTTGTTTCTTTCTTTTCTTCTTCTTTTTTTTTCTTTTTCACGTGTTTGCCTCCTTTTTTTTTTACACGTTTTTTTTTTTTTTTTTTTTTTTCATGTTTTTTTTTTGTGTGGGCCGTACGGACAGATCCGTACGGATCTGGCCGTACGGCCTGTGGGCCAGCCCTCATTTTTTCTTCTTTTTTTCTTCTTTTCTTTTTTTTTTCTTTCCCTCCCCTTTTTTTTTTTAGAGAAAGTTTCTTTTTCTTTCTTTTTTTCTTTTCTTTTCTTTTGCTCATCATGATAATGCATTTTTTTTTTTTTGCAAACCTAGATGTTCATGCATGCCTTTAATTTGTAAATTAAATTTGTAGCATGATGTGATAGCATACCTGAAAGTTTTCGCAAATTTGGGAATTTGGAGCTCGCAGTGATGTTGAGCCCTTCCTGATTTTGCGGAGACTTTTAGGTTTCGAAAGTTTGGAGTTTCGGAGCTCGCAGCGATGTTGAGCCCATCTTCAAGCTTTCTATTTCTTTCGGGATAGTTCCTTTTCTTCGGAATTGCCCCGTCATCATGTCAAAATTTCGCCAGATTTTTTTTAGCGAGATTCTGTCATTTTGATGTTTGATCTTTTTCTTTTCCATCCTTTTCAGGTGGTTCCTCCAGAGCGAACAAGGGTAAAGAGCCTGCTACAAGCGTACCTCGTCGATCTTCTAGATCTTCTAATCTGGCCGTTCAGCAGGCTTTTGAGAAGGTCCAGTATGTTGAGAGAAATCTGGAAGAGTGCGACTCCCTCAACAGAGATGAGATGAGGCAGCGACTGATCACTCTCAAGGGAGAGGAATTCTATAAGATCATGGTAAGCAGTCGTCCATGGGTGATGGAAGATCAGAGCGTTTTGCCCAAGCCTACCTTCTTCTTTGGTGATGTAGTCCCTGATGACATTACATACCAGAGGAGATGTTTTCAGTTTTCCTTCACAGCAGATGGTGAGAAGAAGACTGTTACTACCCGGTCGATGTTTGATCGCACCGTCTCGATTCTGAGCCTTGCCCCCACGTGCCCTAAGAGGGAAGATCCTCCAAGTTGGGTGAGAAGGACAAATGTAATCAAGACCGGGGTTTTTGTTGGCGGTTCTCCTGGATATACGGAGAGGTCGCCTGTTGATATGGATTTGTTGATGCCATCCAGCGGCTACCAGGGCTCTGATTATCCGTCGGTCGATTTGAGACCGGTGGGGCCTTGGTATTTTCAGCGGTGACGGCAGCAATTGGATCAAGCCTTTTCGACTTCGAGGTCGTTTCAATGCTGACTCCGAGTGGAAGTCGTGGACTGATCGCGTCCTGCTGATTGGTGGCGCCGTTTTGAAGGAAGCCGGGATTTTTGATGCGGTCCGCGCCTTTAGGGAGACCGTGATCTTTTCCGACGAGGCCTTCATGGCTATGCTGGAGTCATTTCTCCCACAAACCAATACCTTCGTTGTGACGAATGGTGAGATTGGTTTTTCTTTGAAGGAGCTGAGCGCTATTACCGGATTGCCCATCCTCGGCAAACTCTATGAGGAGTTTATGCCGATTGACAGCGTCCTCGAGGGGCAGTCTGAGGAGTTCAGGCTTTTATACTTTCAGCTCGTCGCCTTCTATGATTTTTTGAAGGAGAAGGGGGTTCGAAAGTTAGATCCAGCAGTTGGAAGAGTTTTTGCTCTTCATTCCCCAACTTTTTTGATAGTAGGGAGTCTTCTGATAGCGTGACCCAGGAAGCCGGAGCTCAGGATCGAAGTTCAAAGAAGATCTTGGCCATGCAAGAAGAGTTGAGAGATTTCTGTGCAAGTACAAACGCCATATGTCCTGACATTGCACTGCGGAGAGATCTCGCTGTTTACCTCACTTATTGGCTTGGTGAGGCTGTATTTGCTGGAGGAGATGGAACGCACATCAGGCCGCATTGTATTTTCCCGGCTTGTCAGATGGCGTTTGGAGAGCAGCTTGCTTTGGTGCCAGCTCTTTACTCCTACCTGTGTACCGAACTGCAGGCTGCTGCTTTTCTGGTTCGGCTTGGGCTTCCCATGAATAGGGTATTTTCAGCCCATATCTTTTATTCATGGTATGTATACCACTGTCCTGGCTTCCATCGGCTGGGTGCTGCACAGGATGATGATCCTCTGATGATTCGACTGGCTAAGGGCAAAGCCGTGTCCGAATCACTTTTGTTTGCCCGCATGAGGATCCGACGGTTCAGGGACGTCGAGATGGGGCAATCTTCAGTGAAGCTTTCTCCGGAGTTGCGGAAGAAGGCTTTTGATTTTGGTGCCTCCCGAGACTCTACCAGGGCGGGGTCGGGAAGGCATTATTCCTTGACAAATGCAGAGAGAGAGTGGCTTTTCAGCATACGTGGCGGCACGATGGTGTACCGTAGACATCTTTTCGTCGACATCCAGCCGTATGTACCCTCTCGCTTTGCTTTGCAGCTTGGCTTTTCTCAAGGCGTTGTTGGAGCGCCTTCAAGCATGGTGAAGCTCTTTGGAGGCTTACAGGACGGGAGAAATGCATGGGCTTTCTATAGTGCTGAAGACACTACAGCCATGATTTCTTATCCTGTGTTGCTGACTTCCCGTACTGCTGGCTTTGCGAAGTGGTTCGCTGAGAGCTTTTCGGCATATCGGGGGCTTTCCAAGAAGGAGCTTGATGTGAAGCTGGCATCTGGAAAGGGCCTTGGAAAGTCGGATGGCATCCGGCGAGAGGAAGTTTGGGCCTTCCTTTCTGGAGAGAAGCACAAGATAGGCTTTCTCGGTGACCAGGGCGTCATCGGTTCTGAAGCTGTTCGAGAGATACCTGATGAGGCTTTGGAGCAGCTAGAACAGGAGGAATCCGAACTTGGTGCTTGGATGCAAGCGGCACAGAGGCAAGCTTCCGCGGAGCCTACTGGCGAGAGCAGACCATCTAGTGAGGAGTCGAGTGGCAAACCTGACTCTGACAGCGGGGCAGGTTCCTCTAAGAAGCGAGCCCGCAGAAGTAAGAGGAGGAGGAGTCATCATCGCAGCAAGGGGCAGCATGAGGACTCTCCTAACTTGGAAGTTCCTCTTACTATCAATGAGGATGTGCCAGTGGATGCTGACGAGCCTCCGGAGAAGAGAAGCCGAGAAGAAGAGACCGTCGGTGAAGGTATGATTCTTCCTTTTTCTCTTTCCATTTCTTTTCATGGGATTTTTCCATGTTATGATTTGCTTCTTGTTTCTGCTTTTCTTCTTTTTTTTTTTTAGCAGAGGAAGACTTGATGATGCCTGAGGTTCCAGTCGATGAGGTGGTGACGGATCCTGTCGAGGTACCTGAAGAAGAACCGAGGGACTCTGGAGTGATTCCAGAGTCTCCAATTGGTATGACTTCTCTTGCTTTTTTTTTTGTGTCTGTGACTCGGTTTGCTAACATTTTTCTTGCCAGCTGACTTGCCACAGGATTCCGATGACTTTGAACCATCGATGGACGCAAATGTTGATGATGCTTCCGATGAGTTCATGGAGGAAGAAAGTGTTCCGCCAGTCGTCGAAGAAGGTATTTTGTAGTTATAACCCTGATAATGATTTTCAAACAGGATCATATTCATACCTTTTTGTGTTTCTTTGGCAGGTTTTGAAGTGACAGAAGAGGATCCGTCGCTTCCAGAGCAAGGGATGCCAGAGGTTGATCCAGAGGTAGAGATTCCTGGGACCAGCTCTGACAATATTGAGGAGATTCCTCGCGCTGAGATTCCTTCCCGAGCAGGAGCAGCTTCAGCTGGAAAGAGTTCTTTTGTTACTCTTTCAACAGATGATGACATGAGTAGCCGACCAACGGAGTTGGGCGAATCCTCAGCTGGGCCATCTCTTCTTTTTGCGAAGAAGGTGGTGGTGCGAGTTGTGAGCTCTTGGATTGAGACTCTCTTTTCTGGGCACTTGGAAGTCGGATTTGGCATGATCCAGCATGTGCAGGAGATTCTCAGTGATGCTGAAGAGGCTGGTCTGGATGTCACAGGTGCCAGGGCGATCGTTGATAGGATCATTGCACTGGGTGACAAGTGGTTTGAGACCGTGAGTTTGGCTGATGACCAGTTCTTCAAGGAGATGTTCCTGGACCCTGCTGATAAGGCTAAGTCTGACCTGGATGAGGCTACAGAAAGCAGGAAGCAGGCAGTCCGAAAGAGGAACTTAGAAGAGATAGCCATCATCAGGCTGACACATGACCTTAACATCCTTGACAGGGAGGTCGATGAGGCCAGGAAACGTCTTGAGCATTTGCAGGCACAAGTCGCTGCCAAGTGGACTGCCATAATAGAAGCTCGCGACAGGGAGAGTGACCCTGATTCACCAGGTTGCAGATGCCGAACGGGTTCTCAAAAGGAAGTCTGATGAGGATGAACAATGGCAAACTGCTCGAGGTAAGCTTCCTGGTGTGAGAGAAGGGGTACAGCCCACTCCAGCATCTCATGGCAAGTTCCTGAAGAAGCGTGCCTTGGAATCCTTGACGGCTGAGGCTAAAAGTTTGCTTGGGGAGCTGAACTCTTGGCTGGAGACCATTTTTGATTGAGCTCCTGTATACAGAAACCATCCTTCTTTCTTTTCTTTTTTTTTTTGGTACCACTTGTATTTTTTTGGTACTTATTTTTTTGTAGTGCTTGTGAACACTTTTTTTTTTTGGTACCACATGTATTTTTTGGTACTCTTTTTTTTTGTTATGTTATCCCTACGCTCACTTGAATCTTTTTGTGATAAAAGTAATTGCTAAATGGGATTTGATCAAAAGGTTGTCATTTTGTGAAAATCTTTTGTCAAGTGATTGTTTTGGCATGAAAGCCAGGTTTTTTGTTTGTGGCATGGAAGCCAATTTTGGCATGAGAGCCAGCTTTTCTTGTGGCATTGATAGCCTGTTTTTTTTTGTTGTGGCATCTATAGCCAATTTTGGTGGCATTGATAGCCGGTTTGTTTTGTGGCATTTATAGCCGGTTTTTGGTGGCATTGATAGCCGGTTTGTTTTATGGCATCTATAGCCGGTTTTGTTTTGGTGGCATTGATAGCCGGGTTTTTTTTTTTTTTTGAAATCCAAGTTTTTTTTTTTGTTTGTGGCATTGATAGCCGGTTTTGTTTTGGTGGCATTGATAGCCGGTTTGTGGCATTTATAGCCTGTTTTGATGGCATTTATAGCGGTTTGGTTTTCAAAAAATGCAAGTATCGACTAAAAGTCGCCTCCCTGCTGAATGTTCTTGCAAGTATCGATGGAATGTCGCATCCTTGCTCAGTTCGGTTGCGAGTATCGATGGAATGTCGCATCCTCGCGGATTTGGGTGCAAGTATCGATGAAATGTCGCATCCTTGCTTTTCAAAAATTTTGGTTTTGCGGGTACTGACTTGATGTCGTTTCCCCACGATTTTTGAAATTTGTGGTTTTCTCGAACCTTTGGGTTATGGATATCAACTGAAATGTTGCGTCTCCACAGTTTTTTAGGTTTTTTCGAACCTTTGAAATTTGGGTTGTGGATATCAACTGAAATGTTGCATCTCCACAGTTTTGGATTTTGCAAGTATCGACGAAATGTCGCTTCCCTGCGATTTTGGAAGTGTCGAACGTGGTTCGCTTGCTTCCGATTTGTGCGAGTATCGACTAAGCGTCGCTTCCTCGCGGTTTTTGAAAAACCATTTTTTTTGTTTAAAGACACGAGGGTCATAAATTTTGACCTAAAACCATTTTGGAGGTAAAGGGCAGGGTGGACTAGGGTGGAAATCCCTGAATCCGGATTTTGTTTCAAACCATGAATTTTGGGTTCAAGGGTTGAAAATTTTGGTCAAGTTAGGGAAGGGTTCCTAAACTTGGATATATATTTTTTTTTTTGAACAATGAAACGATGAAAGTAAGCATTGTTTTAGATTTCTAGAAATTTCAATATTTGACATGAAAATTCTAAAAAATGGTGGGTTTAGCGAGCGTGTACCTGGAAACCGGTTTTGGCCATACAGGCATTGCTCTTACCCAGTTGGGTAAGTCTTCAAGGGTAGTACCGCTTTAAGAACTTGCCATTGATGGGCAGCATACATCTGTCACCTTCCATGTTTAGGAGTGCGTATGCGCCATTGGAGAAAACTTTGTCGATGACGTAGGGTCCCTCCCATTTCGGCTCAAATTTGCCTTTGGACTTGTGAGCGAAGACCATTGGTCTTTTTACCGCAAGAACCAAGTCATTCTTTTTGTAGGCGCGTTGCCTGACCTTTTTATCGAAAGATCCTGCCATACGTGCTTGATAAAGTTCAATGCTTTGTTGAGCTTCGAGCCGTTTCTCATCGAGATTGTCCAGCTCATGGAGCCGCAATTTGACATTGCTTTCTTGAGTCATGTCATTTTGCAAGGATACCCTCAAGGAAGGAATTTGTACTTCCAAGGGCACGACAGCTTCGCATCCATAGACCAAGGAGAATGGTGTGCTATGGGTTGGTCCTCGAACGGTGGTTCGATAGGCCCATAAAGCTTCAGACATTTTGTCGCTCCAGTCTCTTTTGTGATTAGAGACCATTTTTTTGAGGATTTTGCAGTGTCTCTTGTTGAAAGCTTCTGCTAACCCGTTTGCTGCCGGATTGTATGGAGTCGAAGGACAGCTTTGAATTTTGTATTTGTCGCAGAACCTGTAGAATCGATGATCCCGGAACTGTGGTCCGTTATCATGGACGAATCTTTTGGGTATGCCGAAACGACAAATGATGTTGGTGCGTAGGAACTGAAGGACTGATGAGGTCTTCATTTCGTTAAACGCAAATGCTTCTGACCATTTGGAGAAATAATCCGTAGCGGCGAGATGAAGCGATGACCTTTGCTTGAAGGGGAGAAATAGGACCTATGATGTCCATACCCCAGGCTTCGAAAGGCCATGAGATCGCTGTAGGATGCAGCCATTCTGGAGGCATGTGAATGTAATCTCCATGAACTTGGCATTGTTGGCAGCGCTTAGCAAATTGCATTGCGTCAGCTACCATGGTAGGCCAGTAATATCCTAACCTTTTTATCTGATCATAGAGCTTAGGTCCAGCCTGATGAGCTCCACAAAGACCAGCATGAACTTCTTTGAGTGTTTCTTCAGCCTCTTGTTGTGACAAGCAGCGTAGAAGTACTCCGTTGAAGGATTTCCTATAAAGGATTTTTGAAGGAATATCCAAATGGAAGCTTGGGGTTCGCCTTTGGATGCTTACCCGTTCTTTTGGATCTTCAGGTAGGATTCCGAACATAATGTAATCAATGAACGGATCCCTCCAGTCGCCAATTGAAGTTTGAAGGATTGAAATCCGACTTCCGACCACTTGGTGGCATTCAGCAACTGCTTGGTGTGTGTTAAGAGGAGGAAGGATTCTTCTTTCGCACACTGTGACTTGCATGTTTTCCCCTTCCTGGATTGCCATGGATGCGGCAAGTCCGGCTAGGGCATCTGCACGTATGTTTTCACCTCTACAAATGTGGGTGATGTGACAGATGTCAAACTTTTGCAGAAGTGATTGTGCCTTGTTGTAGTAGGGCAACAAATCTGGCATTCTGACTTCAAATTTCTGATTCATCTGGTTGACGATCAGTTGAGAGTCTCCAAAGACTTCCAGCATGGTGATACCGGATTCGATGGCGAGTTCCAATCCTAAGATCAGAGCTTGATATTCAGCTGCATTGTTTGTGCATGGTTCCAGTAGCGAGAAAGCGTGTGGAATCATGTATTTGTCGGGGCTAACAAAGAGGATGCCAACTCCCGAGATCAGCTGTCTTTTTTCATTTGTCCTGGTTGCACCGTCAAAGTACATGTCCCAGGAGGCACTTTGTGAGAAAGTCTCCACATTGTAGACTGGTTCGTCTGGGAGATCATCTCTGAGTGGAGAATCTTTAGGCAATGGATGCTCTGCGAGGAAGTCTGCTAGAGCTTGCCCTTTGATTGCTTTTTGTGGTACATACCTAATATCAAATTGTGACAGAAGGATGGACCATTTTGCCAGTCGAGCATTGAGAGAACCTGCCTTTGTGACAAGGACCTTCAAGAGGTTGACCCTTGAGACCAGGTAGACTGTGTTGGAAAGCAAATAGTGACACAACTTTTGTACGGCGAACATCACTGCAAGACATTCTTTTTCAACTGGAGAGTAGCGATGCTCTGCACCTACTAGCATGCGGCTGAGGTAATATAGAGCAGCTTCTTTTCTTTGATCATTTTCTTGCGCAAGCAGAGCTCCCAGAGAGTGATCAAGGGCTCTTGTGTACAAGATGAATGGTTTTCCAGTGGTAGGAGCAGCTAACACTGGAGGTTTTGTCAGGTATGACTTGATGTCTTCGAAAGCAGCTTCACAGTCAGCATCCCAGACAAAGTTTACACCTTTTTTCATCAACCGGGAGAATGGACGGCATTTCCCCGAAAGATTGGAGATGAACCGTCTGATGTAGGCCAATCTCCCTTGGAGCCCTTTGAGTTCTCTCAAGGTTCTTGGAGAGGGCATTTCTAGAATGGCTTTGACTTTTATGGGGTCAAGCTCTATTCCAGCTTTCCGAACTAAGAATCCGAGGAACTTACCCGACGAGACGCCGAAGAAGCATTTCAATGGATTCATTCGCAGTTTGTGTTTGCGAAGCCGGAGTGTAAGTGCTCTCATCAGACGATGCTTCGGAAGAGCTATAATCCCGAATTATCACATTACAGGAAGCTCTGACGGGAGACGTTGCCTGATCGGAGTCAGACTCATCCTCGGATGTGAGAGGATCGTCTATCCAGCAATTTTCTCCATTTTCAGGAGTTAAGGGAGGATGTACCTGGTCGTCTTCAGGGACTTCAGGCTCTGGATTGCGAGGAGGCTCGTTGACGCGTTCTTGCTCTTGTTCTAGAGCGAGTCGCTGCAAGATCCTTGCATATTCTTCAAGATCAGGCATGGGAGCCGGATCTTCTTCCTCATCATCTCTTTGTGGCTCAACATTGTTGATTTCCACTGGAGTAATGAGAGGTGCTGGGTCAGCAGCATTTACAGCTTCTTGGTCTTCTTCATCATCAGACCAGAATCCTTGTGGCTGTAGGGGGTTATACCAGATTACTGGCATAAGATGAGACTCAGGAACCCATTCTTCATCGGAGAGATATTCTCCTGTTTCAAGGGACTCTTCCCACTCATCTGTGTAGTTGGATTCGAATCCATCATCGGTGTCGCTGGATTCGTATCCATCAATGGAGAATCCAACTACTGAATTGCAAGAGTATGATGCCTCCTGCATGGCTTCTTTGAATTGAGGTGGCATGAAATCACTGAGAGTGAATTTCCTTACCCCCTTTGAAGTCTCTGGAAGGGATGTTTTTGTTACCTCCAGTGAAGCGGTAGAGGAAGCCTCTGCATTTTCTTTGACCTCTAGTTTTGGCTGGGTCTTCTCTTGCCGTTTGAGCTTGAGGAGATGTTTCCTAGCCTGCCTTCGCTGTTGAGCTGTAGGCTTTGTTTTCACGACCTCCCAATTTTCATCTTCCAGGAGATCGGGATGTACCCATATCGGTTGTCCGTCTGGTGTCGGGTAAGGAACCAGTTCCTCGGACGCTTCGATTGAGTTTATCACCTTGAAGGAAGTAGTGATCTTCTTCTTCGGTGATCTTGATGTTTGTCCACATGTCACCATGTTGACGGAGGCAGACCCATAGTTTTTGTCAAAGGTGATGACTCCGTTTTTCCACATCTCGTTTATTTTCTCTCTCACAACGAAGCATTGATTGAGAGGATGCGAGATCATCTGGTGGTATGGACAGTACCGAGGATCGTTGGTTTTGCCAACATCACCCGGTCTTTTTGGTTCAGGCAAGGTGAGCTTGCCGTTTGCCACAAGAGCCCCGAAGATTTCATCAACATCTTCATCAAACGGGTATTTCTTCTCTACTCGTTCTTTGAAGGCGTCAAAGAGTTCAGGTCTCTTACCAGCAGCTTTGTTTTCAGCTTTCTTTGGTGGCTGAGGAGCTGGCTTGGTCCGCACATTGAGGACCTCTTTCTTCTTTGGTTTAGAGGTTGCAATGGCGGTTGGCTCTTTTCTTGATGATTTCTGACTGTTGAGGTCTTTAATCACCGTTTCAGCTTCCATGGAAGCTTCTAGGAGTTCTCCCAGATTTTTTGATTTGTTGCCGATGATCATGGAGCGGATTCTGGCTCTCATGTTGTTTCGGCAGATGTCGACTAGCGACGCTTGTGGCAATACATCAGAGCATTTGTATGCCATTGCTTTCCACTTGTGAATGAAGTCATATGTTGATTCATTCTCCCCCTGTTTTAGGCTGCACAGCTGAGCCATAGTAGCGGGGTGATCCTCACCTTTGAAGTGAGTCAGGAAGCGTGTCTCTAGCATGGCCCAATTTTGGATTGAGTCCTCCGGCAGAGTGGAGTACCAATCGAAGGCCGTACCTTTTAGGGTACTTGCAAAGAGGCGGATTTTGAGTGCATCTTGATCCGCGATAGCTCCCGTCAGGATCTTGAAGTGGATGACGTGCTGTCTGGCTGATCCTTTCCCCGTATATGTTTGGAGAGTAGGATGCTTGAATTTGGTGGGGAACGGGACCGAGTCCATCCATAAGGGATATGGTGGCTTGATCCCATGCTCCTTGAGTATATCCTCTTCTTTTGCTTTGGCGAGGATACCGTCTACGTCCTTTTTGGTAAGGGCACGTGACTCATTTTCTTCTCTATTTACCTCGTCGTCTTGATGATTCGGAGGAGGTTCATTGTTCGCCTGATTTTGGAAGGCGAGGAGAAGGTTTTCCATCAGAGTTTCAATCCTCTGCTGGCCCTGTTCCAACTGCTGGATGCGGGTGATCGCATCTTCTGGAGGTGGATTGCGGGGTGGTGGCTCAGAATTTGTAGCCAAGACATTCATCCTTCGTGATTCGAACGAAGAAACTGTCCTGGTGACTGAGCTGGGGCTCATTCTTTTTGAAGAGGAGCTTGAGGAAGGATCACTCTGCTGTCCTTTGCTTGAAGGAGCAGGGGATTCTTCTGAATGTCTTCTTGTCCTTGAGACGCTGCGGGTCATCGGACGTCGGACATGGATTTTTGTTGCTGATTTTTGGCGCCTTCTGGTTTTTTCCAACCATATGGACGGCAGCAACTTGGTTGGGTCTTTCTTTTTCGACCCATTTGGGAGAGACTTGAAGTGTGGGAGGCTGGGTCCTTTGCTTCTGTAGTCTCTTTTGTCGGTATGACGCGCGGCGGCGTATACGACGGGCAATTTGAGCTTCGGTCAGCTCTGACTGGGCTTTGACGATGAAGGATGTGCTCCCTCGGGCGCAGCAGCCGAGCCTGTCTTCTCTGTAGCTGGGCAAGGACAGGATGCGAACCCTATCCTTCGCCTGTTGCAGCGAAGCTTTGAATTTTTGAAGTTCGGCCCCTGTAGATATGAAGGGTCGAACTGCAGATTTGTAGGCCTTAGCAGGTGCTTGTGGAGGCCTTGTGATGCATGACTTGATTTTGGGCTTGTAGGAACAAGCCGGCTCATGCTGGGTTGACTTGGAAGTCAGGTTGGAGATGGGTCTCTCCTCTTTCATGTAAGCAAGAGGATAGAACTGGTTCTCCTTGAGTGGGGCCAGGAATGCTGGCTTAGTGGATGTATGGGACCTTCTCTGTTTTGGTGAAGGTCTTGGGGACCAAGTCTTGGGGTAGACCTGGTTGTTTGCAGGTTGAGGCTTCGTGGGGCTGCCACGGGCTTCAGGCCTTCTGGTGCTCGCCTTTGGTGTCACGGTAGTGACACGTTGAGAGGCGAGTTTCTGCTTCTTGGAGGGAGCAGTTTGTTCCTCAGGAAGTGGGAATGGTCCCAGCGTCCCAAAGACGATAGTCCGGGGAGTCGAGGTCGACCCGGAGTTCAGAGAGTTGCCGAGGGAGTTGACACTTCGGCAGCTGATGGGGCGCTTGTAGGTGCGCGTGGTTTGCTTCTGTTGAAGCATGAGTTGGTGCTTGTTTTCGTCGAAAGTAATGGTTAGTGAAGCTGCCATTGTTAGTTTTTCGAAAATTTCTGAAACAAGACCACATCCATTAGTAATCACAAGAATATAATGGGAAGTTCTATGGTTTCGTCTTTTCAAATTGCTCGAGGTAGATGACCCAAGCAATATGAGGAAGGCAAAATGCCATAGAAGGTACAATTGTTCTGATCGCAGGTATGGTAAGCCCGGAATGGGCATCCCAGTTACTGCTAGAAGCAATTGTGAACTTAAATTCGACTTATCGAGAAGCAGAGCTTGCTCGAGGTAAGAAGAATATAAAGTTGGAGTTACAGATGTGCCGGTCGCAATACAGTAGACCCTGAAAGGGCGTACTAGTACCGCTAGACACAAATGTTTTGAGACCGCATCTATGAGATGAGATTCTCTGTTTTGAAAGGTCAAGATTGGATTCATCAAAGAGAGCAGATGGTATTCCAATCTGAACACGGGCTCAGCGATTTCCGCGAGCGCCAGTGCTCAGAAAGAAATGAACCATGATTTCTCGGATTTGAATCTAAAAATGACGAGTTTTTTTTTTGAAAGGCCAATATCGGGTTCATTAAAGAGAGCAAAAGGCACTCCAATCTGAACAAGGGCTCAGCGATTTCCGCGAGCGCCAGTGCTCAGAAAGGAGAAGACCAAGATTTCTCTAATCTAAACCCAAATGACGGAAGTTTTTTTTTTTTTTGAAGATTTTTGAAGATTTTTTTTTTTTTTTAAATCTTTTTTTTTTTATTTATTTTTTTATTTTTTTTTTTAAGATTTTTTTTTTGAAATTTTTTTTTTTTATTTTAAATTTTTATTTTTAAAAATTTTATTTTTGAAAAAAATTTATTTAAAAGACGAGAGAGTACACATAGGCCTCCTAACCCGGTCTTATGAAATCTTGATTGATAGAATTGCCCCCAGGTAAGGGTAGGATTACTTAATGAACCCGTTTGGAGGACCCTTGCCTAGAACAGTCAAGCTGTCTCCACACTCTGGACAAGGCTTTTCTTTGAATCAACCATGATCAAAGAACACAGTTGGTTTAACCTTAGTGGTCTATGTCTTTTTTTTTATATATATTTTATTTTATTTTTATTTTTATGAATTCATCGAAGAGAAACAATGGCCCAAAACCTTAGTCGAACAGGCTCAACATTTCTGCAAGCGCGATGAACGATAGGAACGGATCAAGGTTTCTCAATTTTGAATCCAAATTGAGAAATCTAAATTTTTTTTTTATATATATATATATTTTTTTTTAGATTTTTAATGAACTCATCGAAGAGAAACAATGGCCCAAAACCTTAGTCGAACAGGCTCAACATTTCTGCAAGCGCGATGAACGATAGGAACGGATCAAGGTTTCTCAATTTTGAATCCAAATTGAAAAATCTGATTTTTTACTTTTTTATATTTTTTTTTTTAGATTTTTAATGAACTCATCGAAGAGAAACAATGGCCCAACCCCTGATCCGAACACGGTCTCGGCGATTTCCGCGAGCGCCAGTGCCCAGAAGGGAAAGGATCAAAGTTTCTCAATTTTGAATCCAAAAATGAAAAATCTGATTTTTTTTTTGTTTTTTTTTTTTTTGAAAAGAGAAAGAGTGGAAATAAATTCAAAGAATTAGAAATTTCCAAACAAAAAATCTCATCTCATTTTTTTTATTATGCGGAATTCAACATAGGCCACCAATTATAAAGTAGCCAAGGAATCAAGAAAAGAAATATAAGCATAGAGCAAAATATATGATATGCAAATATTTCATTTCTAGCATCGTGTTCTCAAATAAACGAGTCCCACCGGGTGATGCCAGCTTGATGGACCGCGCTCCTGCTCGGTTCTACCGAGGTCGGCGGACGTGGGAGTCCGTCGGGTCCGACCCTTTCGTACCCGGGGGGCAAGGGCGTGCATCAACATTTCTTTTTTTGTGGGTGTGCCAGATTTTCTATTTTTACTTGGAATTGCAAGTGGTGATCCGGAGATCAACCTTCGCAAGTAAAAAGGAAATCAACTTCTTTCAAGTTTTCCATTGCACATATATTTAAGAAAAGAGACATTTTTCTTAATTTGCCGTGAAAGGCGATTTTTTTGGCATTTATAGCCGATTTTGGCGTTTATAGCCGATTTTTGGCGTTTATAGCCGATTTTGGCATTTATAGCCGATTTACAATCCTTATCAACAATGAAAGACAAGAATTGTGATTTTTGTCTCTTTTGAAAAAATACAAACTACAATGAAAAGCAAGAAAAGGAGGATCTAACTTCTCAGGAGATTGTGGGGGACTCGTTTAGATTGACGGTCGCAAGCCATATGTGGGCTTCGCCATCATCCATGCAGATGAGAACAGAGGATGCTATTGATTCGCTTGGCTTGGCTATAACCTCAGGTTTTTAGAGGACAAAGACCAAAGGAAGGTCCTATGTCTAATAAAAAATCGAGTAGACGGGCTGAAAAGCCACATCTAAGCCATTGGAGGCAGGAGGAGAAGGCAAGGACCTTAGGGGGGGTACCCCCCAAGGGACTTTTGTCACCTTGTTGCGGTGGCCGGTGTAGAACTTCCGCAGAGTTTTCTCTCTTTTTCTTTCTCTGGATTTCTGACTGCTGTCTGTTGATGTTCGTTGTCTGTTTTTCTTCTTGGAGAGCCCTCCTATTTATAGGCTTTTAGGTAGCCTTTTAGGTGGGTTTATGGGCTTTTATTGTCATTAAGCCGCATAATGGGAGGAGTTACAAAATTGAATTGTTTATTTTGTAACTCCTTTTTCTTGGCTTCTGATTGGCCGGAGGAGATTGAGGGCATTTAATCGCCTTTAATCGCCATGATGGGAGGAGTTTCATGGGTTAAATGCCATGAATCTCTTGACTTGTAACTCCCGAATGCTTGCTTCTGATTGGGCCGTCCAAAGAAATGGATTAATGACTGTAATAAAGCTAGTCAATTAATCGCATTAAGTGGTCGCCGAGCAGCTGAAGAGTCGCGGGCCGTGCCACGTCTTTTGAGATTCTTCTGTTGATGATCATCGATGGATCTTCATGTAGATCGACATCAGATGATCATGTAATTTCAGGTGTTTGTTGCCAACAGCGGGTCGGTGCCATCTGTCCTGTCGATTTCTCGATCGGTCGGGTGGAAAGCACACTTTTTTTGGTTGACCGGGTGGCGATCAATACTGTCTTCGATACTCTTGATGATTTACCCGTGTTTTGGACGGATGTCAGAGGACTTGGTGTCTCAAAAGCATGAATTTTGGAAAGTACCAGAGGCTGGGCCCTTCGAATCGCGAAAAAAACGGCGAAAACCGGGGTTTCCGGGGCTTTCCCGGCGACCCCGGGGTCCAAGGTCGCCGGCGACCCTGGCCCAGGGTCGCAGGGGCCTGCGACCTGGCCAGGGTCGCAGGGGTCTGCGACCCTGGGGGGGTTTTCCCCCTTTCGTGTCCCGTTTTGCATCCGTTTTTGCTTTTTTTTTTATTCTTTTTTCTTCTGTACTTTTCCTTGACATTTTGACCATTTATTGGCCTGATTTCTTTGTAGGAAACCTGATGAGAATCCTTGCATTTTATTTTGCAAAGTTTCCAATTTCCTGAGAAAGCCGAAGACTTTGTCGCGCAGAGCTGCCGATTTTCCGTCAGAAGCTAAAACTGGGTCAAACGATGTCGGAATGACCTGAAATTTGGTGTGAAGCCTCCTGAGCAATAAATAAGACCAACCATAGGCTTTTGTTTGAGTTTCGAAGCCGTTTGGGGTCCTATCACCTGCAGACTTGCTTTTTGTCGCGATGAAGATGTCGCGGTTTGATGTGTGGTCAACCGATGTCCGATTGACTTGAAATTTGACAGGGAACCTATTGGAGTCATTTTAAGATGATCCATAGGTTCTGTCTTGAAAACCATGGTCCCGGAGAGCTTTTGTCGCCGAGAGCTCCTTTTCGGCTGTCGGAGAAGCGAAGTTAGGCCAAATGATTTTGAAATGGCCCGAAACTTCTTGTGTACTCCTCTTTTGGCTGTCTGGAAGAATCTTGCAGTTTTTTGTTTGATTCTGACAAGATTTGATTTTTGGAAGCAGCATTGCCTATTTATGGCAGGTTGCGACTTCATGTAGCTCTTTGGATCTTGAAAAGGCAAAGTGACTTTTTTGGTGTCAACAGCCATGGACGCCGTCCTACGCCGACTGCCCACCCCCGACAACCGAGTAACCGATTCATCATTAAAACCCAAACTGCAGATGGCCATGATATGCAAATAATAACAAAGTGATTTTGACACAATGACCAACAAGACAAGCAAGCCTGGCTAGTTCCAAGTACAAGACAAGATCATAGGAATTATCTCTTCCAAAACAGTACAAGACAAGCCACGTGATAATCCCCTTCCATTTCTAGCCAGTCATATTCATCAAAACAAGACACTGTTTCCTAAGGTATATTCTAAGTCAGGTCCAAGTCCTAAGTTCTATAAGAATTTATGTTTCATAATTGATTAGGTGTTTTATGTCAAGAGTGTACAAGGAATGTTATCAACGGATACAAATAACAAGTCAAGGAAGAATTACAATCCAATCCTAGGCAAGTGGTGTCATCCCTGTATCCCACGTGTTCTAACGGAGTACATATGGAAATTGGATCAACGATACTTCTAGAGAATTCCTTGGTGTACAATCATGTTAAGCATCGTTCAACCCAACTCCATATGCATTCGGTTACATCACGCATAATACACGAATACCTAGACAACCCATCGAATTCACACCAAGCCACGTGATTCGATTTCAATCCCATTTATGGTCATGTGATAGTAAATTAGTGTTTTCCAGCATCTAAGTCCCAATCCTAGATTTCAGTTTAGTCCGGAAAAAGATAAGTGAAATGGCCAATTTCGGCTGACCCTCATGATGGTATCGGTTGACCGACGTGATGGTCTCGGTTGACCGACACGAACCGAGGCCTAACCGACGGAACAGAAACCAATTCTTGCTCTCTGGTTTTGGAACCGAGGTTAGCGTCGGTGATGGACCGCGCTCCTGCTCGAGTTCCTACCGAGGTCGGCGGACGTGGGAGTCCGTTTGGTCCGACCCTTTCGTAACCGGGGGGCAAGGGCGTGCATCAACATTTCTTTTTTTGTGGGTGTGCCAGATTTTCTATTTTACTTGGAATTGCAAGTGGTGATCCGGAGATCAACCTTCGCAAGTAAAAAGGAAATCAACTTCTTTCAAGTTTTCCATTGCACATATATTTAAGAAAAGAGACATTTTCTTGATTTGCCGTGAAAGGCGATTTTTTTTTGGCATTTATAGCCGATTTTGGCGTTTATAGCCGATTTTTGGCGTTTATATTCGATTTTGGCGTTTATAGCCGATTTTGGCATTTATAGCCGATTTACAATCCTTATCAATAATGAAAGACAAGAATTGTGATTTTTGTCTCTTTTGAAAAAATACAAACTACAATGAAAAGCAAGAAAAGGAGGATCTAACTTCTCAGGAGATTGTGGGGGACTCGTTTAGATTGACGGTCGCAAGCCATATGTGGGCTTCGCCATCATCCATGCAGATGAGAACAGAGGATGCTATTTGATTCGCTTGGCTTGGCTATAACCTCGAGTTTTTAGAAGACAAAGACCAAAGGAAGGTCCTATGTCCAATAAAAAACCGAGTAGACGGGCTGAAAAGCCACATCTAAGCCATTGGAGGCAGGAGGAGAAGGCAAGGACCTTGGGGGGGGGGGTACCCCCCAAGGGACTTTTATCACCTTGTTGCGGTGGCCGGTGTAGAACTTCCGCAGAGTTTTCTCTCTTTTTCCTTTCTCTGGATTTCTGTCTGTGTGCTTGTGCTTTTTTCTCTGATTTTTCTGATGCTTTCTGATATCCTTTCTTCTTGGAGAGCCCTCCTATTTATAGGCTTTTAGGTAGCCCTTTAGGTGGGTTTATGGGCTTTTATTGTCATTAAGCCGCATAATGGGAGGAGTTACAAAATTGAATTGTTTATTTTGTAACTCCTTTTTCTTGGCTTCTGATTGGCCGGAGGAGATTGAGGGCATTTAATCGCCTTTAATCGCCATGATGGGAGGAGTTTCATGGGTTAAATGCCATGAATCTCTTGACTTGTAACTCCCGAATGCTTGCTTCTGATTGGGCCGTCCAAAGAAATGGATTAATGACTGTAATAAAGCTAGTCAATTAATCGCATTAAGTGGTCGCCGAGCAGCTGAAGAGTCGCGGGCCGTGCCACGTCTTTTGAGATTCTTCTGTTGATGATCATCGATGGATCTTCATGTAGATCGACATCAGATGATCATGTAATTTCAGGTGTTTGTTGCCAACAGCGGGTCGGTGCCATCTGTCCTGTCGATTTCTCGATCGGTCGGGTGGAAAGCACACTTTTTTTGGTTGACCGAGTGGCGATCAATACTGTCTTCGATACTCTTGATGTTTTACCCGTGTTTTGGACGGATGTCAGAGGACTTAGTGTCTCAAAAGCATGAATTTTGGAAAGTACCAGAGGCTGGGCCCTTCGAATCGCGAAAAAACGGCGAAAACCGGGGTTTCCGGGGCTTTCCCGGCGACCCCGGGGTCCATGGTCGCCGGCGACCCTGGCCCAGGGTCGCAGGGGCCTGCGACCTTGGGCCAGGGTCGCAGGGGCCTGCGACCTTGGGCCAGGGTCGCAGGGGCATGCGACCCTGGCCAGGGTCGCAGGGGGGTTTTCCCCCTTTCGTGTCCCGTTTTGCGTCCGTTTTTGCTTTTTTCTGACTCTTTTTTCTTCTGTACTTTTCCTTGACATTTTAACCATTTATTGGCCTGATTTCTTTGTATGAAACCTGATGAGAATCCTTGCATTTTATTTTGCAAAGTTTCCAATTTCCTGAGAAAACCTAAGACTTTGTCGCGCAGAGCTGCCGATTTTCCGTCAGAAGCTGAAACTGGGTCAAACGATGTCGGAATGACCTGAAATTTGGTGTGAAGCCTCCTGAGCAATAAATAAGACCAACCATAGGCTTTTGTTTGAGTTTCGAAGCCGTTTGGGGTCCTATCACCTGCAGACTTGCTTTTTGTCGCGATGAAGATGTCGCGGTTTGATGTGTGGTCAACCGATGTCCGATTGACTTGAAATTTGACAGGGAACCTATTGGAGTCATTTTAAGATGATCCATAGGTTCTGTCTTGGAAACCATGGTCCCGGAGAGCTTTTGTCGCCGAGAGGCCTGATTTGGCTGTCGGAGAAGCGAAGTTAGGCCAAATGATTTTGAAATGGCCCGAAACTTCTTGTGTACTCCTCTTTTGGCTGTCTGGAAGAATCTTGCAGTTTTTGTTTGATTCTGACTAAGATTTTATTTTTGGAAGCAGCATTGCCTATTTATGGCAGGTTGCGACTTCATGTAGCTCTTTGGATCTTGATGGGCAAAGTGACATTTTTGGTGTCAACAAATGCCCCCTCGAGGTACAGCGGCGAGTTGCTTAACTTTTGTAGTCGATGTGCCTCGAAGAGATTTTTTTGAAGGAGAGCCTGTGACTTGACCAAGAGTCTTTGAGCAATCTTTCTTTTTGGTATTTGTAGCCTTTTGAGCTTCCAGGGGAATTTTATGGTAGTAAAAGGGATCACGTACCATCTCGAGGCAAAGTTTTGAAGATGACATCAGGGATGTGGATTTGGGTTTTGACCTTGTGACCTAACAGGCTATATATGGCAGGTTAGGGGGTCGGGTTTGGTTTTGATCGTGTGACCCAACAAGCTGTATGTGGAATGTTGGGGGATCAATTTTTGTTTTGATCTTGTGACCTAACAGGCTGTATGTGGCAAGTTAGGGGATCAGGTTTTGGTTTTTGGTTTTGGTCTTGTGACCTAACAGGCTGTATGTGGCAAGTTAGGGGACCAGGATTTAGTTTGATTTTTGTCAATTTCAAGATTTTGGCTCAATTTGGTAGATGAGGCTGGATGGTTTGATTTTTGGAAGCTCATGGGGCTTGGAATTCTTTTTGTATGGTTGAATCAACTCAAAAGAGGCATGGAACCATTTTTGTATGCTCTTGGTAAGAGGGATTTCTCTTTGACTAAAAGCCCAAAATTTTTCTCTTTTTTTTTTTTTTTTTTTTTTTTGTGCCTAGGTGGTCAAACCTGGCTCATATGGGCTAACCCATGGGACCTTAAGCTTTTAAAATGGCTTAGATCTCATATGGTGTCATTTTTGTAAAGAATATCCAAAAATATCTCATTTGGATAGAGAATATCCAAGAATATCTTTACTTGGAGAGAATCTCTCATGATCCCTTTATTTTTGGGATAGAATATCTCAAGATATCTTTCTTTTGGGAAAGAATCCGTCATAGATTGATTTTTGGGAGAAAATCTCTCATTGATTTCTTTTTGGGAGAGAATCCCTCAAGATATCTTTCTTTTGGAAAGAATCTTTCTAATTTCTTTCTTTTGGTAAGGTTACTAATTAGTAACACTTACCTCTTTCTTCTTTCCTTCTTTGGTTTGCTCTCCTCTATAAAAGCAAGGAGGAGGTTGGATCTCTTGCTCTTACTACTTTCTTTTGCAATAATCTCAAGAGGGCTTCAAGACCAAGAGCTTTTCTTTTTCAAGATCTTCAAGAGTTTTCTTCTTCTTCTCCATCAATGGCTTCAAGTAAGTTCTTCTTTTTCAAGAAAACTCCATTGTAGGAAAAAAAAGTTCTTCTTTCTTTTTTTTTTTTGTTTCTTTCTTTTTCTTTTCTTCTTTTTTTTTTCTTTTCCACGTGTTTTCCCCTTTTTTTTTTTTTACACGTGTTTTTTTTCTTTCTTTTCTTTCTTTTTTTTTTATGTTTGTTTTTTTTTTTTTTTTTGTGTGGCGTACGGACAGCCGTACGGATCTGGCCGTACGGCCACGTGGCCTGTGGGCCACGGCCTGGGCCAGCCGCTGTTTTTTTTTTTCATTTTTTTTTTTTTTTCTTTTTTTTTCTTTCCCTCCCCCTTTTTTTTTTTGAGAGAGTTTCTTTTCTTTTTTTTTGTTTTCTTTCTCCTCTCTTTTTTTTTAGAGAAAGTTTCTTTTCTTTTTTTTTTTTTGCTCATCATGATAATGCATTTTTTTCGCAAATCTAGATGTTCATGCATGCCTTTAATTTGTAAATTAAATTTGTAGCATGATGTGATTGCATACCTGAAAGTGTTTGCAAATTTGGGAACTTGGAGCTCGCAGTGATGTTGAGCCCTTCCTGATTTTGCGGAGACTTTTAGGTTTCGAAAGTTTGGAGTTTCGGAGCTCGCAGCGATGTTGAGCCCATCTTCAAGCTTTCTATTTCTTTCGGGATAGTTCCTTTTCTTCGGAATTGCCCCGTCATCATGTCAAAATTTCGCCAGATTTTTTTTTTAGCGAGATTCTGTCATTTTGATGTTTGATCTTTTTTTTCTTTTCCATCCTTTTCAGGTGGTTCCTCCAGAGCGAACAAGGGTAAAGAGCCTGCTACAAGCGTACCTCGTCGATCTTCTAGATCCTCTAATCCGGCCGTTCAGCAGGCTTTCGAGAAGGTCCAGTATGTTGAGAGAAATCTGGAAGAGTGCGACTCCCTCAACAGAGATGAGATGAGGCAGCGACTGATCACTCTCAAGGGAGAGGAATTCTATAAGATCATGGTAAGCAGTCGTCCATGGGTGATGGAAGATCAGAGCGTTTTGCCCAAGCCTACCTTCTTCTTTGGTGATGCAGTCCCTGATGACATTACATACCAGAGGAGATCTTTTCAGTTTTCCTTCACAGCAGATGGTGAGAAGAAGACTGTTACTACCCGGTCGATGTTTGATCGCACCGTCTCGATTCTGAGCCTTGCCCCCACGTGCCCTAAGAGGGAAGATCCTCCAAGTTGGGTGAGAAGGACAAATGTAATCAAGACCGGGGTTTTTGTTGGCGGTTCTCCTGGATATACGGAGAGGTCGCCTGTTGATATGGACTTGTTGATGCCATCAAGCGGCTACCAGGGCTCTGATTATCCGTCGGTCGATTTGAGACCGGTGGGCCTTGGTATTTTCAGCGGTGACGGCAGCAATTGGATCAAGCCTTTTCGACTTCGAGGTCGTTTCAATGCTGACTCCGAGTGGAAGTCGTGGACTGATCGCGTCCTGCTGATTGGTGGCGCCGTTTTGAAGGAAGCCGGGATTTTTGATGCGGTCCGTGCCTTTAGGGAGACCGTGATCTTTTCTGACGAGGCCTTCATGGCTATGCTGGAGTCGTTCCTCCCTCAAACCAATACCTTCGTTGTGACGAATGGTGAGATTGGTTTTTCTTTGAAGGAGCTGAGCGCTATTACCGGATTGCCCATCCTCGGCAAACTCTATGAGGAGTTTATGCCGATTGACAGCGTCCTCGAGGGGCAGTCTGAGGAGTTCAGGCTTCTATACTTTCAGCTCGTCGCCTTCTATGATTTTTTGAAGGAGAAGGGGGGTTCGAAAGTTAGATCCAGCAGTTGGAAGAGTTTTTGCTCTTCATTCCCCAACTTTTTTGATAGTAGGGAGCCTTCTGATAGCATGACCCAGGAAGCTGGAGCTCAGGATCCAAGTTCAAAGAAAATCTTGGCCATGCAAGAAGAGTTGAGAGATTTCTGTGCAAGCACAAACGCCATATGTCCTGACATTGCACTGCGGAGAGATCTCGCTGTTTACCTCACTTATTGGCTTGGTGAGGCTGTATTTGCTGGAGGAGATGGAACGCACATCAGGCCGCATTGTATTTTCCCGGCTTGTCAGATGGCGTTTGGAGAGCAGCTTGCTTTGGTGCCAGCTCTTTACTCCTACCTGTGTACCGAACTGCAGGCTGCTGCTTTTCTAGTTCGGCTTGGGCTTCCCATGAATAGGGTATTTTCAGCCCATATCTTTTATTCGTGGTATGTATACCACTGTCCTGGCTTCCATCGGCTGGGTGCTGCACAGGATGATGATCCTCTGATGATCCGACTGGCTAAGGGCAAAGCCGTGTCCGAATCACTTTTGTTCGCCCGCATGAGGATCCGACGGTTCAGGGACGTCGAGATGGGGCAATCTTCAGTAAAGCTTTCTCCGGAGTTGCGGAAGAAGGCTTTTGATTTTGGTGCCTCCCGAGACTCTACCAGGGCGGGGTCGGGAAGGCATTATTCCTTGACAAATGCAGAGAGAGAGTGGCTTTTCAGCATACGTGTCGGCACGATGGTGTACCGTAGACATCTTTTCGTCGACATCCAGCCGTATGTACCCTCTCGCTTTGCTTTGCAGCTCGGCTTTTCTCAAGGCGTTGTTGGAGCGCCTTCAAGCATGGTGAAGCGCTTTGGAGGCTTACAGGACGGGAGAAATGCATGGGCTTTCTATAGTGCTGAAGACACTACAGCCATGATTTCTTATCCTGTGTTGCTGGCTTCCCGGACTGCCGGCTTTGCGAAGTGGTTCGCGGAGAGCTTCTCGGCATATCGGGGACTTTCCAGGAAGGAGCTTGATGTGAAGCTGGCATCTGGAAAGGGCCTTGGAAAGTCGGATGGCATCCGGCGAGAGAAAGTTTGGGCCTTCCTTTCTGGAGAGAAGCACAAGATAGGCTTTCTCGGTGACCAGGGCGTCATCGGTTCTGAAGCTGTTCGAGAAATACCTGACGAGGCTTTGGAGCAGCTAGAACAGGAGGAAGCCGAACTTGGCGCTTGGATGCAAGCGGCACAGAGGCAAGCTTCCAGTGGAGTCTACTGGCAAGAGCAGACCATCCAGTGAGGAGTCGAGTGGCAAACCTGACTCTGACAGCGGGGCAGGTTCCTCTAAGAAGCGAGCCCGCAGAAGTAAGAGGAGGAGGAGTCATCATCGCAGCAAAGGGCAGCATGAGGACTCTCCTAACTTGGAAGTTCCTCTTACTATTAATGAGGATGTGCCAGTGGATGCTGACGAGCCTCCAGAGAAGAGAAGCCGAGAAGAAGAGACCGTCGGTGAAGGTATGATTCTTCCTTTTTCTCTTTCCATTTCTTTTCATGGGATTTTTTTTTCATGTTATGATTTGCTTCTTGTTTCTGCTTTTCTTCTCTTTTTTTTTTTTTTAGCAGAGGAAGACTTGGTGATGCCTGAGGTCCCAACCGATGAGGTGGTGATGGATCCTGTTGAGGCACCTGAAGAAGAACCGAGGGACTCTGGAGTAAATCCAAAATCTCCAATTGGTACGACTTCTTTTGCTCTTTTTTTTTTGTTTGTGACTTGGCTTGCTAACACATTTTTTTTGTTGCCAGCTGACTTGCCGCAGGGTTCTGATGACTTTGAACCATCGATGGACGCAAATGTTGATGATGCTTTCGATGAGTTCATGGAGGAAGAAAGTGTTCCGCCAGTCGTCGAAGAAGGTATTTTGTAGTTATAACTCTGATAATGATTTTCAAACAGGGTCATATTCATACCTTTTTGTGTTTCCTTTGCAGGTTTTGAAGTGGCAGAGGAGGATCCGTTGCTTCCAGAGCAAGAGATGCCAGAGGTTGATCCAGAGGTAGAGATTCCTGGGACCAGCTCTGACAATATTGAGGAGATTCCTCGCGCTGAGATTCCTTCCCGAGCAGGAGCAGCTTCGACTGGAAAGAGTTCTTTTGTTACTCTTTCAACAGATGATGACATGAGTAGCCGACCAACGGAGTTGGGCGAATCCTCAGCTGGGCCATCTCTTCTTTTTGCGAAGAAGGTGGTGGTGCGAGTCGTGAGCTCTTGGATTGAGACTCTCTTTTCTGGGCACTTGGAAGTCGGATTTGGCATGATCCAGCATGTGCAGGAGATTCTCAGTGATGCTGAAGAGGCTGGTCTGGATGTCACAGGTGCCAGGGCGATCGTTGATAGGATCATTGCACTGGGTGACAAGTGGTTTGAGACCGTGAGTTTGGCTGATGACCAGTTCTTCAAGGAGATGTTCCTGGACCCTGCTGATAAGGCTAAGTCTGACCTGGATGAGGCTACGGAAAGCAGGAAGGTGGCAGTCCGAAAGAGGAATAAAGAAGAGCTAACCATCATCGGGCTGACACATGACCTTAACATCCTTGATAGGGAGGTCGATGAGGCCAGGAAACGTCTTGAGCATCTGCAGGCACAAGTCGCTACCAAGTGGACTGCCATAATAGAAGCTCGCGACAGGGAGAGTGCCCTGATTCACCAGGTTGCAGATACCGAACGGGTTCTCAAAAGGAAGTCTGATGAGGATGAACAATGGCAAGCTGCTCGAGGTAAGCTTCCTGGTGTGAGAGAAGGGGTACAGCCCACTCCAGCATCTCATGGCAAGTTCCTGAAGAAGCGTGCCTTGGAATCCTTGACAGCTGAGGCTAAAAGTCTGCTTGGGGAGCTGAACTCTTGGCTGGAGACCATTTTTGATTGAGCTCCTGTATACAGAAACCATCCTTCTTTCTTTTTTTTTGGTACCACTTGTATTATTTTTTTTTGGTACTTATTTTTTTGTAGTGCTTGTGAACACTTTCTTTTTTTTGGTACCACATATATTTTTTTTGGTACTCTTTTCCTTTTTTTGTTATGTAGTGCTTGTGAACACTTTTTTTTTTGTTATCCCTACGCTCACTTTAATCTTTTTGTAATAAAAGTAATTGCTAAATGGGATTGATTTTTTTTTTTGTTATCCCTACGCTCACTTGAATCTTTTTGTGATAAAAGTAATTGCTAAATGGGATTTGATCAAAAGGTTGTCATTTTGTGAAAATCTTTTGTCAAGTGATTGTTTTGGCATGAAAGCCAGGTTTTTGTTTGTGGCATGGAAGCCAATTTTGGCATGAGAGCCAGCTTTTCTTGTGGCATTGATAGCCGAGTTTTTTTTTTGTTTGTGGCATCTATAGCCAATTTTGGTGGCATTGATAGCCATTTTTTTTTTGAAATCCAAGTTTTTTGTTTGTGTGGCATTGATAGCCGGTTTTGTTTTGGTGGCATTGATAGCCGGTTTTGTTTTTTGGTGGCATTGATAGCCGGTTTGTTTTTGGTGGCATTGATAGCCGGTTTGTGGCATTTATAGCCTGTTTTGATGGCATTTATAGCCGGTTTGGTTTTCAAAAAAAAATGCAAGTATCGACTAAAAGTCGCCTCCCTGCTGAATGTTCTTGCAAGTATCGATGGAATGTCGCATCCTTGCTCATTCGGTTGCGAGTATCGATGGAATGTCGCATCCTCGCGGATTTGGGTGCAAGTATCGATGGAATGTCGCATCCTTGCTTTTCAAAAAATTTTGGTTTTGCGGGTACTGACTTGATGTCGTTTCCCCACGATTTTTGAAATTTGTGGTTTTCTCGAACCTTTGGGTTATGGATATCAACTGAAATGTTGCGTCTCCACAGTTTTTTAGGTTTTTTCGAACCTTTGAAATTTGGGTTGTGGATATCAACTGAAATGTTGCGTCTCCACAGTTTTGGATTTTGCAAGTATCGACAAAATGTCGCTTCCCTGCGATTTTGGAAGTGTTGAACGTGGTTCGCTTGCTTCCGATTTGTGCGAGTATCGACTAAGCGTCGCTTCCTCGCGGTTTTTGAAAAAACCATTTTTTTTTGTTTAAAGACACGAGGGTCATAAATTTTGACCTAAAACCATTTTGGCGGTAAAAGGCAGGGTGGACTAGGGTGGAAATCCCTGAATCCGGATTTTGTTTCAAACCATGAATTTTGGGTTCAAGGGTTGAAAATTTTGGTCAAGTTAGGGAAAGGTTCCTAA
Organism: Litsea cubeba; assembly: GCA_012931725.1. Taxonomy (NCBI): domain Eukaryota; kingdom Viridiplantae; phylum Streptophyta; class Magnoliopsida; order Laurales; family Lauraceae; genus Litsea; species Litsea cubeba. Next base: position 70,241,413 of record CM022946.1, read on the forward strand.
ACTTGGATTTTTTTTTTGTTGAACAATGAAACGATGAAAGTAAGCATTGTTTTAGATTTCTAGAAATTTCAACATTTGATATGAAAATTCTAAAAAAGGGTGGGTTTAGCGAGCGTGTACCTGGAAACCGTTTTTGGCCGTACAGGCATTGCTCTTACCCAGTTAGGTAAGTCTTCAAGGGTAGTACCGCTTTAAGAACTTGCCATTGATGGGCAGCATACATCTGTCACCTTCCATGTTTAGGAGTGCGTATGCGCCATTGGAGAAAACTTTGTCGATGACGTAGGGTCCCTCCCATTTCGGCTCAAATTTGCCTTTGGACTTGTGAGCGAAGACCATTGGTCTTTTTACCGCAAGAACCAAGTCATTCTTTTTGTAGGCGCGTTGCCTGACCTTTTTATCGAAAGATCCTGCCATACGTGCTTGGTAAAGTTCAATGCTTTGTTGAGCTTCGAGCCGTCTCTCATCGAGATTGTCCAGCTCATGGAGCCGCAATTTGACATTGCTTTCTTGAGTCATGTCATTTTGCAAGGATACCCTCAAGGAAGGAATTTGTACTTCCAAGGGCACGACAGCTTCGCATTCATAGACCAAGGAGAATGGTGTGCTATGGGTTGGTCCTCGAACGGTGGTTCGATAGGCCCACAAAGCTTCAGACATTTTGTCGCTCCAGTCTCTTTTGTGATTAGAGACCATTTTTTTGAGGATTTTGCAGAGTGTCTTGTTGAAAGCTTCTGCTAACCCGTTTGCTGCCGGATTGTATGGAGTCGAAGGACAGCTTTGAATTTTGTGTTTGTCGCAGAACCTGTAGAATCGATGATCCCGGAACTGTGGTCCGTTATCATGGACGAATCTTTTGGGTATGCCGAAACGACAAATGATGTTGGTGCGCAGGAACTGAAGGACTGATGAGGTCTTCATTTCGTTAAACGCAAATGCTTCTGACCACTTGGAGAAATAATCCGTAGCGGCGAAGATGAAGCGATGACCTTTGCTTGAAGGGGGAGAAATAGGACCTATGATGTCCATACCCCAGGCTTCGAAAGGCCATGAGATCGCTGTAGGATGCAGCCATTCTGGAGGCATGTGAATGTAATCTCCATGAACTTGGCATTGTTGGCAGCGCTTAGCAAATTGCATTGCGTCAGCTACCATGGTAGGCCAGTAATATCCTAACCTTTTTATCTGATCATAGAGCTTAGGTCCAGCCTGATGAGCTCCACAAAGACCAGCATGAACTTCTTTGAGTGTTTCTTCAGCCTCTTGTCGTGACAAGCAGCGTAGAAGTACTCCGTTGAAGGATTTCCTGTAGAGGGTTTTTGAAGGAATATCCAAATGGAAGCTTGGGGTTCGCCTTTGGATGCTTACCCGTTCTTTTGGATCTTCAGGTAGGATTCCGAACATAATGTAATCAATGAACGGATCCCTCCAGTCGCCAATTGAAGTTTGAAGGATTGAAATCCGACTTCCGACCACTTGGTGGCATTCAGCAACTGCTTGGTGTGTGTTAAGAGGAGGAAGGATTCTTCTTTCGCACACTGTGACTTGCATGTTTTCCCCTTCCTAGGATTGCCATGGATGCGGCAAGTCCGGCTAGGGCATCTGCACGTATGTTTTCACCTCTACGAATGTGGGTGATGTGACAGATGTCAAACTTTTGTAGAAGTGATTGTGCCTTGTTGTAGTAGGGCAACAAATCTGGCTTCCTGACTTCAAATTTCTGATTCATCTGGTTGACGATCAGTTGAGAGTCTCCAAAGACTTCCAGCATGGTGATACCGGATTCGATGGCGAGTTCCAATCCTAAGATCAGAGCTTGGTATTCAGCTGCATTGTTTGTGCATGGTTCCAGTAGCGAGAAAGCGTGTGGAATCATGTATTTGTCGGGGCTAACAAAGAGGATGCCAACTCCTGAGATCAGCTGTCTTTTTTCATTTGTCCTGGTTGCACCATCAAAGTACATGTCCCAGGAGGCACTTTGTGAGAAAGTCTCCACATTGTAGACTGGTTCGTCTGGGAGATCATCTCTGAGTGGAGAATCTTTAGGCAATGGATGCTCTGCGAGGAAGTCCGCTAGAGCTTGCCCTTTGATTGCTTTTTGTGGTACATACCTAATATCAAATTGTGACAGAAGGATGGACCATTTTGCCAGTCGAGCATTGAGAGAACCTGCCTTTGTGACAAGGACCTTCAAGAGGTTGACCCTCGAGACCAGGTAGACTGTGTTGGAAAGCAAGTAGTGACGCAACTTTTGTACGGCGAACATCACTGCAAGACATTCTTTTTCAACTGGAGAGTAGCGATGCTCTGCACCTACTAGCATGCGGCTAAGGTAATATAGAGCAGCTTCTTTTCTTTGATCATTTTCTTGCGCAAGCAGAGCTCCCAAAGAGTGATCAAGGGCTCTTGTGTACAAGATGAATGGTTTTCCAGTGGTAGGAGCAGCTAACACTGGAGGTTTTGTCAGGTATGACTTGATGTCTTGGAAAGCAGCTTCACAGTCAGCATCCCAGACAAAGTTTACACCTTTTTTCATTAACCGGGAGAATGGACGACATTTCCCCGAAAGATTGGAGATGAACCGTCTGATGTAGGCCAATCTCCCTTGAAGCCCTTTGAGTTCTCTCAAGGTTCTTGGAGAGGGCATTTCTAGAATGGCTTTGACTTTTATGGGGTCAAGCTCTATTCCATCTTTCCGAACTAAGAATCCGAGGAACTTACCCGACGAGACGCCGAAGAAGCATTTCAATGGATTCATTCGCAGTTTGTGTTTGCGAAGCCGGAGTGTAAGTGCTCTCATCAGACGATGCTTCGGAAGAGCTATAATCCCGAATTATCACATTACAGGAAGCTCTGACGGGAGACGTTGCCTGATCGGAGTCAGACTCATCCTCGGATGTGAGAGGATCGTCTATCCAGCAATTTTCTCCATTTTCAGGAGTTAAGGGAGGATGTACCTGGTCGTCTTCAGGGACTTCAGGCTCTGGATTGCGAGGAGGCTCGTTGACGCATTCTTGCTCTTGTTCTAGAGCGAGTCGCTGCAAGATCCTTGCATATTCTTCAAGATCAGGTATGGGAGCCGGATCTTCTTCTTCATCATCTCTTTGTGGCTCAACATTGTTGATTTCCACTGGAGTAATGAGAGGTGCTGGGTCAGCAGCATTTTCTTGCACAGCCTCTTGGTCTTCTTCATCATCAGACCAGGATCCTTGTGGCTGTAGGGGTTATACCAGATTACTGGCATAAGATGAGACTCAGGAACCCATTCTTCATCGGAGAGATATTCTCCTGTTTCAAGGGACTCCTCCCACTCATCTGTGTAGTTGGATTCGAATCCATCATCGGTGTCGCTGGATTCGTATCCATCAATGGAGAATCCAACTACTGAATTGCAAGAGTATGATGCCTCCTGCATGGCTTCTTTAAATTGAGGTGGCATGAAATCACTGAGAGTGAATTTCCTTACCCCCTTTGAAGTCTCTGGAAGGGATGTTTTTGTTACCTCCAGTGAAGCGGTAGAGGAAGCCTCTGCCTTTTCTTTGACCTCTAGTTTTGGCTGGGTCTTCTCTTGCCGTTTGAGCTTGAGGAGATGTTTCCTAGCCTGCCTTCGCTGTTGAGCTGTAGGCTTTGTTTTCACGACCTCCCAATTTTCATCTTCCAGGAGATCGGGATGTACCCATATCGGTTGTCCGTCTGGTGTCGGGTAAGGAACCAATTCCTCGGACGCTTCGATTGAGTTTATCACCTTGAAGGAAGTAGTGATCTTCTTCTTCGGTGATCTCGATGTTTGTCCACATGTCACCATGTTGACGGAGGCAGACCCATAGTTTTTGTCAAAGGTGATGACTCCGTTTTTCCACATCTCATTTATTTTCTCTCTCACAACGAAGCATTGATTGAGAGGATGCGAGATCATCTGGTGGTATGGACAGTACCGAGGATCGTTGGTTTTGCCAACATCACCCGGTCTTTTTGGTTCAGGCAAGGTGAGCTTGCCGTTTGCCACAAGAGCCCCGAAGATTTCATCAACATCTTCATCAAACGGGTATTTCTTCTCTACTCGTTCTTTGAAGGCATCAGAGAGTTCAGGTCTCTTACCAGCAGCTTTGTTTTCAGCTTTCTTTGGTGGCTGAGGAGCTGGCTTGGTCTGCACATTGAGGACCTCTTTCTTCTTTGGTTTAGAGGTTGCAATGGCGGTTGGCTCTTTTCTTGATGATTTCTGACTGTTGAGGTCTTTAATCACCGTTTCAGATTCCATGGAAGCTTCTAGGAGTTCTCCCAGGTTTTTTGATTTGTTGCCGATGATCATGGAGCGGATTCTGGCTCTCATGTTGTTTCGGCAGATGTCGACTAGCGACGCTTGTGGCAATACATCAGAGCATTTGTATGCCATTGCTTTCCACTTGTGAATGAAGTCATATGTTGATTCATTCTCCCCCTGTTTTAGGCTGCACAGCTGAGCCATAGTAGCGGGGTGATCTTCACCTTTGAAGTGAGTCAGGAAGCGTGTCTCTAGCATGGCCCAGTTTTGGATTGAGTCCTCCGGCAGAGTGGAGTACCAATCGAAGGCCGTACCTTTTAGGGTACTTGCAAAGAGGCGGATCTTGAGTGCATCTTGATCTGCGATAGCTCCCGTCAGGATCTTGAAGTGGATGACGTGCTGTCTGGCTGATCCTTTCCCCGTATATGTTTGGAGAGTAGGATGCTTGAATTTGGTGGGGAACGGGACCGAGTCCATCCATAAGGGATATGGTGGCTTGATCCCATGCTCCTTGAGTATATCCTCTTCTTTTGCTTTGGCGAGGATACTGTCTACGTCCTTTTTGGTAAGGGCGCGTGACTCATTTTCTTCTCCATTTACCTCGTCGTCTTGATGATTCGGAGGAGGTTCATTGTTCGCCTGATTTTGGAAGGCGAGGAGAAGGTTTTCCATCAGAGTTTCAATCCTCTGCTGGCCCTGTTCCAACTGCTGGATGCGGGTGATCGCATCTTCTGGAGGTGGATTGCGGGGTGGTGGCTCAGAATTTGTAGCCAAGACATTCATCCTTCGTGATTCGAACGAAGAAACTGTCCTGGTGACTGAGCTGGGGCTCATTCTTTTTGAAGAAGAGCTTGAGGAAGGATCACTCTGCTGTCCTTTGCTTGAAGGAGCAGGGGATTCTTCTGAATGTCTTCTTGTCCTTGAGACGCTGCGGGTCATCGGACGTCGGACATGGATTTTTGTTGCTGATTTTTGGCGCCTTCTGGTTTTTTCCAACCATATGGACGGCAGCAACTTGGTTGGGTCTTTCTTTTTCGACCCATTTGGGAGAGACTTGAAGTGTGGGAGGCTGGGTCCTTTGCTTCTGTAGTCTCTTTTGCCGGTATAACGCACGGCGGCGTATACGGCGAGCAATTTGAGCTTCGGTCAGCTCTGACTGGGCTTTTACGATGAAGGATGTGCTCTCTCGGGCGCAGCAGCCGAGCCTGTCTTCTCTGTAGCTGGGCAAGGACAGGATGCGAACCCTATCCTTTGCCTGTTGCAGCGAAGCTTTGAATTTGTGAAGTTCGGCCCCTGTAGATATGAAGGGTCGAACTGCAGATTTGTAGGCCTTAGCAGGTGCTTGTGGAGGCCTTGTGATGCATGACTTGATTTTAGGCTTGTAGGAACAAGCCGGCTCATGCTGGGTTGACTTGGAAGTCAGGTTGGAGATGGGTCTCTCCTCTTTCATGTAAGCAAGAGGATAGAACTGGTTCTCCTTGAGTGGGGCCAGGAATGCTGGCTTAGTGGATGCCTGGGACCTTCTCTGTTTTGGTGAAGGTCTTGGGGACCAAGTCTTGGGGTAGACCTGGTTGTTTGCAGGTTGAGGCTTCGTGGGGCTGCCACGGGCTTCAGGCCTTTTGGTGCTCGCCTTTGGTGTCATGGTAGTGACACGTTGAGAGGCGAGTTTCTGCTTCTTGGAGGGAGCAGTTTGTTCCTCAGGAAGTGGGAATGGTCCCAGCGTCCCGAAGACGATAGTCCGGGGAGTGGAGGTCGACCCGGAGTTCACAGAGTTGCCGAGGGAGTTGACACTTCGGCAGCTGATGGGGCGCTTGTAGGTGCGCGTGGTTTGCTTCTGTTGAAGCATGAGTTGGTGCTTGCTTTCGTCGAAAGTAATGGTTAGTGAAGCTGCCATTGTTAGTTTTTTCGAAAATTTCTGAAACAAGACCACATCCATTAGTAATCACAAGAATATAATGATCATAAATGGAAAGTTCTATGGTTTCGTCTTTTCAAATTGCTCGAGATAGATGACCCAAGCAATATGAGGAAGGCAAAATGCCATAGAGGGTACAATTGTTCTAATCGCAGGTATGGTAAGCCCGGAATGGGCATCCCAGTGACTGCTAGAAGCAATTGTGAACTTAAATTCGACTTATCGAGAAGCAGAGCTTGCTCGAGGTAAGAAGAATATAAAGTTGGAGTTACAGATGTGCCGGTCGCAATACAGTAGACCCTGAAAGGGCGTACTAGTACCGCTAGACACAAATGTTTTGAGACCGCATCTATGAGATGAGATTCTCTGTTTTGAAAGGTCAAGATTGGATTCATCAAAGAGAGCAGATGGTATTCCAATCTGAACACGGGCTCAGCGATTTCCGCGAGCGCCAGTGCTCAGAAAGAAATGAACCATGATTTCTCGGATCTGAATCTAAAAATGACGAGTTTTTTTTTTTGAAAGGCCAATATCGGGTTCATCAAAGAGAGCAAAAGGCACCCTAATCTGAACACGGGCTCAGCGATTTCCGCGAGCGCCAGTGCTCAGAAAGGAGAAGACCAAGATTTCTCTAATCTAAACCCAAAATGACGGAAGTTTTTTTTTTTTGAAGTTTTTGAAGATTTTTTTTTTCTTTTTTTTTAAAAAACAAATCTTTTTTTTATATTTTTTTTATTTATTTTTTATTATTTATTTTTTTTTAAGATTTTTTTTTTGAAAATTTTTTTTTTATTTTTTATTTTTTATTTTAAAATTTTTATTTTTAAAAATTTTATTTTTGAAAAAAATTTATTTAAAAGACGAGAGAGTACACATAGGCCTCCTAACCCGGTCTTATGAAATCTTGATTGATAGAATTGCCCCCAGGTAAGGGTAGGATTACTTAATGAACCCGTTTGGAGGACCCTTGCCTAGAACAGTCAAGCTGTCTCCACACTCTGGACAAGGCTTTTCTTTGAATCAACCATGATCAAAGAACACAGTTGGTTTAACCTTAGTGGTCTATGTCTTTTTTTTTATATTTTTTATTTTACTTTTATTTTTATGAATTCATCGAAGAGAAACAATGGCCCAAAACCTTAGTCGAACAGGCTCAACATTTCTGCAAGCGCGATGAACGATAGGAACGGATCAAGGTTTCTCAATTTTGAATCCAAATTGAGAAATCTAATTTTTTTTGTTTTTTTTTTTTGAAAAGAGAAAGAGTGGAAATAAATTCAAAGAATTAGAAATTTCCAAACAAAAAATCTCATCTCATTTTTTTTATGCGGAATTCAACATAGGCCACCAATTATAAAGTTGCCAATGAATCGAGAAAAGAAATATAAGCATAGAGCAAAATATATGATATGCAAATATTTCATTTCTAGCATCGTGTTCTCAAATAAACGAGTCCCACCGGGTGATGCCAGCTTGATGGACCGCGCTCCTGCTCGAGTTCCTACCGAGGTCGGCGGACGTGGGAGTCAGTTTGGTCCGACCCTTTCGTAACCGGGGGGCAAGGGCGTGCATCAACATTTCTTTTTTTGTGGGTGTGCCAGATTTTCTATTTTACTTGGAATTGCAAGTGGTGATCCGGAGATCAACCTTCGCAAGTAAAAAGGAAATCAACTTCTTTCAAGTTTTCCATTGCACATATATTTAAGAAAAGAGACATTTTCTTGATTTGCCGTGAAAGGCGATTTTTTTTGGCATTTATAGCCGATTTTGGCGTTTATAGCCGATTTTTGGCGTTTATAGCCGATTTTGGCGTTTATAGCCGATTTTGGCATTTATAGCCGATTTACAATCCTTATCAATAATGAAAGACAAGAATTGTGATTTTTGTCTCTTTTGAAAAAATACAAACTACAATGAAAAGCAAGAAAAGGAGGATCTAACTTCTCAGGAGATTGTGGGGGACTCGTTTAGATTGACGGTCGCAAGCCATATGTGGGCTTCGCCATCATCCATGCAGATGAGAACAGAGGATGCTATTTGATTCGCTTGGCTTGGCTATAACCTCGAGTTTTTAGAAGACAAAGACCAAAGGAAGGTCCTATGTCCAATAAAAAACCGAGTAGACGGGCTGAAAAGCCACATCTAAGCCATTGGAGGCAGGAGGAGAAGGCAAGGACCTTGGGGGGGGTACCCCCCAAGGGACTTTTATCACCTTGTTGCGGTGGCCGGTGTAGAACTTCCGCAGAGTTTTCTCTCTTTTTCCTTTCTCTGGATTTCTGTCTGTGTGCTTGTGCTTTTTTCTCTGATTTTTCTGATGCTTTCTGATATCCTTTCTTCTTGGAGAGCCCTCCTATTTATAGGCTTTTAGGTAGCCCTTTAGGTGGGTTTATGGGCTTTTATTGTCATTAAGCCGCATAATGGGAGGAGTTACAAAATTGAATTGTTTATTTTGTAACTCCTTTTTCTTGGCTTCTGATTGGCCGGAGGAGATTGAGGGCATTTAATCGCCTTTAATCGCCATGATGGGAGGAGTTTCATGGGTTAAATGCCATGAATCTCTTGACTTGTAACTCCCGAATGCTTGCTTCTGATTGGGCCGTCCAAAGAAATGGATTAATGACTGTAATAAAGCTAGTCAATTAATCGCATTAAGTGGTCGCCGAGCAGCTGAAGAGTCGCGGGCCGTGCCACGTCTTTTGAGATTCTTTTGTTGATGATCATCGATGGATCTTCATGTAGATCGACATCAGATGATCATGTAATTTCAGGTGTTTGTTGCCAACAGCGGGTCGGTGCCATCTGTCCTGTCGATTTCTCGATCGGTCGGGTGGAAAGCACACTTTTTTTGGTTGACCGAGTGGCGATCAATACTGTCTTCGATACTCTTGATGTTTTACCCGTGTTTTGGACGGATGTCAGAGGACTTAGTGTCTCAAAAGCATGAATTTTGGAAAGTACCAGAGGCTGGGCCCTTCGAATCGCGAAAAAAACGGCGAAAACCGGGGTTTCCGGGGCTTTCCCGGCGACCCCGGGGTCCATGGTCGCCGGCGACCCTGGCCCAGGGTCGCAGGGGCCTGCGACCTTGGGCCAGGGTCGCAGGGGCCTGCGACCCTGGCCCAGGGTCGCAGGGGCCTGCGACCCTGGCCCAGGGTCGCAGGGGTCTGCGACCCTGGGGGGGTTTTCCCCCTTTCGTGTCCCGTTTTTGCGTCCGTTTTTGCTTTTTTCTGACTCTTTTTTCTTCTGTACTTTTCCTTGACATTTTGACCATTTATTGGCCTGATTTCTTTGTATGAAACCTGATGAGAATCCTTGCATTTTATTTTGCAAAGTTTCCAATTTCCTGAGAAAGCCGAAGACTTTGTCGCGCAGAGCTGCCGATTTTCCGTCAGAAGCTGAAACTGGGTCAAACGATGTCGGAATGACCTGAAATTTGGTGTGAAGCCTCCTGAGCAATAAATAAGACCAACCATAGGATTTTGTTTGAGTTTCGAAGCCGTTTGGGGTCCTATCACCTGCAGACTTGCTTTTTGTCGCGATGAAGATGTCGCGGTTTGATGTGTGGTCAACCGATGTCCGATTGACTTGAAATTTGACAGGGAACCTATTGGAGTCATTTTAAGATGATCCATAGGTTCTGTCTTGGAAACCATGGTCCCGGAGAGCTTTTGTCGCCGAGAGGCCTGATTTGGCTGTCGAAGAAGCGAAGTTAGGCCAAATGATTTTGAAATGGCCCGAAACTTCTTGTGTACTCCTCTTTTGGCTGTCTGGAAGAATCTTGCTGTTTTTGTTTGATTCTGACAAGATTTTATTTTTGGAAGCAGCATTGCCTATTTATGGAAGGTTGCGACTTCATGTAGCTCTTTGGATCTTGATGGGGCAAAGTGACATTTTTGGTGTCAACAGTCGGCTGACCGAAGTTTTGGTGTCGGCTGACCGAAGCTCAAAAGGCCAAATTGTGGCTCTCTGGTTTTCTGACCGACACGAACACCGGCTGACCGAATCAGCCGGCTAACCGACGTTCGAACCGAGAGCTGACCGACTGTACAAAATCAGGTTAAAACTGCTCTCGGGTTTTCTGACTGAAATGGTGTTCGGTTGACCGACACTGAACCGACGAGTGAACCGACAGTACGGAACTCGTACAGATTTAGGCCATTTCTGAACTCTTCCTTCCCCATTTCATTTTCGTCCATTCCCAAACCTTTCCAGAGGCTACAACCTGCATAAATAGAGCCTCATGCTTGACCAACAATTCATTCCATCCATTTCGTTCCATTGAATCAATAAATAATTCTAAACAACCTATGATCATATATTTATCCATTTCATTCCAATTACCCAAATATCTAATCTAACATATAAATCCCAAATCAACAAGAAACATGCTTGGGATTAAAGGGGAATCTACAAAAAATATAGTCAATCAAATGAAAACAAACGTACATGCATATATATGAATTGCAAATCTACTTGCCTCGACAAGGAAAAAAATTGGAATTGGGTGAAATTTGAGGAGAAGCTTTTCTACTCCGAAATCCACGATCTAACCCGATAAAACGAAAACTAGGAAGCCAAGAAGAAGATAAGAAGGAAAAGAATTAAGATCAGACCTAATCTAACCAAAAAAATTGATAAAGTGAAAATATGAGATTACGAGAAATCTTACCAATTTGGTACCGGAGGCAAGAGGGGATCGCAAGGATGAATTCTAGCGGATCGGATCTTCAAGTTTGATCTTCTAGGGCGGAGTTATGGCTTGAGAAAGGAAGAGGAAGAAAATGGGAGGCTACGGTTGCTTTAGTTGCAGAGAAGAATAGGATTAGGGCTAATCCCTGATTAAGAAGAAGAGAAATAGAGAAAAGGACTAATTTGCCCATTTAGTGGGTCCGGTGAAGGATGGACCACTTGAAGGGTTTCTGATCGTCGGATCGCGACGAGTCAAGAGACAAAAATGATCAGAACGACGAGACCTTTCCAACGAACCCAAAATCACGGTGTTTGGAATATTTCAGAAAAACACTCAATTTTTCCGAAATTGCAAACTACCCCCCTGCTATGATCAAACGAACTCGGAATCGAACGAAACTTCACAGATACTATTCTAATGCTAAAAGAAACTCAGTCATGATCTAAACCCATTTAAATATCTAAAATACAATTGAATAAAATTATAATAAATTAAACGAGTCAGGGCCTGGTATTGGGCCCAACTGACCCAGTAAGGTCACAGACCTTACAATCATGTTGATGAGATGTCAATTCAAGAGAAATATTATGAAGCGTTATATCATAAAACATATGCTGATTGTGTTAAGATGTCCAAGTATGGCCACAAGATCTCTATCAAGTTTAAAGCTGCTCAAGAAGAAAATTATGCATTGAAAATTAAATTAGAGCAAGCACTTGAAAAGATTCATCTCTTGGAAAGTAAGAAAACCTGCATGGCTGAAACTTTGACTACTGAGGGTCAAATATTTAAGAAGGCTGAACAAGAAGTAGTGAATCTGAAGAAAAAGATAGAGACTGTTAACTCTGAAAAAGAAGATTTACAAGGAAGATTGAAGATCACTCTGTCTGATCTAGAAGTAAAGAAGGCTTCTCTAAACAAGATGAGCACTGATTCGAAGACTCTTACAAACATCTTGTGTAGTCAAAAGTCTCATTTTGACAGAAGCGGTCTCGGTTATGATCATGGTGCATCCACTTCAAAATGCTAAAGGTAAAACAATTTCTGTTTCAAGTGTTGCACATGTTACTCCAGATACTACACTTTCACATAATGTGTCGACTAGTTTCAAGATAAAGAATGTGTCACGCACTGCACGCACATTCACTTGTCACCATTGTGGAAAGAAAAGACACATTCGTCCCCATTGCAAAAAGCTGCAAAGTCTACCAAAGACAAAGCAATGGCGGAAGAATTTTACTCCACCCAAGACGACTCCAATTTGGGTTAGAAAATCTGATTTGCCTAAGGAGTTTGCTCACACTGTGCTGAAAGTTCTAACTACAAAAGTGTGGGTGGCTAATCATAAAAAGCCCTGATCAAGGAGGTCAAGTCCCCATCCCCAGTGCTGATACGAAGATCATAATGAGGGGAGTCAAAATCGAGGGGGAGCTACTGCATCCAGATTGACGGAAGCTGCATGATTTTTTGTTTGTCAATTATGGACAAATTCAGGGGGAGAAGAACGAAGCTAGGATGAGTTCTATAAGCTAAGGCAATTCAAGATCTACAGTGTTGATTTTTTTTATTTTAAAAAATTTAATGTATTTTGGGTTTTTCTTTTGGGTAGATCATATTGTTCTAGGAGATTTGTCCAAGAATTGCAAAAAGGGGGAGATTGTTAGAATAAAAGCTGATGACAGAAAAGTCAACAAAGGCTGCAGAACATAAAAAACGTGCATTAGGCAGAGAATCATACCTCGCTATAGCGACGATGATCCTCACTATAGCGAGGGTGTGCGCTGAGTTCGAGTTGGCTCCGGACTGAAAGAAGAAATTTGGAAAAGGACTCTATTCTTAGTGGAATATTTCAAGGAGTCTTAAGCACGAATTAGGGGCTATATATTGGGTGTTTTTCAAAACCCAAAGGGACATAAGATCATCTCTCAAATTCTGAATTAGTGATCAAATTGAGAGAAATTTTCTCTAGAGATTTTTGAAAAGTTGTGCTGCCAAGTACTCTAGAGAGCAGGTTTCTTCTGCATCCCTTGTAGAAGATCATCTTCTTGCGTAGAAGATTTGAGGAGTCAAGCGCTGGATCTGTTGCAATCAACGGTGTGATGTCGTTGAAGCGTGATGCGACACAAGGTAACTTCAGTCTTTAGATATGGGATATCTAGGGAAGAAATCTGAGTTTCTTGTAATTGCGAGATTCATAGTGTTTGATTAGATCCAGCACGAATCTGTGGTTTTTTACCCGGTTTGGATTTTTCACCTTAAATTTGGTGTCCTTGTGGTGTGTGCTTGTGATTTTATTTTCGCTGCGTAGTTTATTGTTTTTTGCACACTAGTGGGCTGATTTATTGAGTGGACCAATCTAGAGATCTCGAACCCTAAACCCTCAAAGATGATTCTTTCTGGTCGTTTGAAGGATCTGGTCACTTCTCTTGCAGGCTGCAAGCATCCTCTTCCTTCCCATCCCATTCTTATTTTCTTGGGCGTTAACTGCTAAAGCAATAGCTGTGCTGTATTCAGCTACATTTTTTGTTTGTGGTGCTGTGTTTTCTGTATAGTTCAGTCTGCTTTAGTGGTGCTGCTGGTTTTGGTTTTTTTTTTTTTTTTTTTTTTTTGCTCTGTGGTGCTGTGCTGTGGTGCTGCTACTTCGGCGTTCTCTGTTCCGGGCCAGCTGTAAGTTTTTTATAATGCTTGCTTTCAGTGCTGCTCTCTCCTCTGCTGCAGATCTTTCTGCAGCTTCGCTGAGCTTTGCTGTGTTCTCTTTGTCCCAGATTTCCCTTTCTCTTTCTTTTGTATCTTGTCTGGTTTCTTTGTGTCACGTCCCCAAAATAAGAATTGGGAAAAAACGTGAAAAATTAAAACAAATTCAAATTCTTGTGTTTAATACAACACAAGCTTCCAAAAGTGGACCCACATAACGTCACAAACCGTGGTGAGTCCAAATAAAATTTCATCAAATGCAACGGAAGCTTCGTTCAATTGGTATTCAATGACCGTAAATAAGATCCAACACGAAAATCAAATAAATATTAATAATTAAAGTTGCAGAATGAATAAAACAATTACTAAGGAAATGTTTATCATTAAAGAAAGTTCATCTAAGGAGTTGCTAAGATGACGTTCACTCTCATGCAGGCTCAGACGGCTCCAAAACCGTCTCCGGCATTCCACTCAGGTTCGTTAGCTGGCTCAAACGTTTGAAACGTTTGATCCTCCTCCGTCTCCTCGATAGGGTAGGGATCGGTACCTATGCACCAATAAAAAAAGTAAACAGCAAGTACATAATCATAGTTTGAAATTAAATGTGATAACGAGAAGAATATAGACAAATGTGATCAAATAGAAGTAAAGGCAAAGATATAACACGAATGAACGTATGACATAAATTCAAATAAAACAAATGGAGCAATAAGATTCACACGGAGACAAGTGTCCCCGTTGTGGGTGGTCAACCCTACATAATCGGGAAAGCCGTCCATAACGTCGGTGGTCATAAACCGATTGATAAACAAATATCAGGATAACCTGTTCACATTCAAAGCGGATTATAAGTGATCCGGACACATCGGTGATCAACCGTCCACATACGATCTGCAGTCGTTCACAAATGACCAACATAAAGGAAAACATATATGCATAATAGACCCGAAAATAATGCTCCGACACAAGAGTCCTAAGTCAAAATGAAGTGCTGGCCAATCCATAATCCATATCATAGTCAAATCACATACATAATTTGCCAAGCAACTTCATAGCCCATAACACATAACAGGGTATGCATCTAAAGGAATACATATCCTAAACCAACATATATATGCATGCGAAGGTCAAAGAATAATCACAAGCCAATCCTAATGTCAGACATAAGGTCTCGTACCCAACAACCACAAGAATCTCTAAATAGATAAAAGGTCAACACATCCCTTCTCAATCAATGGTGCATAGACCCAATTAGGGGTTTTCCAATAAAGATGGGTTGAGCCTAAATCCACTAGGATTTCCCCGAGGTCATACAAAGTACTAAACCCTATGTTAGTAATATACCGTGTGCTCGGTCGGTATTTACTCAGGTGCAAAGATCCAATTAATAAAGTACAAAAATACAATTTATTTAACACTTTAAAACCAAAGATATCATTTAATATTTAATTTGTAAATAATAATGATAAATCACAATCTTAGTTTATAATTTTAGAAAACCTAAGGATTTCATTTACAATATTTTTCACATTCAAAATAGCCAGAGGAGATAGTTTGGATTTATAAAATAACCAAGGCCCTTTCTCCAAATTCTCATAAACACTCAAGGGGTAAGTTAAATAAATATTCTAACATAAAGTTAAGGATTCTGCCACATTGTCACATGGGATTCCCTCATCCAAAGTACATCCATGTCCTCACTATCCTCTCTCTTATTTTATTTCAATACCTATCCAAGTCAAAACCGTCCCTGCCCACTTCATTACAGAACCTGGTCATGGAATGAGAAGGCTTCACACGTGGTGTATAAGGGCACTTGGGCAGTGAGCCCCACTGATCAAAATCGAGATCACTCCCATAAGAAAATGTCGCCCAGCCCTGTACGGGTAGATGACCGGACCAGATATGATCAGATCTCCTCACGGGCCCCACATCAAGATTAAATAAAAGAAAGCAAATAGAGTAAATCAAAACTTAGGTGCATAAAAATGGGTTTCTACATGCATCTAACACTAGAATCAACGAGAAACAGAAGCATTAAATTTACAAATTATGGTTAAGTACTTGCCTTTCACCGGGGTTGAAGAAAATGCAGCAGTTCCTAACCAATACCCAATCCGAGATAACCGAGGCGCTCGATCACAATCATATCGCCAATCTGACACAAGAGATGGGATAGAAATGCCAAGGTGGTCAGATCTATATTATTCCTACCCAAAACCTAACATTGAAAAGAATAAAAAGATAACCCAATAGTACAGATTTACTCCTAATGGTTTGAGGAGAAGGTTACCTGAGATAAGAAAGTTAAACCAAGAATGATGGTATCCTCTGATCTTGATTCTAATGGCTGGATCCTAAAGTTGCAGAGGCTTGGGAAGTTAAAAGAGGAAGAAGACGAGAAAGAAGAACCGAGAGGAGTTGCAGAGATTAGTGGGAAGAGATAAGGACGAGCATTTAAAATCGGGATTAGGTTAATGGGCTTAAGTTATTGGGTCGGGTCAAACTGCGGGTCAGATCATCTACCCATCAACCCAACTCACCAATCCACACATCTGATCTAACCACTTAAATAATTAAAATACATTCAATTAAAATAATACTAATATTCTTATTAAAATATAATAAAATATTAAAAAAAAAGTGGGACCGAGATCTTACACTTTGTTTGTTGGAGTGGCATTTTTTGTAAGCCTCTCCCTTTTTGTTTCTTTTTTCCTTGTTATTTTTTGGGGGACTTATTGTCTCATTCCCTCTTCTTCTCTTAATACATTTTACCTCAAAACAAAAAAAAAAAAAAAAAAAAAAGGGAGTTTACAGCTTTGCACGTCATTTTTTTCTTTTTTCGAATTTCAAAGGATAAGTTACAGATATAGACTGACATGAGAGATTTCTAGAATTTTTATGACCACATCTTTTCACTTGTTAGCACTTGGATTAGGTTTGGAAATGAAATATGAAAGAGACGAATTTTGATAATTTAATATTCCAAGTTATAGGCACTTAGAATCTGCATGAGATGCTTCCAAACCTTGAATTTCTTAGAAATTTGTGCAAATTCCAAACTAAGTATAGTACATGCCACAAAACGGCCTTCACATGGAGGTTTTCCTGATTCCTGTTTGGCTAGTTCCACGAAATCAAAAATCACTTCTGTCCAATTGCTACATAAGTTTCTTCCAAACTTCGTTTTGAAAAACTATTCCTTTGTATATATTTTAGCCCAACCATTGAAGTTGTGTACTACTTGTAAATAATATGACTGATTTTACCCTTTTATTGTTGTAACGTCAATATGAAAATATTTATACGATCTTTTGCTATCGAGAAATGATTATTTAGTGATTTTTTAAAATGTTAGCTATATCTATCACATGAACGTTCAAAGAAATAACCATGACCTATAGTTTAACCATCAAATTATATTTAAGGAGATTTTCTACTTACAAAAGTCTTCACATGGGTGGATTTTCATTTCCATATGATTCACAAATCCAACAAGGGTCAAGGGTTCTACTTTTGTGGATGGTGCGGACTTAAAATCCATTTCTGTAGGAGAAAATCATTGATGATCTAAAACGTCAACTTACACATAGTATTTGAGTGGGTGCTCAAAATCAGCTGATCAAAACAATTATTTGAGCATTCGAAAGTGGACTGCAAATGATTAATGATGTAGATCGATGATTAGTCACATTTGTTTCTGTAATCAATTTAGACGGCCTATTTTTCTTATTGCTGATCACATTGCAAGGATTGTTTACTTAAAAGGTAATTCATGTGAGAAATGGTTTATATGAAGTTGGAACTATGCGATCGATGGACGGACCAGATCAACCAATAAGAAATTTTTTCCTGTAAGAAATTTTGCTTATGCATTGTTTTTAGCGGGTTCAATCAAACTCAACAATCAATATGATATGATTCTGCATAAACATGTGTGATTCAGTGTACTTCACAATGATTGATGTTCCAAATCTGTTACTACTGAAATAAATTAAGCCCATCAATGTTGTTCATCTTTGGTTGCATGGTTAGGGTAGTTAAGGTGTTTATTTTTAAGAGATGCCACTATAAATAGGGCTTGCTGGATGGCTTAGATCAGTTAGATGGATACATCATGATAACTTTGCTCTGTTCTCTGTCGTGTACTCGTGTTTAACATGCTTTGATTAGAACCATCAAAGCACAGGTTATCAGTATCTTTTGTAATTTAAGGTATGGCCCACATGCCTGAAACTCACAGTAGCTGGCCCACTAACAACCCTAAAAGAAAATTTTGGTTTTTATTCAACTTTTTCTAATACCAACTCCCTACATCTCCAAGTCCCAGCATGGGATAATACTACTCTCTATTATGGAAAATGTTATTTCTGTCTTCCAAAATGTTCCAAATCTGCCATAGCTATATTAAATCTCTCTCTGAAGACTGAAGTGGTGAATCTTGGCAGAAAAAAAAAATCCTATTATGACCAAATGACCTATTTATAAGCAGAAGAAAATAGTCATTTGCAGAATAGGGGCTCACTTTTTTCTCTTTACTTTGAAAAAAAGAGAGCAAAATTTGAATGAGAGTAAAACACTTTTTTTGTGAAGGACGAATTAATCATCTATTAAAGCAAAATTTTCTCCTACATGCACCCAGAGCTATGCTGGAGTGCTCATCCAGGCCGTTCCCAAACGCAGAAAACCCCCCCAAAACTTCATGGGACCCCACCATTTCATGGTAATTTAACTTTAGTTATTTATATGGAAGGCTATACATGATAGACTAGGGCTAATAGCTAGGGTGGACCCCACCATCTCCTTGTGATCAGTATTCCTTGAAAATATGACAGGAGGGGTACTCCAGATGTTCAGTTCCATGGGAAAATTGTCATTTGCTGTTAAAGAAAGACTGCCCAATGAACAGAAAAAGATTAAAGAGAATGGCTTAAGTAAGCTATTTAGCATTTTCCCTTCATTCAAAGTTCAAAAAAGTAAAGACCCCCTCCTCCTTCCACACGTGCCTCCTGGGCTTTCTCGCACGTGCCATTGATTATCATATACTACTAGCCTCTGGCAAATGGGGAGCTACCATGCGGTGCAGATACAATTGTTTTTTTTTTTTTTCTCAAAAATTCTTCTTCTCTTCTTCCAGTTGAATCTTCCTATTCTTTTCCACGTGACTCGTTTTTATTATATATCCTCGTCCTCTCTCCCTTTCAAACTACTTTACCTATTTTTTGCATGTCATCATATTAGAGCATCCTAACATCAATAAGAAGGGTGGCAGTAGGCCCATCATTTGAATTTCTCCAATTAACCTACCCAGCACAGGCCATTTGTGTGATGGAAATCCATTGAGATATACTTTAGGCCACTTTAGAGTAACCCCAATCATCAAAATTATGAGCTATTGCACAAAATGTATGTTTTACTGATATACTCAACATATATTTTATTTTTTAACCGTCAAGCCGCAACCCATACAGCATTTGAACTCAACATGAAATCAAACGTACATGATGTCAACAACTAGCCTAAAAAATAAAATCAGTCTTCCAGCCAACGCAGTTAGGTTTTGACCAGATAAAATAAATCCTTGATTTAACCACATGATGGCAACAACTAGCCTAAAAAATAAAATCCACAAAACACTCACTCATTTGGTGCAAGAAAAGAGTACTGTATTGTTTGGATAGATTCTTCTCATAAATTGCATGGTCGTGAAGTTAATTAAATAAATAATCAACCCTCAGTTGAATAATACAACAAACTTCAGTTTCATCAAGTTCCTTTGGAAGGCCGAGATTACCCAAATCACATGACACTACAACAAAAAACACCTTTGGTGACATGAAAAAATGTCACCAAAGGCCCATTTTTTGTCACCTATTATCTTTGGTGACACGGGATGGGGTGTCATTGTATCCATGACACTAAAAGTCAATGGTGACAAAATTTGTGCACTTGTCACGAAATGATGTCAACGGTGATAAAAACATGGTGTAACGGAAGAAAGATTTTCCGTGACATAGTAAGGGTGTCACTAAAAGCAATGGTGACAAAAGTACAGGTGTCATAGAAAAGATATCTTTTGTGACAAAAATTGTCACTAAAAGTATTTTTCTTGACAACCAAATGAGTGTCACCAATAATATTACCAGGTTGACACTCAATGGTGACATACTCTTTTTGTCACAAAAAAATACAATCAAAATATTTGTGCCACCCAAATTATCATTTCACACCTGCTTACAAAGTTTCAAATATTTATATCCAGATACACCCATTAACAAAACTTATACCACAAAAGATGCAAACTATCATTCAAATCAAATATCCAACAAGTCAACATTCTAATATCCAAGTTCACAACCCTTCAAAATATTCATCATTCAACAATAAACACTTCAAAGTTAATAGCTTTAACATAACTACAAAACAACCATACAAGGTGTGTCGGTTCAAATTAATTAAAAAAATAATTCAAAACAAGTAACTCCATGCATCTTGGTGATCATCTTGGTTAACTGCCAAAAAGTCTTCAACTCCATCTTCGTCATCTTGGTTAACTGCCAAAAAGTAACTCCATCTTGATAGTTACCTACCTGTATAAAATCGCAACAAAAAAATGTAATTATTTAACACTAGAATTGGGAGCTTTCTTCCCTGTACATAAATGTGACATCTATACTATATTGCATGCATTTACTTATTGAGAACTTTTTTTTTCGTTTTTTGAAGAATGACGATATATTGCATTTACTTATTATAACTAGGAATGAAACTATACCTCGAGATATTCACTCGACAAAGTCAGAGTCTTGATATGTGAAAGACCAAGCAGAGGTTTGATTGGATCAAAAGGAGGAACCTGCAGGGCAAAGGGGCCATTGTAATCAATCATGACATCAACCAAAATTTACTAAAGCCATCAAATACACATCCACAAAAGTTATTTACCATTAAACACCATTGGAAGGTCCAAACAGAATGTTCAAAAACCGCCCCCAGGGAAGCATACTACCTGTTATCAAAGAATTATAACTTGAGAAGTAAGCCTGCATACCAAATTACTAACAAGCACACAGGTCATTAACAGGTGGCTCAAAATTCAAGTTTTTTGATAAAGGTGCAAATTTATGCAAAACATAGTGCTAACCTAAAGTATCCATCCATGAAACAACACAATAATGCAACAAAGTTGTGACTCTAATAAAGTAGATTAAAGTATACTAGATTAAAGCACAATAATGCAGGCAGCTGAAACATACAACCCAATGAGACAGATGCATGCCCAGGTGTCTAAGAAAATGGTGGACCATAATCACTGTTCATCTCCCTGCTGATCAGCTGTGTTCACTGACATGAAAACTCCACCTATCTACCGTTTGGTACGTTGATAAACCTAACATATACCGACTCATTGTCTGCCAAGGACTGGAAAGATAAAAAGGTATGTCATTCTTGGAAAAGTGTAACCTAGGCTTTCCCGTCTGCCAAGCCCTTGTGCCACTAGACTAACCCCAAAATAGGAGACACTGGTGCACCCACAAGCACTCACTTGGTGAAGAGAGAATGCAGAAAATGCCCAGCTGCAGAAATTAAAGGAAAGGGACGTGTAACTAAAGTGGGCTCCTGGTTGCTCATTGGGTACATTATGAATGGGGCTGTTTGGATGTGGAAGAAAGGTGGATAAAATGGAATGAAAAAGTTGTCTCCTCTTTTTTACTCTTACCTATTTTCACACCCTTTTCATTAAAACGACTCCAATAATGAAGCACCTAAAGAGAAAAAACCCTTCAGCACCATGGAAATTTTTATGTATCCAAAGCTCAACATATAGATTGCATCAGTCCTCCTGCTGTAAATCATGAAGCTTCAAAGTTGTAATAATCATAGAAACAAAGTTGTAAAGGAGATAGATAGCATACTTCAAGCTAGCAAACTTAATGAACATGGTTGATGTACCTTTGGTATCTATATTAAATGTGGCATAAGTTCCATAGATATAGATAGGTTGTAGTAAGACATCATTTAAGTTTGACAAAGAAAACAAAAACAAAAACAAATAAAGAATGTCATCACAGGCCAGCCACTAATTGTTACCTTCCTGAGCTTGACATCCTAAGTTTGACCGCCACAATGAGGATGAAGTTGAAGTAGAATTGTCCATGAAGCCATGGAGAAAACATTGCTTCCAAAAAACCTTGTTCTAGAAAGTGTTCTGCAGTTAACTACAAAAAGACTTCAACTACATCTTGGTCATCTTAGTTAACTGCCAAAAAATAACTCCATCTCGATAGTTACCTACCTGTATAAAATCGCAACAAAAAAAAATATAATTATTTAACATGTTTTGAACCACACAACTCATCATAGCTTAGATCATAAGCAAGAAACTTCCTAATATGAAATTCCGTGCAACCAAAGTCAAACTACAACTAGTTAATAGGAGCACCTATGCATGGGACGTCCCATTGCATGCTTGGAAAGTTACTTACCGAGAAATAGAACCTTCCCCAACAGGACCTCCTTGCATAAAAGCGGACATAACAGCGTCGAAGCGCGCCAACTTTTCATCATACAGTCATATTGTCTCCTGTTGCGTTTGGCACAAGTCCTTCAAGGACTCAAACTGATTCTTTTGCTCTTGGCACATAACCTTAAGTGTCTCAACCTGATTCTTCAGGACTCGCACCTCGTCATGTGATTTAGCACTAGACCGCTTAGATGATGGTCGCTTCAAACCAACACCATATTCCTTCACATAAAACTTCTTACCAATAACTTCCATTGGCATCTCCTCTTGTGGCATTGTGACTGGTAGCCCAAGTTCCTCATCCTCTTTGCGACGTGACTCATCCTCTCGGTGGCGTACCTCAAGTTGTACCTAACAGCAAAGAAAATATAGAATCAATATATTGCATGAAATACAAAAATAACGTTGGTGATGCGACTTATGGTTAATGCTCACATGTACTTGCTCACATATCGGGGTTACCCACTTCTTCTTCTTTGTACTATAATGGGTTAACTTGTAGAAATCTGCAATGTCAGGACGTTGACCGTGCTCTTTTTGTTGACTCGACATAGCAGCTGCAAATGATTGTGATCCCATAGTATGATTGAACGGTAAATTTGCTCGAGCTTTCTTCCTTTTTTTTACCAATTCCTACAAAATGATATAAATGTACTTGTAAAGATATCAATCAAAGGAATTCCTTACTCCAAATTGAATTTTACCTCTTTATCTTTATTAGTCCAGATGTTACCAATCATCCATGCCCAGTCTTCACCACTAACTCCTCTATATGGCTTGATATACGGGTCCGCACCAGCTTCCACTAATGCTTCATAGTGTTCTTTCATATTATGACTGCCAGGTTCTATACAATTTGTTACACTTGCGGTCAATTCCACGCCTCACATGCTCTTTCTCATCATATTCCCTTATGTCAAATTTATCCTGCACTCATTCATATAATATAGAATTCTAGTATAAGCAAAAAAGGTGTTAAAATTGCATCTGAATTGCATCTTAATCTTAAAGAGGAAAAATAGTGAACCTCAAATAAAATAAAAAAAGAGAGAAAACTTTACTCGTGTAGCCTGTATGATGGGTGCTTTAATAGCAGAGGGAATATCATCCCACTTTTCCATATCCTTCAATGGTGCCGCCATCCTAATTTGTACACCAAGCCAATTGGCCAACCTAGTTGCATTTTCCCCAACGGGTACTCCTACCTCCAGAGGAACCTCTACAACAAGTTTGGTGCCATTACTAGCAGCAATTAAGCATTCGGTGTTAATTCCACGGGTAGCACCCCGGACGCGCTTTGAGGTAGAAGCTGAAAAGTTTTAAAAAAAGTAGAGTGTATGAATATTACAATTAAAATATAATAGAATTTCACATATTGCTAGTAATGTATTTTAATTTTTTTTTTTTTTTGAGTTTGACAATGATTTTTACTTGGACCTGATAAATCCATAGGAGACTGTTGTATAGATAACTCATTCTCCATTTTTTCCTCCCTTAGAAATAACGTACCTCTCACCATATCCTGTGGTAAAGAAGTTGGTGGAGTAGATAGAGTACGTTGTTCAACTAGTAAGTCTTGGGCGGGAGTGGGAGCCACTGTAGACTCTGTTGTTAAAGAACCTGGTACACATACCATCGATGTTGGGTTTGGCATTGAACCTTGGGTAGAGGAAGGAGGCACGGTAGACTGCATAGGAGGCATCTCAGTAGGGAGAGTGGATGTATGTTCTGCAACAACGTTCTTCTTTCTTCTTTCATTCCTCATAGCATCAATCTGTCACCATGTGACACAAAATTAATGTCTAATGATATATTTGTAAGCCTTGAATACACAATACAATTATATATTACCAGTTCTTCCTCATCGCTATAAGAAATTAAATGGTCATCAGAACTCAAATTGTTTTCATCCTCAAGTGGTTGATACTCCTCGTCATCACCATCCATGGCCCTCATATTTTTCACCTCCTTAATGGCCTTAATCTTTCCCTTCTTATTCAGATGAACCAGTGAATGCGCCATCCTTTGAAACCCCCTTTCAACCAATCTAAGGTTATTCAATTCGATTTTCTCCCGCCTTTGCTTCTCATAATCAAACAGTGGCTGGCACATGATTCCGGGTTTGATAAACCTGACCTTGTTTTTTGCCATATCTCTCCTGTAAGAAAAGACATTTATATTTTAGTATGATATATGAACAAGTAAAACTTAATATGAAATGATAGATGCCCCATTATATAAAATGTAACGAAAGCTCTAAAACATCAAGAAATATTCAAACATGCAAGACAAAGGTACATAAGCCACATCCATAGATGATAAGTATCAAAATACAAAGTATCAAAATACAGTTCACTAGGTACTATCCAAATAAAGGTGAAGGGACGATAATACAGAAAACTAAATCAAGGTTCTATGTCCGGATCAATATCCGAATCAGATTCACTAGCAAACTCATTATCGCTAGGCTCTTCATCTTCATCTTCGTCTTCATCTTCAGGGAAACTGCTGCTAAGTTGTCGGTTCTCTGTCTCTAGAACCACATTACATGGAAAAATCTCAGGATCAACGTCATCTCTAGTGAGCCGAACCTCAACTGAATCATCAATATCAATATTAGGGACAACATTAGTGGTTTCATCCTAGTTGGAATACATCAGGCGGCGCATCTTCTAAATCATCTTCCTTCACAGGTATATCCCATATCCCTCGATGTTGGAGCTGTTCTACAACTTTCCAATGGTCACCAAATTTGGTATCATTGACATAGAAGACTTGCTTCACTTGAATTGGCAGGACAAATGGATCATTTTTATACCAATGTCTTCTTACATCAATGCTTGTGAAATGTGCATCTGCTTTAATGAATCTACTTCTACTGGTATTGAATCATTCGCATTGGAAAAGAACTACACGGCGTCCAAACATATAACTCAGCTCCCATACTCTGCATAAGTTCCCATAAAATGTAACTGTTTTCCCTTCATGGTTGTTCCCTTCCACGGCGACACCACTATTTTGGCTTTTATGATGACTATCCCGGTCTTTAGTGTGAAATCGAACACTATTGGATATGCAACCTGAATATAGTTTGATAGTCACAAGTGGACCATTGGCTACAGACCACAAGTCATCAGTTGCTTCTTGTGAGCCTTCGTCTCGTAGTTGATTCATCTACAGAACAATGCATGGCAAGCATGTTAATATTCTATATGCACACAACTTAAATTATCAGAAGATAGTTTGTATCTTACGTGTTCTTTGAACCACTTTCATTTGCCAAGAGTCTTTTGTGTTCTCTATTTACAAACATACAATAATGATGGTTAAAAAGGTCGCATACTAAATATAAGTATAGGTAATATCCAAATTAAGTAATAACGTACTCTAGATATTGTTCCAGCTCAAAACTGTTATTTAAGACAAACCAATGAGCCTTGTCTATTTCCTCCTGTGTAAAATTACTTGCCCTCCTCATTAAGCCAAAAGGACGAACATTTTGAGTGAACACCGCTAACCCCGTTCCACAGACACCACCATCAGCATTTCGTTTTGGGCGATTGAAAGCTGTTTCCATACCACCGAGATACATTGAACAAAAAGTAAGACACTCTTTGACAATGTAAGCCTCAGAAATGGAACCTTCCGGATAGGCTCGATTGGTGACAAATCCCTTTAAGGTACCAAGTAGCCTGTTAATGAATAATATTAAATGATTAAACCTACATCATGTAATATGGACTATTTAAATTTGTGGAGAAAATTACCTTTCAATTGGATACATCCATCGATATTGCACTGGCCCTCCAAGCATGGCCTCATGAGGCAAGTGAATAGCAAGATGAACCATGACATCAAAGAATGCCGGAGGAAAAATCTTTTCCATCTTGCATAATATGAGCACCATCCGATCTGGTAGTTTCTCCAAATCCTTAACTCGTAGTGTTTTTGAGCATATCTCTTGGAAAAAATTCCCCAACTCAGATAATGTGATACATATGTCCTTCGGGAGGTAGCCACGCATCCCAATGGGAAGAAGTCGTTGCAAGAGTACATGACAGTCGTGACTTTTCAAGCCCGTTAACTTATCTCCCTTTGTACTCACACATCTTGATATGTTTGCAGCATATCCATCAGGATACTTGATTGACTTTAAGAACTCATAAAATCCATGTCTCTCCTCCAACGATAAAGTGTATGATGCTGGGGGCTTTTCGTAGGACCCATCTGCATGCCTCTTCAAATGCAGTGCTGGATTTATTTTCAGATCCTCCAAATCTTGACGTGCTTTTTCTGTGTCCTTGTTCTTCCCATCTATGCTCAATAGTATTCCAAGCAAAGCCTCACATATATTTTTCTCTATATGCATCACATCAAGGTTGTGTCGAAGCTTGAGTTTCTTCCAATAAGGAAGCTAAAAAAAAATGCTTTTGCTTCGTCCAATTTAATACTGGATCTCCTCTTTTTCTTCTGTTGCTTGGATGCTTGCCAAATGGCTTATATGTCCCCTTACATAGTCGTTCCAATATTTGTTCGCCCGTTAAGTCCATGGGCGCCGACCGATGGTCCACCTTACCATCAAAGAGGTGACTCCTTCGCCAAGGATGATCTTTAGGTAACCATCGGCGAGCTCCCACATAACCTAACTTACTTCTCAATCTTTGCGATGATGCATGCTCGTTACAAACTGGGCAAGCCAAGTAACCCTTAGTAGTCCACCCTGACAAATTACCATATGTGGGGAAATCGTTGATTGTCCACATAACAGCTGCATGCATTCGAAAAGTTTGCTCTGCTGAGGCATCATAGGTGGTTGTACCATGTTCCCATAACTCCTTCAATTCGTCAATTAGTGGCCTTAAGTAAACATCAATATCTCTCCCCGGTGATATTGGTCCAGGAATAAGCAACGACATCATATAGTTGTTGGATATCGCGATCACTGAGAGGGGGGGGGGTGAATCAGTGATTTCTAAAAACAGGTCCAATTCAACAACAAAACAAGTCAAATCACACAATGACACCAGATTTAACGTGGTTCACCGAAAGGCTACGTCCACGGTTCAAAGACTGTCCGAACACCAATCCGGGACAGATCTGAATCTTATTTAGTCGCACCAACGACAAAGAGCACCAACCCTTAGTTTCAGATAGCACCAACTATCTAGGAAGCACCGACTCCCTTTACAATTTATCTGCACCAACAGATAGGATCACCAAACCCCAGACATCAAGCACCAACTTGATGTAAAAACAGAATAGAAGATTAACTCTGTCTACAGCCCTTCCCATCTACAATTCTCTCTCTCTCAATCCCTTACAAATTGAAATTAAAGCATAAACAGAGAGACACTTATCTTATGGACGAAATACCATCTTCAAGAGCACATCCTCGTCCACACTTGCTGTAGAAAGATGCAGCACAACAGCACACAGCACCAGCACTCTTCTTCTCTCCAAAACTCTCTCTCTTTTCTCTTCTCTTCTTTCTCTCTCTGGTGTCTCTTTAGAACGACCCATACATGCCTTTTTATAGGTTATTGTAACCCTTAATTGTATTCAAAACAGGCTACAATTCGTTTAGAAAGAGTCCCAAACAAATTAGATAAGAATGCTTAATTTTCGTGCTCAACTTCTAATTCTGCGCAACTCTGCTTCCCGTGCTCGGTCGACATCCTTGCTTGCTCGGTCGACATCATACACTGTCTGGAATCAGTCAGTTATCGCGCTCGGTCGACATCATGCCTTGCTCGGTCGACATCATACACTGCGCGGTCGACATCCTGGGATGCCCGGTCGACCGAAGACACACTGTGTCACGAAAATAACTGAGAGGTGCCTGAATCTGTTTCTGCAGGTTTCTTCTTGCTCGGTCGACCGCATGGGTTGCCCAGTCGACCGCATGCTCTGCTTCAGGAATTCTGAATTCCTGACTGTTTCAATTCTAGTTTCTTCTTTTCAGCTCTATCAACACTAGCCTACTATCATCATGCTTGTGACAATGTGTTGACAATAATTCCAACTCAAATCAATACTTGAGATACTATCTTCTTCAATTCGTCAAAAGACTTTCAAGTCATCTCAAATTCCAACAATCTCCCCCTTTGGAATTGTTGGCAACACTATTGGAACTTCAACACTTTCAACTCCAGCTTGCAGCTCTTCCAAGTTTTTTTTTTTTTTTAACACTCACTTGGAACCAATTCTGAAATTCTGAAATAACAACCATGCACTGTCAACAATCTCCCCCTAGCCCAATTCTGAAATTCTAAAATAACAACCATGCACTGTCAACAATCTCCCCCTAGCTTTTATAGCATAACATCTCTCCTTGCTATCATAGCATAACATCTCTCCCCCTTTGACAACAAGTCCAAAGGGACCAAACCGAGGAGCGAATAGGATATTCAATGAATGCATTGCTCCCCCTTTGAAGCACAACTCCTACGGTTTAGGAGAGTGAGTAACTCCTAACTTTTTCCGGAGATACTCGAAGACTTCCTTTGGCAGAGGTTTCGTGAAAATATCAGCCACTTGCTCAGTTGTTGGAACATATTCCAACTTGACCTCTCCATCAGCAACTTTATCTTTAAGAAAATGATAACGAATTGCTACATGCTTTGTTCGAGAGTGCTGAACAGGATTCTTAGATATATGAATTGCACTCGTGTTGTCACATAGGATCGGCGTAGGATCCGTTGTAGGAACTCCTAGATCAGAGAGCATTTGCCGCATCCATAACACTTGCGTACAACAAGTTGCCGCTGCAATATATTCCGCTTCCGCTGTCGAAAGGGATACTGAGTCTTGCTTCTTACTATGCCAAGCAACTAATCTTTCTCCAAGATAAAATGCGCCGCCGCTAGTACTCTTGCGATCATCTACGCATCCAGCCCAATCGGCATCAGAATATGCAACAAGAGTGAAGGATTTGCCTTTGGGATACCAGATACCAAGCTCCATAGTACCTTTCAGATATCGAAAGATTCTTTTCACTGCTGTAAGGTGCGTTTCAGTTGGTGCTGCTTGAAAACGTGCAACCATACATACTGCTTGTAGAAGATCTGGTCTTGTAGCAGTCAAGTAGAGCAAGCTTCCTATCATAGAGCGATAGGTGGTATGATCAACGGACGAGGCCTTATCATCTTTGCTAAGCTTCGTGTTCGTTGACATTGGTGTGCTCACTGGCTTGCTGTCTTCCATATTGAACCGTTTCAGCATTTCCTTAATGTACTTCATTTGTGATATGAAGATGCCATGTTTCAGCTGCTGCACTTGTAAACCAAGAAAGAACTTTAGTTCTCCAAGCATCGACATCTCAAATTCTTTCTTCATCTCTTCAGCAAAATTTCTGCACATCTCCTCATTATTGCCACCAAAGATTATGTCATCAACATAAACAATGACAACCAGCTGTTTGCTTAACTCAGTTTTGACATACAGATTGCTATCAACCATTCCTTTTCCAAAATCGATCTTGCGGAGATAGAGATCCAGCCTTGCATACCAAGCCCTTGGCGCTTGTTTCAGTCCATAAAGAGCCTTTTTCAACTTGCACACTAGATCTGAATTTTTGCTGATGAGAAAACCATCAGGTTGCTCAATGTAGACCTCTTCTTCAAGTAAACCATTCAAGAAAGCTGACTTTACGTCCATCTGAAATACCTTGAAGGTTTTGTATGCTGCCAATGCAAGAAACAAACGAATAGCTTCCAGACGAGCCACCGGTGCAAAGGTCTCTTCAAAATCTATGCCTTCAACTTGAGCATAGCCTTTACAAACCAACCTTGCTTTGTTTCTTATGACTTGACCATCTTCATTCAGCTTATTCGAAAGACCCATTTAGTACCAATAACATTCTTATCAGTAGGTCTAGGAACAAGTTCCCATGTGGAGTTCTTCTCAATTTGCTCCAACTCCTCATGCATAGATTTCAACCAACTTTCATCGAGACTGGCTTCAGCCACAGTCTTGGGTTCAATGGTGGACATAAGTGAGTAATTGCTAACTACACTTTGTCTAGTTTGAATGCCTGCCTTAGGATCTCCAATGATTTGATCCTTAGGGTGTTGCTCTACCCAAGTGTTTTGCTTCTTAGGTGAAGTATCTTCTGAGTCATCCTTTGATTTCTCAGAATCATTAGATTCAGCCATCTCATCATCAATCTCACTTGAGTCCTCATAAACTGGACTGTCATTATGAGTTGCATTCTTTGGTTTAATATTTTCATCTATTCTTACATCAGCACTTTCTATGATTTTTCTGGTTCTTTTGTTAAGACACCTATATGCCTTGCTAGTAGAGGAGTAACCCAGAAATATACCTTCGTCAGCTCTTTCTTCAAATTTGCCCGGATTTTGTTCGAGCCGCTTGATGTAACACTTGCTGCCGAAGACTCTGAAGTGCTTGACTGTTGCTTTTCTTCCAAACCATAGCTCATAGGGAGTTTTTTCTTCATGTGGCCTGATCAAGCATCGATTTTGAATGTATACAGCCGTATGAATTGCCTCTTTCCAATACTTGTCAGCCATCTTGCTTTCACTTAGCATCGTACGAGCCATCTCTTGTACGGTGCGATTCTTCCGTTCCACAACTCCATTTTGCTGTGGAGTTCTAGGGGCTGAGTACTGTCTTTGAATGCCATGATGTTCACAATATTTAGTGAACTCTTCAGATGTGAACTCGCCTCCACGATCAGACCTTAAAATCTTGATACGTTTTTCCAATTGATTTTCAACCTGTGCTTTAAACACTTTAAAACGATCAAGTGCTTGATGCTTATGCTTAAGAAACAATACCCATGTCATACGAGTATAATCATCAATGCATAACATGAAATACTTATCTCCATTGGTGCTTTGAGTTCGCATCGGTCCATAGAGATCAGTGTGCACTAGCTCAAGAGGTTTCTTGGAATGATGCTCCTTTGACTTGAACATAACCCTCGTTTGCTTTCCCTTTTGGCAAGAGTCGCAAATGGGATTGGAAGGCTTTTTAACTTTAGACATGCCTCTTACAGCCTTTGAATTGCAAATCTTTGACATGTTGTCAAAGCTTAGATGCCCAAGACGTTTGTGCCACAACCAACTTTCCTCTGTCCGACTTATCAAGCAGGTCTTTTCAGCTCCATCTGACAATGTATAGAGATTTCCAGCAGTTCTTGATCCAGTTGCCACTGTTTTGCCGTTGCTACTCTTCTTGATGGCAAAACCATTCTTAGTGAAGACAACTTCGTGGCCTTTGTCACAGATCTGGCTCACACTAAGCAAGTTGTGTCTTAGTCCAGACACATATAAGACTTCTTCCGATCTGATCTTGTTTGCCATAAGCTGAATAACACCTTTTCCGCAGATTTTGGCACCATCATTGTTGCCAAACTTCACTGAACCGCCTTCATAGTGCTGTAATTTGATGAATTTCTCTTTATCACCAGTCATATGGCTTGAACAACCACTATCAAGGACCCATGGTGCTGCCTTCTTTTGTGCATTGAATGCCATTTGCACAATGAGAGATTCTTTGGGACTTTCTGCACTTTGCTTTGCTCTCCAAGCCTTGACTAACTTGGATTTCTTTTCAACCTGAAATTTGTTAGCAATATGCAACCTACAATCCCTAGCCAAGTGTCCATAATTATGACACATATAGCACTCAATTTTGTGGCTACTTAGGATTGAAAAAGGATTCCTAGTCACAAATGGGCTGTTTCTTACATAGAATTTGCAATCAGCTCTTTTATGTCCAAACATATTACAATGAAAGCAATAACCATAGAATTTGTATCTTCTTTGCGGCTGGTTAGTCTTCATTACCTTTCTAACAAGAATGGACTCCTTTCTAGGTTGAGTGGGCTTCATAGAGTTAGAAGGTGCAGTGACTTGCTTCACAAACTCTTTCTTTTCAGGAGGTGCAATCTTAGAGGATTCACCTTTCTCAAATCCTAGACCAAATCTGAAGTGGGCAGGTCTTTGAACTTTCAGTAGTTCATCGAGTTTCATAGTCCCTTCAATCGCTTGGAGCGCTTTGAGTTTTTTGCTATTTTCCAAATTTTCAGCCTTTGCTCTAGCGATCTCAGTTTCAAGTTTCATAGCCTCTTCCTTTTTGATACTTATTTGGTTTTCAAGGACTTCTACCATTCTTTTATATTCTTCTACTTGAGTTTTCAAAGCAATAATAAAACTTTCAGATTCATGGAGAAGTTTCAGATTTTTCTTACTTGTTTTGCGTTCCATGCTAAGCTCCTCAAGTGCGGCTATGAGTTCCTCTTCAAGATTGACTTCAGCCTCCTCTTCCTCTTCCGGATCTAGCTCTTCTTCTTCTTCAACAGTGACCATGAAGAGAGCTTCGGTTGATTCATCATCGTCTGAAGTTTCAGACGTGCTGTCATCTTGTTGACATAGAAAGTTTTTAGCTTTGCCCCTTTTTCTGAAATTTCTCTTTCCTTTACTCTTTTCAGCATAAGAGTCATTATCATTGTCTTCTTTTAGCGGACACTTCGCAGCAAAGTGACCAATACCTCCACAATTGAAGCATTTAAAGGGTAGCTTCCCTTTATACTTGCCATTGCTTCCTTTCTTCAACCTTCTAACAAATTGAGCCTCAAGCTCATCATCATCGGTATCAACATCATGACCAGCAGTCTCTTTTGCCTTTTTCTGAACTTTGAAGGCCGCTTCTTTATCAGATGAAGACGTCTTTCCTATGCGCATCTCATAGGCAGTTAGAGAGCCATGTAATTCATCCATGGAAAATGCATTCAGATCTTTGGCTTCTTCGATGGCTGAGACTTTTGAATCAAACCGGGGAAGAAGAGATCTTAGAACCTTTTTGACGATGACCGGCTCTTTAATCTCTTCCCCTAGTCCACAAATGTCATTCGTGACTTCATTCACTCATTGCATATACGAGTCAACATTCTCGCTTTCCTCCATGCGAAGAGACTCGAATTGAGAGCGATGAGTTTGCAATTTGGCTTCTTTAATCTTCTCATCACCTTCATGTATGCTTTGCAACTTGTCCCAAATTTCCTTGGCTGTTTTGCATGCAATTACTTTGACAAGCTCGCTGTCCACAAGGCCACTAAAGAGTGCATTCTGCGCCTTGGAGTCGTTGTCTGCCAACTTCTTCGATGCAGTATCATTGGGTACGGTGGCAGCATTGTAACCGGCTCTGACAGCCTCCCAAACATCATAGCCAAGAGATTTGATGAAGGCTTGCATCCTTATCTTCCAAAAGGAGTAATTAGAACCATCAAACAGAGGTGCTTTCATATTCCCTGTATTGACTGCCATGTGATTTGACAAGAGATCACCCTTAGCGTATTAAACTGATCAAGGGAACCTCGCTCTGATACCAATTGTTGGATATCGCGATCACTGAGAGGGGGGGTGAATCAGTGATTTCTAAAAACAGGTCCAATTCAACAACAAAACAAGTCAAACCACACAATGCACCAGATTTAACATGGTTCACCGAAAGGCTACGTCCACGGTTCAAAGACTGTCCGAACACCAATCCGGGACAGATCTGAATCTTATTTAGTCGCACCAACGACAAAGAGCACCAACCCTTAGTTTCAGATAGCACCAACTATCTAGGAAGCACCGACTCCCTTTACAATTTATCTGCACCAACAGATAGGATCACCAAACCCCAGACATCAAGCACCAACTTGATGTAAAAACAGAATAGAAGATTAACTCTGTCTACAGCCCTTCCCCTCTACAATTCTCTCTCTCTCAATCCCTTACAAATTGAAATTAAAGCATAAACAGAGAGACACTTATCTTATGGACGAAATACCATCTTCAAGAGCACATCCTCGTCCACACTTGCTGTAGAAAGATGCAGCACAACAGCACACAGCACCAGCACTCTTCTTCTCTCCAAAACTCTCTCTCTTTTCTCTTCTCTTCTTTCTCTCTCTGGTGTCTCTTTAGAACGACCCATACATGCCTTTATATAGGTTATTGTAACCCTTAATTGTATTCAAAACAGGCTACAATTCGTTTAGAAAGAGTCCCAAACAAATTAGATAAGAATGCTTAATTTTCGTGCTCAACTTCTAATTCTGCGCAACTCTGGTTCCCGTGCTCGGTCGACATCCTTGCTTGCTCGGTCGACATCATACACTGTCTGGAATCAGTCAGTTATCGCGCTCGGTCGACATCATGCCTTGCTCGGTCGACATCATACACTGCGCGGTCGACATCCTGGGATGCCCGGTCGACCGAAGACACACTGTGTCACGAAAATAACTGAGAGGTGCCTGAATCTGTTTCTGCAGGTTTCTTCTTGCTCGGTCGACCGCATGGGTTGCCCGGTCGACCGCATGCTCTGCTTCAGGAATTCTGAATTCCTGACTGTTTCAGTTCTGTTTCTTCTTTTAAGCTCTATCAACACTAGCCTATTATCATCATGCTTGTGACAATGTGTTGACAATAATTCCAACTCAAATCAATACTTGAGATACTATCTTCTTCAATTCGTCAAAAGACTTTCAAGTCATCTCAAATTCCAACAATAGTAAGGCTGTTTCATACATTTCCATGGAGGAAGGTTATAAGGCATAAGAATCACAGGCCACAGGCTGTAGGAGTTGCTCATGTTACCAAAGGGATTGAATCCATCAGTAGCTAGTCCTAGCCTCACATTTCGGGCATCTCGAGCAAACTCAGGATATTGTCGATCGAAGTCCTTCCATGCCTCACCATCAGCCGGATGCCTTAGTACCCCATCATCAACTCGTTTCTCTTTATGCCATCTCATATCTGTACAAGTTATGCTCGACATAAACAACCTCTGCAACCTAGGGGTCAGTAGAAAATATCGCAAAATCCTATGAGGAATCTTTTTTCCCTTGCCATCATTTGGCTTGTATCTAGATTCCTCACAAACCGGACACTTCTCAAGATCTGCATTCTCCTTCCAAAAAAGTGCACAATCATACTTACATGCATGAATGGGCACATAGCCCAAGCCTAGGTCGCGTAAGAATTTCTTTGCTTCATAAATGTTGCCCGGAATATCTTGCTCACTTATAGGTAGAAGTTCCTTTAATAACCCCAATAGCGTATCAAAGGATTTGTTGCTCCACTTATTCAACACCTTCACGTGAAGTACCTTAATGACAAATGATAGTAAAGTAAACTTGCATCCGGGGTATAACTCTTGATGAGCATCCTTCATCAATTTATCAAAGTTCCGCACACTCTCTGTCTCAACATTGTCAGGCAACTCATCTAGTTCCTCATCATTCATGATTGCTGCCGCATAGTAATCATTAACTAAGCGTTCAATATCATCTGGATTCTCATGTTCATCTGCTGCCACTCCATCCCCAACACTTTCTCCACTAGGCTGACAGCTTTCATTTGATACGAATTGATGATTTGCAGGTATAGGTTCCCCATGGTGCACCCAAGTCTTGTAAGAAGGTGCTATCCCATTTTGTATCAAGTGAAACACAACGACAACACTAACATGGCGTTCCACATTCATGCATTTTAAACACGGGCAACGAATCTTATCATCAGAACCGGAACTTGTGACTGCAAAGTCAACAAAATTATTTACCCCATCTCGGTACTCTTTGCTCATTCTATTCTTAATTGTCATCCAACTCTTATCCATATTTGTTCACCTACAAAGTCAAGAATAGTACAGCTTCCGTTGGATAAAAATATTTAGACCAAACTTGGATTTTCAAAGCAATGAAATCATTCAAAAAAAAAAAATTTCAGATGGTACAATCTTATAATGAATACATAACAACCAATGGATTTTTTAAAAGTAAAGAGAATTTTTACTAAAACAGATGCCTTCAATGCTTTAATT
The DNA here is from genome assembly GCA_012931725.1 of Litsea cubeba. Taxonomy (NCBI): domain Eukaryota; kingdom Viridiplantae; phylum Streptophyta; class Magnoliopsida; order Laurales; family Lauraceae; genus Litsea; species Litsea cubeba. The sequence goes on from CM022946.1 coordinate 70,277,333, forward strand.
TGTTCTGCGGCAATTGTATCCACTGGAAGGCTACAATTTGTTCTGGTGGTGTAGATACCTTTCTTTTTTCCCCCTCCTTTTGTTTCCTGCATACTCGTAACTCATTACTCTCTTTACACTTTTGGGCTGTTGATCTCGAGTTGGGAGAGACAAAAGACACCGGAGCCGTACACCCAATGCATTTTGCATTTATATCTGACTTCCCCTTTGTTGAAGGAAAAGGGCAGATACTGCAATTTTACATCCATTGGATTGGATGAAGAGGTCTCAGTACTCACCCATATTGAGCCCTGTCCATTATTAGAGGCTAGGTAAAAGAATGCTAGAAGAACAAACCGTGAAGATGGTAGGTAGTAGTATAGAAAAGGGCACCTGATGAAGAAGCACCTCTCCATCTAAATAGCTTATGGGTTCTCTTTTCCTAAGGAAAGTGATTTGAAGTTGGAGAATGCACAAATCCTCAACAAAGAAATGCACAAAATGAGCTCATCCCAACACCCCAAAACATTCAAATCTGACATTTCCAAGAGATCAATAGCAAACACAAATCACAAAAATGGAGAGATCTAATCAAAAGAACCAAGAAACCCCAAATCCAAACAAGCACAAAGAAATCCCAAGATCGGGCTTTTAACAGAACAAAACACCCCAAATCTCAGATTGAAACACCATTTCCACAACCGATTTCTACATTTCCTCAAAACAAATTCAAAGCTATAGTGATTAAAGAAAAAAAAACCACAGAGAAAATAGAGCAGAGCACTTACCACGGAGACAGAAAGAGAGAGATAGTGATTGAGAAGAAGAGAGACAGGAAAATAAGGAGCTTGGATGAGTATTTGTCTGATGAGCCCAAGGCGACTCTGCGCTGAAGATAGTGAGAGGTGTCGCTGCGGAGCTGCTCTGCGGCGAGGATGGTGGACGAGAGAGAGATGGGTCAGAGAGATGGCTGGACGAGACGGAGATGGGCGCTGCGAGATGGGCACTGGATGCGGAAAGATGGGCCAGGGACCGAGAGGGAGATGCAGAGAGATGGGCCAGGGACCGAGAGGAAAGGAGATGCAGAAGGGCAGAAGGGCAGAAGGGGTTTGAAATGGAGGAGATGCAGCAGGGGTTTGAGATGAGGGAGATGCGTTTTGTGGGGTTTTTTTTTTCGATTTTTGTTTTCTTTTTGGTTAAAACGCAGATGGGGGAATTTTCCAAAACAAAAGCGCGATGTCCCAAATGAAGGCGCGAACGGAGGGGGATTTGGCACGTGACATTTGCTGGTGAAAAAACAAATGCGCCGGGAATAATATGACCTTTTGCCGGCGAAAAAAAAATGCGCCAGCAAAGAGCTAACCTTTGCCGACGAAATCAAAAAATCTCTAGAATATATTACTTATTTCACAGTTTTGATTTGTTTTCTGTTTTATTAGCATGCTGTCACACTGATGCTAGCAGCTGTATTTCTCTCTTGTACCATTTTTGTTTTAATGTAATCATCCTGTTATATGTTATATTTCACATTTGACCCCTTAAAATTTGATGGGAGAGGGAAAGGATTGTTTACCAACGAGAGAATGATACCGAGAGACAGTTTTAGCCTTTTAGGGATTAAGAGATGGAAAGGGGAAAAAGGGCTTGGAGAGGGAAAACGTGGCTGTGGAGGCGGGAGAGGGTAAAAATTAGGCCATTGCATTGGTGACAAAAAATTTTGCCACCAAATCTATTGGATCTTTTGGTGACAAATTTTTTTGTCACCAAATCTCCTCTCTATTTGGCACCTAAGCTAAAGACTTTTCGTGACAAGCAAAAAAATTTTTTGTCACCGTTGTGTGCATTCCGTGACAACATTGATTTTTTGTCACCAAAGGGTGTCACCAATAGTGCATTTTGTTGTAGTGTGATCTGGCCGGGCCATCATGACAATCTCGACGGTTGGCCTCCAACCAGCGCAGGTCACACAGACACTCTCTGTAATCTGCTCTCCGTACGGGGCGCACACCAGAAGAAAGAAGGGAAGAGCAAGAACGGATGCAGGTGCCAAACACGAATCAGGTGGGCCCCACAACGACCGGTCCTTCTACTCAGAGCTACAGGTCCCGACACGTGTGAGTTGTAGAGGGTGGGCCCCATGGCAATTGGCCGGATTCGCCAGATATAGAGGCCGAGAAGGAGAATATATATGAGAGCAGATAGATATATCTCACATACGTTATGTGACCAATTCCCATCCCTGTCCTCTCCACTTCTCATTTCATTCATATTTAAGAGAGAGAAGAAAAAAAAATAGGTTTTGAGTTATCTTTCACTTCACACACACACCCACTCTACAAATCCCAACAGACCAAACCCATGGTGAACTAGCAGCAGCCGAGAGGCCTCATCATCGCTCGGTATGAGTTGCTCCGAATGTAGGAGGACGACGCCTTCGCCGAAGCTCAGATCAGATCGCAGCAGCTTGCATTGCAGAGGTACCGGATCGCGTACAGCGGCGGGATGTGTCGCGACCCCGGACCGGGATTTAGGGGAAAAAGAAGGCCGAGTCCGGGATCGGGACGAAGGTGGGGTGATGCCGCGCCACGTGCATCTCTTTGGCTAAAGCCGCACACGGAATTTAAAAGAACATTTATCCGTGCACGTGATTTCCCACAGGGTTCCGCGGTGAGGATTATCTTTACACATCATCTCACATATAGCCATATCAAACACATTCTCAAGATTGCGGAAGCGTGTAGTAAACCATATTAATACTATTCAATCCCATAAACAAGACTGATTTATGATTAACATAACAAGATATCAGAATGAGCAATGATCATAAGCATATTTCCCCAAAAGTAAAGTTAAGTATATTTACAAAATATCAGTTGATTAATGCCCCAAAATAATGGTCAACAAAGACCGTACAACCAAATGAAACCTAAAATAAAGATATCAAGTTCCCAAATGTATCGTTCTCAAGGCAAGGCCAAATGTCTACATGACATCATCGGCTTGCCACTCAATCACTCGCTGCGGTTCACCGACCGCCACCTCCGTCTCCTCCTCAATGGCAATAAGCTCGGGACCTGAGTACCAAAATAAATGGATCAGACACGACGGTCTGGCAGATGGGTGAAAAGATAATACAGGTGCTGAAAAATAAAACATATGATAAATCATGGTATTTGACAAAATTCTGTATTCATATAAAACAGGTATAAAACATGAATATTTGACAAGACATGTATTCCTTTAAAGCATGTATAAAACATGAATATTTGACAAGACATGTAATCATTTAAATCATGTAAAAACATGTATATTTGGCAAGTCGGGAATTCCGCGTGAAAAGGCAGCAATAATTTTAAACAATGATACCTTAGGGAATACATTGAAACCTGTATAAATCATGAATTTCATAAAAGAAGAATACATCATTTATAAGAGATACATATGCGATAAAATCATGTAAGGTAACAAGGATTTGGAAACTATCAAGATGGCAACCACACAAAGCTAGATCCTCCCTTCACTAACGTGAAGAGAGCACATACCCTACAGGATCATTGGCCTCAGTCACACGAGGTGAGGAGGAACAACGATAAACAGGATCATTGACCTCAGTCACACGAGGTGAGGAGGAACAACGATAAATATTATAATATACATATATATACTCTGCGGGACCACGGTAGCGAACCGGGTAAAAACTCTGCACATTCCAGACTGCAGCTGACTATCAGGAGGGGAAGGAACCCCAAGTCGGTGGATCAAACCGACGAGGTCGTCCAAGCTCAGTGGTGCCGACTCATAGGTCAAATACGATAAATCAAATCATATGCATAGTACAAGAATGGGGTGCCATAGGCACAAATACACATCCATCTCAAGTCGCCATATACAAGTTAGCAAAAGCTAAACACATCACTTCTAGTACTCTTGGAACAGTCTAGTCTTATCAAGTTGGTTTGAAATCTCAAAATAAGAGTTCGGTTGAAAATTAAATACAAATAGTTTTCCATACCTTTACAGGCTAACAATGGGGTTTCTAGAATTGAATCAGTGCGAATAGGGTCCCGTATGTCGGTTATGATGAAATTTTGGTACTCTTTAAGAGTTAGGGACATTCCGGGTCCTTATATACATTGGTCAATCTAGAAAGCCTCATGAAATCTCCATGATAAGTTTCCCTTTTCCTTCGGACTTCACGCAATACTTCACAAGTCCTTAAATAACAATGGGGCTCCAAACAATACCTCCCCACTACAACCCATTACAACTTATCCAATTCATTCATGGGTTTAAATGCATCATTATAGGTTCAATGCCGTCAAATAAGAAGATAAGGGATAGAGCTGAATTGGACTTGAGTATGGGCTTGGAATGAATCTGGGAAATAGTCCCACAATTCTCTTATTTTACAGTTCATCTCATCTCAGTCCGATCGATCGGACCTGATGGGCGATCGATCGGTCCTGAAAACCCTCTCAGTTATTTACAGTCCGATCGATCGGACCTAATGGGCGATCGATCGGTCCTGCAAACCCTCTCAGTTATTTACAGTCCGATCGATCGGACCTGATGGGCGATCGATCGGTCCTGCAAACCCTCTCAGTTATTTACAGTCCGATCGATCGGACCTGATGGGCGATCGATCGGTCCTGCAAACCCTCTCAGTTATTTACAGTCCGATCGATCGGACCTGATGGGCGATCGATCGACCTGTAACGAACCTCAACCCATTTGGTTGAATTCTTCTCTTGTCCAACTCCTATCCATTTCCTTTCTTTCCCCTTCTTCCATACATATCTTCACGAATAATTGGGCTATTCCTTCACCTCCTTATTTCATCAAATCATCATTCAAAATCAATAAGACTAAACCATCAAACATGATAAACCATTAAAACTATTAATGAAGACAAATCAAGATTTTTGCATAAAACATGATAAAACACATGAGAATCATTTCATCCACTTGCCTTGGGTCCAATGCAAATCAATTTGAGCTCTAATCACCTCTTAAGCCCACAATCAAACACCTATACACAAAACCCCAAATCCAAACCCTAGATCATCAAAATCCAATTAAAACAAGACGGAATCTTCCAATAATTGAAATGGAGTTTCCCTAGGGCTAAACAAACAAGATTATAAAACTTTTAGAAAGATCACTTACAAGGAAGTTCTTCAAAAAGCAAGGTGTTGTCCAAAGGAAGTCTTGGAGTGGGCGGTTTTCTTCAAAAATGGTGTCCAGATGAAGGCCTTGAGATGAGGAAGAAGATTGTAGCCTCTAATTTTCCATTAGCACTAGCTTAGTGGGTGATTGAAGATGAAGAGGCAAGAAAAAGGGTAAGGGAAAACCCTTAGGGCTGGGATCTCTCTTCTCCTCTAGGGTTTTTGCCAGAAATGGGAAAAATGAAGAAGAAGCTTTCTATATATAGTAAGTGGGGATGGGGCCCACAACTTAAAAGACTTCTCGGGCTCAAAACATGGTTTTCGGGGCTTCAAACGAATTCGACGAAGAAGACAAAGTTGATCGGCAAAATTTCTAGTTTCCAAAAAGTATATATTTTGCACATTTTGGTGACATTGAAATCGGTGTCCAGATTTTGGGTAAAAAGACCATTTTGCCCTCAATTAGTGAGAAATCGGGTTTAGGGTCCTCAAATGAAAACGATGTCATCATGGAAGTTGTAGGGATTAACCAGATAAGTTCAATGGGATTAAAAACACGATTCTTGGAAATCATCGATAAACCCCCAATCTCACACAATTCGTAATAAGAACCCCCCAAAGGGTCCCACAATTAAAAAGGCTCTCCAAATTCCCAAAAGCTATCATAGAAGCTATTCTAATCCCCAACTAATCCAAAAACCATTAAACACAACTTAATCAACTCTAAACGAGGTCTCTCGGGTCGGGGTCTTACATCCTCCACCCCTTAGGACATTTGGTCCTCCAAATGGAAATTAAAACTCACCTCCGGTAGGAGATATGGGTAGTTCTTCTGAACTTGATCTCGTAATTCCCAAGTTGCTTCTTCCGGTCCATGATTCTCCCAAAGTACCTTGACCCACTGAATAGTCCGAGTTCTCAATTCTTGTTCCTTGGTGTCAATGATCTGCTTAGGCTTCTCAACATATGTAGCATCTTCTCGAATTTCTAATGGCTCATAACGGAGTATGTGTAGTCTGTCGGGAACGTACTTCTTCAACATAGACACATGAAAGACATTGTGTACGCCGGAAAGTTCAGGTGGTAAGGCTAACCTGTAAGCCACATCACCAATCCTACTCATAATGTCGTACGGTCCAATGTATCTCCTAGACAATTTGCCCTTCTGTCCAAACCTCAAAGTTCCACGAGTAGGTGACACTTTCAAGAAGACCTTATCTCCTTCTTTAAATTGTAAATCCCTTCTGTGAGAATCTGCATAACTCTTCTGTCTACTCTGAGCCACTTTCAGACGTTCTTGGATCAACCTGACTTTGTCACTCGTCTCACTGACAATGGTCGGTCCATGGAAACTGCGAGTACCGACTTCTTCCCAACAAACAGGTGTTTTACACCTTCTGCCATACAAAGCCTCAAAAGGTGCCATACCGATACTCGAGTGGAAACTGTTGTTGTAAGCGAACTCACACAACGGTAAGGTTCATCCCACTGAGTCTTGAAATCTAACACACAAGCTCGTAGCATATCCTCAAGTGTCTGAATTGTCCTCTCCGACTGACCATCGGTCTGTGGGTGATAGGCTGTGCTGAACTGTAACCTCGTACCCATAAACTCATGCAGTGTCTTCCAAAATCTCGAGACAAATCTGTTATCTCTATCGGATGTCATGGAAACTGGCTGTCCATGACGACTGACAATTTCTATGACAAACAACTGTGCCAAAGGTAACATATGCATCTTCTTTCCAGTCTTCATCGGTAGGAAATGAGCCGACTTGGTGAGACGGTCCACTATGACCCAAATAGCACCATTGCCCTTACTAGTCTTCGGTAAACCCGATATGAAGTCCATGGTAATGTGCTCCCATTTCCATTCCGGAATCTCTCACGGCCGTAGTAACCCTGGAGGCTTCTGATGTTCTGCCTTGATCAACTGACATGTCATACAACGAGAGACGAAAGCTGCTATCTCTCTCTTCATGTTATTCCACCAAAATCTGCCCTTTAAGTTTTGGTACATCTTTGTACTGCCCGGGTGTATGGAATACTTAGTATTGTGAGCCTCAGACATGATATCATTCCTCAAGTCCTCCAAGTTAGGTACACAGAGACGGTCTCGGTAATATAAAACTCCATCTACAACACGAAAATCCGGACGATCTGCTAAGTGCTCAGAAATCTTAGCCAACTCTGGGTCTTGTAACTGCTTCTCTTTGATCTTTTGAATGAACGAAGGCTCTGACACTGACATGTTTGCTAACATGACACCCTCTCTTAGTGGATGAAATTCTACTCCCAACTCTTCTAACTGTTGTACCACATAAGTCCCCCGAAGACTCGCCATGCTCACTGACTTTCTGCTCAAGGCATCTGCAACTACATTCGCTTTCCCCGGGTGATACTTGATTGGAAAATCATAGTCTTTAATATATTCCATCCATCTCCTCTGCCTCATGTTCAACTCCTTCTGAGAAAACAAGTACTGTAGGCTAGGTGATCGGAGTGAACCTCAAACTTCTCTCCATAGAGGTAGTGTCTCCACATCTTCAAAGCTAAAACAACTGCGGCCAACTCAAGATCATGTGTTGCATAGTTCTTCTCATGATCCTTCAACTGCCGGGATCCATATGCAACTACCTTCCCATCTTGCATTAACACGCATCCAAGTCCAACATTGGAAGCATCGGTAAAAATGGTAAAACCGCCGCTCCCAGATGGCAAAGTAAGGACTGGAGCTGTAGTCAATCTCTTCTTCAGCTCTTGGAAACTAGCTTCACACTTGTCTGTCCAAACATATGGTGCATTCTTCCTTGTCAACTTCGTCAAAGGTGACGCAATCGACGAAAATCATTGCACAAACCTCCGATAATACCCTGCCAATCCAAGAAAACTCCTGATTTCCGATGCATTCTTCGGTCTATCCCAATTCATGACTGCCTCAATCTTGGACGGGTCCACTGATAATCCTTCCTTGGAGATGATATGACCCAAAAATGTGACTTGGTCCAACCAAAATTCACACTTACTAAGTTTTGCAAACAATTGATTCTCCCTCAAAAGCTGGAGTGCTATCCTCAAATGTTCTTCGTGCTCTTCTTTGGTCTTGGAATACACTAAAATATCATCAATAAACACCACTGTAAACTGATCCAAATACTCCGCAAATATCTTGTTCATCAATGCCATGAAAACTGCCGGTGCATTAGTCAAACCAAATGGCATCACTAGAAATTCATAGTGTCCATATCTTGTCCGAAATGCTGTTTTTGGTACATCTGAATCTCTAACTCTCAACTGATGGTAGCCTGACCTCAAATCAATCTTCGAAAAGTAAGCAGCTCCTTGCAACTGATCAAACAATTCATCTATCCTTGGCAATGGATATTTATTTTTTTATGGTCACTTGGTTCAGTCTTCTATAGTCAATACACATTCTCATGGAACCATCCTTCTTCTTTACAAACAAAACTGGTGCTCCCCACGGTGACACACTAGGTCTCACAAAACCTTTGTCTAAGAGTTCTTGCAATTGCATCTTCAACTCTCCCAATTCTGCCGGGGCCATTCTGTAAGGTGCGATAGATATCGGAGCGGTCCCCGGTAACAACTCAATAGTGAAGTCTATCTCTCTAATAGGTGGCAATCCTGGTATCTCCTCCGGGAAAACATCTGGAAATTCACAAACAATTGGGATCTCCTCCACCCCTTGGGACCGTTTATCCTCCGTGATAAACGCCAAATAACCCTCACAACCACTTTTTAGAAGCCTATCAGCCTTCAACGTTGAAATAAACCCTGCACCAGAATTACTCCTCTCTCCCTGAAACAACACCCCTGCTTGGGTCTCCTCTAACTTAAAAGTTAAGGTCTTATGGAAACAATCCATAGTAGCATGGTATCCTGCTAACCAATCCATCCCTAGGATGACATCAAAATCCTGCATCTCTAACAAAATGAGATCTGCCGGTAATACTACTTCTCCTATCATGACTGGACAACTAGGGTAAAAAGTTCTACAAACAACTTTCTTACCTAAAGGGGTAGTCACAGTCAAAATGAAACTCAACTCACTAGCATGATCCTCGTCTTTCTTAAGCATCTGTTCTTGCAATCTGGTCTGTGTCTCATATGCTTGTGCTTGGAGCCTAGTTTGGTTCTCATTTGCCTGGCGTTGTTGGTCTATCATAGCCTGCATCATCTGTTGGAATTGGTTCTGCATGTTGTTGTCTTGTGGTTCCTCTGCAATAGGCCCTGTATCCTCACTGTTACTGGCAATGTGATTACTGTTTGCTGTTCTTTTGCGAGGTGGCATAGCGCTGCAAAACAAATTGTTAGCACATATAAACCAAGTACAGGGTGGTCACACATTGCTCACACGGTTCTATCTAACGAATCCTCGCCACGTACTTAAGATTTCTAGTTTCTTTTAATTGCCTGAAACATGTCCCGCTCTGATACCAGTCCTGTCGCGACCCCGGACCGGGATTTAGGGGAAAAAGAGAGGCCGAGTCCGGGATCGGGACAAAGGTTGGGGTGATGCCGCGCCATGTGCATCTCTTTGGCTAAAGCCGCACACGGAATTTAAAAGAACATTTATCCGTGCACGTGATTTCCCACAGGGTTCCGCGGTGAGGATTATCTTTACAACATCATCTCACATATAGCCATATCAAACATATTCTCAAGATTGCGGAAGCGTGTAGTAAACCATATTAATACTATTCAATCCCATAAACAAGACTGATTTATGATTAACATAACAAGATATCAGAATGAGCAATGATCATAAGCATATTTCCCCAAAAGTAAAGTTAAGTATATTTACAAAATATCAGTTGATTAATGCCCCAAAATAATGGTCAACAAAGACCGTACAACCAAATGAAACCTAAAATAAAGATATCAAGTTCCCAAATGTATCGTTCTCAAGGCAAGGCCGAATGTCTACATGACATCATCGGCTTGCCACTCAATCACTCGCTGCGGTTCACCGACCGCCACCTCCGTCTCCTCCTCAATGGCAATAAGCTCGGGACCTGAGTACCAAAATAAATGGATCAGACACGACGGTCTGGCAGATGGGTGAAAAGATAATACAGGTGCTGAAAAATAAAACATATGATAAATCATGGTATTTGACAAAATTCTGTATTCATATAAAACAGGTATAAAACATGAATATTTGACAAGACATGTATTCCTTTAAAGCATGTATAAAACATGAATATTTGACAAGACATGTAATCATTTAAATCATGTAAAAACATGTATATTTGGCAAGTCGGGAATTCCGTGTGAAAAGGCAGCAATAATTTTAAACAATGATACCTTAGGGAATACATTGAAACCTGTATAAATCATGAATTTCATAAAAGAAGAATACATCATTTATAAGAGATACATATGCGATAAAATCATGTAAGGTAACAAGGATTTGGAAACTATCAAGATGGCAACCACACAAAGCTAGATCCTCCCTTCACTAACGTGAAGAGAGCACATACCCTACAGGATCATTGGCCTCAGTCACACGAGGTGAGGAGGAACAACGATAAACAGGATCATTGACCTCAGTCACACGAGGTGAGGAGGAACAACGATAAATATTATAATATACATATATACTCTGCGGGACCACGGTAGCGAACCGGGGTAAAAACTCTGCACATTCCAGACTGCAGCTGACTATCAGGAGGGGAAGGAACCCCAAGTCGGTGGATCAAACCGACGAGGTCGTCCAAGCTCAGTGGTGCCGACTCATAGGTCAAATACGATAAATCAAATCATATGCATAGTACAAGAACGGGGTGCCATAGGCACAAATACACATCCATCTCAAGTCGCCATATACAAGTTAGCAAAAGCTAAACACATCACTTCTAGTACTCTTGGAACAGTCTAGTCTTATCAAGTTGGTTTGAAATCTCAAAATAAGAGTTCGGTTGAAAATTAAATACAAATAGTTTTCCATACCTTTACAGGCTAACAATGGGGTTTCTAGAATTGAATCAGTGCGAATAGGGTCCCGTATGTCGGTTATGATGAAATTTTGGTACTCTTTAAGAGTTAGGGACATTCCGGGTCCTTATACACATTGGTCAATCTAGAAAGCCTCATGAAATCTCAATGATAAGTTTCCCTTTTCCTTCGGACTTCACGCAATACTTCACAAGTCCTTAAATAACAATGGGGCTCCAAACAATACCTCCCCACTACAACCCATTACAACTTACCCAATTCATTCATGGGTTTAAATGCATCATTATAGGTTCAATGCCGTCAAATAAGAAGATAAGGGATAGAGCTGAATTGGACTTGAGTATGGGCTTGGAATGAATCTGGGAAATAGTCCCACAATTCTCTTATTTTACAGTTCATCTCATCTCAGTCCGATCGATCGGACCTGATGGGCGATCGATCGGTCCTGAAAACCCTCTCAGTTATTTACAGTCCGATCGATCGGACCTAATGGGCGATCGATCGGTCCTGCAAACCCTCTCAGTTATTTACAGTCCGATCGATCGGACCTGATGGGCGATCGATCGGTCCTGCAAACCCTCTCAGTTATTTACAGTCCGATCGATCGGACCTGATGGGCGATCGATCGGTCCTGCAAACCCTCTCAGTTATTTACAGTCCGATCGATCGGACCTGATGAGCGATCGATCGGTCCTGTAACGAACCTCAACCCATTTGGTTGAATTCTTCTCTTGTCCAACTCCTATCCATTTCCTTTCTTTCCCCTTCTTCCATACATATCTTCACGAATAATTGGGCTATTCCTTCACCTCCTTATTTCATCAAATCATCATTCAAAATCAATAAGACTAAACCATCAAACATGATAAACCATTAAAACTATTAATGAAGACAAATCAAGATTTTTGCATAAAACATGATAAAACACATGAGAATCATTTCATCCACTTGCCTTGGGTCCAATGCAAATCAAATTGAGCTCTAATCACCTCTTAAGCCCACAATCAAACACCTATACACAAAACCCCCAAATCCAAACCCTAGATCATCAAAATCCAATTAAAACAAGACGGAATCTTCCAATAATTGAAATGGAGTTTCCCTAGGGCTAAACAAACAAGATTATAAAACTTTTAGAAAGATCACTTACAAGGAAGTTCTTCAAAAAGCAAGGTGTTGTCCAAAGGAAGTCTTGGAGTGGGCGGTTTTCTTCAAAAATGGTGTCCAGATGAAGGCCTTGAGATGAGGAAGAAGATTGTAGCCTCTAATTTTCCATTAGCACTAGCTTAGTGGGTGATTGAAGATGAAGAGGCAAGAAAAAGGGTAAGGGAAAACCCTTAGGGCTGGGATCTCTCTTCTCCTCTAGGGTTTTTGCCAGAAATGGGAAAAATGAAGAAGAAGCTTTCTATATATAGTAAGTGGGAGTGGGGCCCACAACTTAAAAGACTCCTCGGGCTCAAAACATGGTTTTCGGGCTTCAAACGAATTCGACGAAGAAGACAAAGTTGATCGGCAAAATTTCTAGTTTCCAAAAAGTATATATTTTGCACCTTTTGGTGACATTGAAATCGGTATCCAGATTTTGGGTAAAAAGACCATTTTGCCCTCAATTAGTGAGAAATCGGGTTTAGGGTCCTCAAATGAAAACGATGTCATCATGGAAGTTGTAGGGATTAACCAGATAAGTCCAATGGGATTAAAAACACGATTCTTGGAAATCATCGATAAACCCCCAATCTCACACAATTCGTAATAAGAACCCCCCAAAGGGTCCCACAATTAAAAAGGCTCTCCAAATTCCCAAAAGCTATCATAGAAGCTATTCTAATCCCCAACTAATCCAAAAACCACTAAACACACTTAAACTAAAACACAACTTAATCAACTCTAAACGAGGTCTCTCGGGTCAGGGTCTTACAGGATGCCTCTGGCCGACTTGCGAGGGATTTTCCCCGATCCGATGCAGCTTGATTCGTGCCGGATTCCGGCACCGGAGATGAGGTTTCAGGGGCGGAGCTAGTTTTCGTATGGAGGAGCGACAAGCATGGAGGCGATGATGGTGGCGAGAGAGCTCTCTTCAAGCCATAAGACTCAGTGCTTGTCGAACCAGTGTGAGGTTTGCGCCAAGGTGAGTGAGTCTGGAGATTTCTTTGATTTTGGGGATTTGGATTGATCCTGAGTGTTTGGTTGGTTTTTAAATACGAATTCGGTTTTTCTCCAAGCAGAAGAGGTTTCAAGGCGAGAATCTAGTGATGGTTGGTGAAGCCTAATCTAGACTTTAGTTAATTATAGGGGTTTATCTGTAATATGTCGGTTTAATCTGGACCATCTGTTATAAGGCCAGATCCGACGGTTGTGGGTGTCTAGAGGTTTAGGGCTTCATATATTTATACTGGGTGGTGAGAACATTGTACTTATGATGGTATTGAGAGAGAACAAGAGAGACAGTGAGTGCTTGTACTCTTGTGGGAATCTCCAATAATAGTGAACAGCGTGAATCTCCCGTGGACGTAGGCAATCTTGCCGAACCACGTAAATCTGTGTCTCGTGGATTGATTGTGTGATTGATTGATTGTCTCGTAGATCGTGCGTGTGTTTCCGATCCTAACAACTGGTATCAGAGCATAGTGTTTGCGCGCGATCACGATCGAGATTGAGTTTAATCCCAAAGAAGAGATAGTCTGGATCTCTTGATTTCACAAATCAGAGGTTTCTGATCAATCAGATTTCAGAGGGAGATCCGTATCTGTTGCAGCAACACAAGAGTCTCAAAGATTCTGTGATCGTCATTGACGCCTTGTGCCGCCCGTCGCCTGCATCGAAGAAGGTTATTGCTCCCGCTTCTGATTGCAACGCCCCCGTCCCTGTAGCAGTTCAAACCGCCACAGCAGTCACCCCCATCGTCGACGCAAGTTGCCGGAGACTGTCGTCCTCGTCGCCGTCGCCGTCGTCAGGTTGTCGTCGTCGCCGTCGCCTCTGCCTTCAGTCCGGCAGACCTCCCACCGTCACCGCGGAAGACGATCGTAGAAGGACCGGCGCTTCGTTCTTTGTTCTATAGCAGAGAATCGAAGAGGAAGAAGACCCAGTTGGGCCGTTCCAGGTCTTGGGTCAGTTCGGGTCAGGGCCGACCCACCCGCTCCAGATCCCAGCACAATTGCAAGTCAGGTTTGGTTAGTCCAGGTCAGGTCTGACCCGACCCAGTCCGTGCAGGAGGAGTCCAGCAGTTCAACAGCCAGTAGGGCTGACGTCATCCTAACGCCAGCAACACGGTCAATGGCCTAGTTTGACCGGATTTAAGGGCCATAATTGTTTCTTGATTTCTGAAGCCATCCGGACTCAGAGTTGCATTCCGTTTTTTTTTTTGTTGGATTCGTATCGACGAGATCTACAAGGTAGACAGAACGAATTGACAGTTTCACAGGCATAAAAATTCATCAAGTAGATTAAGCTTGGTTTGAGTGGGAGCAATGATGGACGACACTACGTTCACAATTGAAAAGTTTAATGGCACAAACTTTGCGTAATGAAAGATGTAGATTGAGGATCTCCTCTACCAGAAGAATTTCTACTTGCCGCTTGGGGGAAAAGCCAAGAAACCTATAACAATGTCAGATCCAGAATGGGAGGTACTCAACAGGAAAGCCTTAGGTACGGTTCGACTCTCTCTATCAAAGTCTGTTACATTCAATATATCAAAGGAGAAAACCACTAAAGATGTTATGGATGCCCTATCACGAATGTATGAAAAACCTTCCGCCTCAAATAAAGTTTTCTTGATGAGAAAATTGTTTAACATGAAGATGGTTGAAGGTGGGGTTGTTGCTGAACACCTGAACGAGTTTAACATGGTCATGAGCCAGTTATCCTCGGTTACCGTACGATTCGAGGATGAAATTTGGGCTTTGTTGTTTTTATCTTCTTTACCAGATAGTTGGAATGGTATGGTTACATCAATGAGTAATTCTTCAGGATCAACCAAACTGAAATTTGATGATGTTGTGAGTGCTATCCTCGATAAGGATGTTCACAGGAAACCTTCAGGTGAATCATCAGGAAGTGCATTAAATGTGGAGAACAGAGGTAGGTCATCGGAGAGAGAGCAAAATCGTGGAAGATCAAAATCAAGGAGCAAGTCCAGATCTTCAAAAGGAAAGATTGAGTGCTGAAATTGTGGCAAGAAAGGACATTTGAAAAAGGACTACAGAGCTCCGCCAAAGAAAAATAAGCAAAAGAACGGTAATAAGGACAATGAAGCTTCTGCAAATGTCGCATGTGATGCTGTTCAAAATGCTTTAATTCTTATTTTTTATTATAAATCTGAATTTTGGGTTATAGATTCTGGTGCATCCTTTCATGCTACTGCACATAGAGAATATCTCAAAAATTATGTACAAGGTGACTTTGGAAAAGTTTATCTTGGTGATGATGAACCTTGTGATATAATTGGTAAGGGAGATATTCAGGTTAAATTGCCAAATGACAATATATGGCAATTGAATGATGTCAGGCATGTACCCCAGCCTGAAGAGAAACCTCATATCAGCTGGTCAGCTTGCAAGCTCTGGTCACGTAACTGTATTTACAGATGATTTCTGGAAAGTTACAAAAGGAAGTATGGTTGTTGCTCGCGGGAAGAAAGGAACTCTTTACTTGACTAACAGCTCTACAAGTTCCATTGCAGTTGCAGATAAAGGCATTGACTCAAACACATGGCACTATAGACTCGGACACATGAGTGAGAAAGGGATGAAGATTCTTCATTCTAAAGGTAAGCTGGAAGGACTCAAGTCCTTAGACTTAGAGTTCTGTGGAGACTGTGTTTTCGGAAAGCAAAAGAAAGTTATTTTCTCTAAAGTAGGCAGGCCACCGAAGTCAGAAAGGTTGGAATTAGTACACACGGATGTGTGGGGGCAAACTCAGGTACCTTCTCTGGGTGGATCTTCTTACTTTGTTACATTCATTGATGATGCTATGAGAAAATTATGGGTATATCCCATGAAACACAAGTCTGACATGTTTGATATTTTCAAGAAGTGGAAAGCTTTGGTTGAAAATGAAACAGGTTTGAAACTGAAATGCCTAAGGTCTGATAATGGGGGAGAGTATTGCAGCAAAGAATTTGATGAGTATTGCGCCAAAAATGGCATTAAGCGAGAGAAGACCATTCCCAATACACCACAACAGAATGGTGTGGCAGAGCGAATGAACAGGACAATTGTTGAGCGTGCCAGAAGTACGAGGTTACATGCTGGATTGCCCAAGCAGTTTTGGGGTGAAGCAGTGAATACTGCTGCATACTTGATCAATGGGGGGGCCTTCAGTACCTTTGGATAGTGGACTACCAGAGGAAGCTTGGACTGGAAAAGAGGTAAACCTTTCACATTTAAAAGTATTTGGTTGTATCTCTTATGTTCATGTTGATGCTGAAAAAAGAGACAAACTAGATTCTAAATCTAGGAAATGCACTTTCATTGGATATGGTTCTGATGAGTTTGGTTACCACTTCTGGGATGATAAAAATAGAAAAATCATTAGAAGCAGAAATGTTATATTCAATGAGAAAGTGATGCATAAAAACAAAGACAAGGTGCAGGAGGACAGTAATGAATACTTAGAGCTAGATGACACTTCTGAAACTGATGTACATGAAGTGCATGAAAATGAAAACCCGCAGGTGGACCCTCAAACACCTGCCCCAGTAAGAAGGTCATCTAGGACTGCTAAGCCTACTCAACGTTATTCACCTTCTTTGTTTTACTTGTTGTTAACTGATGGTGGTGAGCCAGAATGTTATGAAGAAGCATTGCATGTTGAAACTCGGGCTAGGTGGGAACAAGCCATGGAAGATGAGATGCAATCTTTATCATAAGACCAGACATGGGACTTAGTTCAGTTGCCTGAGGGAAAGAAATCATTGCACAACAAGTGGGTGTACAAATTGAAGGAAGAACATAACGGTAGCAAGCGATACAAAGCCAGATTAGTTGCAAAAGGCTTCCAGCAGAAGGCATGTAATGCCCCAATTCCGAATACCGAGAAAATCCACAAAGTACCGAAATTGGCACGCTACTTCCCGAAAAATCCGAGAACTTCCAAGATCGTAGGTCCGCAGTGAGGTCCAACTTAAACTTTTTGAACAATATCTCATCAACGGTTAAATTGCGGAAGCATAATAAGTCAAGCGGAAGCAAATAATAAAATAGCGGAAGCATAAGGTATCATCAAAATTAAAGCAAGTATAACAGGCTTATCCAGCCTATAAATGACAAGTAATGGAAAATCAAAGTTTAATTACATTTTTCCAAACACTACCCAACTCACTACAAAATATCGCTCAAAAACCCAAACAAACAGATGTACTCTCGTGTCCCATGTGCCGGCTCTCCAACCTCAGGCTCGACCTCATGGTCGACCTGTCCCCATCCGTAGTCACCAACTACGGGCGCCTCTACGAGTGCGTACGCATCGCCCTCGAACTCGAGGTCAAGACCTAAGCACCAAGAGTGGATCAGATCTAAAGATCTGGCAAGTCACAGTATGCAAATAATATAGAATGCATGCATCAAAGTGAGTAGAGACAGTAATAAAGTTAAGAGATAGGCAGTTGAGCAAGATAAACAATGTAGAATCAGAATAAGCATAATAATAAACCTACACAAAATGGCACACTCACACAAGTTGGATACCGCGGGATATTATGCCGCGGCCCTCCCATACTGAACACAGTCGCGGCGGGGAAAATCTCATAGTGCTGGGGATTATCTAGCCCCGCAAATAACATCATCCATCAACACACACTGAGACCGGACCCGGTATCACACCGTCCGTCTCCAACAATGCTCTTCATGATAGCCACACAACACTCTCAATAGCTCCTACCAGTGATGATCAGTCCAACTGACTGAGCTAAGATCAACTGAGTGAATATCTATGCCGACTCAGGAAACAATAAAGGTTTGTGTCTGTCTAGGCTTTGCCTTGCATGAACAAGGTCCTAACAAAGTCCCTAAGAGGTCCAAGTACCCAATACAACCTATGGATCATAGTACAAGTCCAAGTCCAATCATTGGATCCATATCAAGGCCCACCAATTACATGGCCTGGTCTACAACAGTCCAATTAAGACACAAGTCCATTTCCAATGACATATGATCCATTTATACCCAGGATGAGTCACAAGCCCATACAATCTAACATCTCCAGTCTAGGGTAATCCACATCCAAACTTAGGCCATAAAAGGGCCCGCCTAGCCACAGACACAGGTCAATGTTCAGCCAATCATATTACTGGGTCACCTCTAAGTAGTCCTAGGGTCTGGTCATCCATTTTCCATTTAATTAACAGGCATAAGCAATAATAAGGACAATAGAGTGACAGTAATAATATGAGGGAGATGAATCTCCAAGTACAAGGATCGATGGGAGATATCAACAGTCCAACCTAAGTAAATGATCCACTTTCAGATTCAGGTCTATCTCAGGTAATTTTATCTTTAAGTGAAACCACAGATGCTAAGGAATACTGTGTTGGGTGCTCAGAAGTTATGTGCATCACTGGTAACGTATAAGGGTCGAATCATCTTAGATTACATACCCTGGACCTTAATTAGTAGACCCCACGAGTCAAGGTTGAGCCACACCATCGACTCGTGGTTGGCAAAGTGATGGAAGTCTATTTGGATGGTCAATGGGCCCCATACATGATTACAACAATAGAAATTAGAATCTGGGAAGTGTCACTGTACATAGTGTGCTCAGCCAACCTCCTGGCCTGGGCGGTCAGCTCGGCACACTGGTATCAGAGAAGCAACACCCTGCAGGCAATGCCTGATTGCCCAGAAGTTCCTGTGGGCCCGGCTAACCCCCTGGCCTGGGTAGTTGGCCGTGCACACTGAAAGCTCTGGCTAAAAGGGAATGTCCCAGGTTCTAGTCTCCTTTGTTGGAATCCCGCTTTTTCGGAATCCAGCTCGGAGTTCGGCTAAGCACTTGAGCTCAATTGAACACTCAGCTCGGTCACCCAGCAGAGCTCGGCAAAGCACCTAGCTCAGTTCGGTCACCCAGCTAAGTTCGGTAAAGCATTGAGCTCGGTCAGGCATTGAGGTCGGTCAAGCGCGGAGCTCGGTCAAGCACGGAGCCCGGTCTGGCACTGAGCTCGGTAAAACACTAAGCTCGGCCATAACACTGGGCTCGGCCAAGACACTGAGCTCGGCCTAAACACTGAGCTCGGCCTAAACGCGGATCTCGGCCTGAGCATTATACTCGGCAGAACACTGATTTCGATTAACACTGAGCTTTACAACACTGAGCTCGGCCAGTGCGGAGGTCAGTAGTGCGGAGCTCAGTAGTGCTGAGCTCGGCCATCAAGGCACAGAGACGCTTTGCAACTCAAGAATTCCGGTTTTATTCTTCAACCAGAGTTTAACCAATTTCATCCAAACTCCACAAAACATCTAGAAATAAGAAGAGCACTCCAATATACACCCAACCATCCAAACACGGGCCATTGATCTTCCAAATGAGATTAACCCATCCATCAATGGCCGATCGTCCATGAAAACACGCTCAAAGGTAAATCTAGCAGTCCTAACATCATCTAAATAGAAATACAGAGAATCAAAGACAGTAAACATACATTCTATATTAAATAAGCATATTGCACTTGCCTTGATCAATTGCAAGAAGGAAATGAAAGAGAAAAAAGAGATCTAATCCGGTAAAAGACAGTCCCGGCTTTATGGTATCCCAAACACACGATCAGCCCCAAAATCTCTGATCTATAGAGATTTCTACTCCTACACCCATTCCCACAAGAGAACTTCTATAAGGAACGAGATCCAGAGAGAGAAAGAGAATTTTCTAATGGAATTGAACTAGAAGGGGGTATTCACCTGATTTGAAGGAAGGGGAAGGGATGACTGATGTGAAGAGAAAGAAATCCCAATATAAGTTGCAGTAACAGGTCGGCAGTGGCTTTCTTCTTCTTAGAACCCGTACAGTGAGAACGAGAGAGGGGAGATGAGAGGGAGATGGGAAATTGGAGGGAAAATGGGGAAGGAAGAGAGAAAGAAGGAAATGAAAGAGATGATTTGTAGGGGGGGTTGTTTATATAGGTTGGGTTTTAGGGCTAGGGACAAAAATACCTTTTTAGTTTAAATAGAATTAGGGTTAGGGCCATGGGCATTTTTGTCTTTGGGTGGGTTCTAGAAGATTCTTTAGTGGACACCCCCCTATGGTAATTACTAATTTCTAGCTAGGGCCTCTAACAAACTAACTCACTCTAAAATTAACAAAAGACACCCTATTGACTCTACTAATTACACAACTAGACTAATCCTAGGAAAATACATAATTACCCTTAACTAAACCCCATAATTAGTATAATTAAAATACTTAGGCTAATATATAGTATTCAAATTCAAATTGAGGGCCCACCAGGGGTTGTGGCTGATGGACCGCGCTCCTGCTTGGTTCTACCGAGGTCGGCGGACGTGGGAGTCCGTTTGGTTCCGACCCTTTCGTAACCGGGGGGCAAGGGCGTGCATCAACATTTCTTTTTTTTGTGGGTGTGCCAGATTTTCTATTTTACTTGGAATTGCAAGTGGTGATCCGGAGATCAACCTTCGCAAGTAAAAAGGAAATCAACTTCTTTCAAGTTTTCCATTGCACATATATTTAAGAAAAGAGACATTTTTCTTGATTTGCCGTGAAAGGCGATTTTTTGGCATTTATAGCCGATTTTGGCGTTTATAGCCGATTTTTGGCGTTTATAGCCGATTTTGGCGTTTATAGCCGATTTACAATATTTATCAATAATGAAAGACAAGAATTGTGATTTTTGTCTCTTTTGAAAAAATACAAACTACAATGAAAAGCAAGAAAAGGAGGATCTAACTTCTCAGGAGATTGTGGGGGACTCGTTTAGATTGACGGTCGCAAGCCATATGTGGGCTTCGCCATCATCCATGCAGATGAGAACAGAGGATGCTATTTGATTCGCTTGGCTTGGCTATAACCTCGGGTTTTTAGAAGACAAAGACCAAAGGAAGGTCCTATGTCCAATAAAAAACCGAGTAGACGGGCTGAA
Source organism: Litsea cubeba (assembly GCA_012931725.1). Taxonomy (NCBI): domain Eukaryota; kingdom Viridiplantae; phylum Streptophyta; class Magnoliopsida; order Laurales; family Lauraceae; genus Litsea; species Litsea cubeba. The sequence goes on from CM022946.1 coordinate 70,298,539, forward strand.
AAGCCATATCTAAGCCATTGGAGGCAGGAGGAGAAGGCAAGGACCTTGGGGGGGGTACCCCCCAAGGGACTTTTGTCACCTTGTTGCGGTGGCCGGTGTAGAACTTCCGCAGAGTTTTCTCTCTTTTTCTTTTCTCTGGATTTCTGACTGCTGTCTGTTGATGTTCGTTGTGTTTTTCTTCTTGGAGAGCCCTCCTATTTATAGGCTTTTAGGTAGCCTTTTAGGTGGGTTTATGGGCTTTTAATGTCATTAAGCCGCATAATGGGAGGAGTTACAAAATTGAATTGTTTATTTTGTAACTCCTTTTTCTTGGCTTCTGATTGGCCGGAGGAGATTGAGGGCATTTAATCGCCTTTAATCGCCATGATGGGAGGAGTTTCATGGGTTAAATGCCATGAATCTCTTGACTTGTAACTCCCGAATGCTTGCTTCTGATTGGGCCGTCCAAAGAAATGGATTAATGACTGCAATAAAGCTAGTCAATTAATCGCATTAAGTGGTCGCCGAGCAGCTGAAGAGTCGCGGGCCGTGCCACGTCTTTTGAGATTCTTCTGTTGATGATCATCGATGGATCTTCATGTAGATCGACATCAGATGACCATGTAATTTCAGGTGTTTGTTGCCAACAGCGGGTCAGTGCCATCTGTCCTGTCGATTTCTCGATCGGTCGGGTGGAAAGCACACTTTTTTTGGTTGACCGGGTGGCGATCAATACTGTCTTCGATACTCTTGATAATTTACCCGTGTTTTGGACGGATGTCAGAGGACTTGGTGTCTCAAAAGCATGAATTTTGGAAAGTACCAGAGGCTGGGCTCCTCGAATCGCAAAAAAAACGGCGAAAACCGGGGTTTCCGGGGCTTTCCCGGCGACCCCGGGGTCCAAGGTCGCCGGCGACCCTGGCCCAGGGTCGCAGGGGTCTGCGACCCTGGGGGGTTTTTCCCCCTTTCGTGTCCCGTTTTGCGTCCGTTTTTGCTTTTTTCTGATTCTTTTTTCTTCTGTACTTTTCCTTGACATTTTGACCATTTATTGGCCTGATTTCTTTGTAGGAAACCTGATGAGAATCCTTGCATTTTATTTTGCAAAGTTTCCAATTTCCTGAGAAAGCCGAAGACTTTGTCGCGTAGAGTTGCCGATTTCCCGTCAGAAGCTGAAACTGGGTCAAACGATGTCGGAATGACCTGAAATTTGGTGTGAAGCCTCCTGAGCAATAAATAAGACCAACCATAGGCTTTTGTTTGAGTTTTGAAGCCGTTTGGGGTCCTATCACCTGTAGACTTGCTTTTTGTCGCGATGAAGATGTCGCGGTTTGATGTGTGGTCAACCGATGTCCGATTGACTTGAAATTTGACAGGGAACCTATTGGAGTCATTTTAAGATGATCCATAGGTTCTGTCTTGGAAACCATGGTCCCGGAGAGCTTTTGTCGCCGAGAGCTCCTTTTTGGCTATCGGAGAAGCGAAGTTAGGCCAAATGATTTTGAAATGGCCCGAAACTTCTTGTGTACTCCTCTTTTGGCTGTCTGGAAGAATCTTGCAGTTTTTGTTTGATTCTGACAAGATTTGATTTTTGGAAGCAGCATTGCCTATTTATGGCAGGTTGCGACTTCATGTAGCTCTTTGGATCTTGAAAAGGCAAAGTGACATTTTTGGTGTCAACAAATGCCCCCTCGAGGTACAGCGGCGAGTTGCTTAACTTTTGTAGTCGATGTGCCTCGAAGAGATTTTTGAAGGAGAGCCTGTGACTTGACCAAGAGTCTTTGAGCAATCTTTCTTTTTGGTATTTGTAGCCTTTTGAGCTTCCAGGGGAATTTTATGGTAGTGAAAGGGATCACGTACCATCTCGAGGCAAAGTTTTGAAGATGACATCAGGGATGTGGATTTGGGTTTTGACCTTGTGACCTAACAGGCTATATATGGCAGGTTAGGGGGTCGGGTTTGATTTTGATCGTGTGACCCAACAAGCTGTATGTGGAATGTTGGGGGATCAATTTTGGTTTTGATCTTGTGACCTAACAGGCTGTATGTGGCAAATTAGGGGATCAGGTTTTGGTTTTTGGTTTTGGTCTTGTGACCTAACAGGCTGTATGTGGCAAGTTAGGGGACCAGGATTTGGTTTGATGGAATGTCAATTTCAAGAATTTGGCTCAATTTGGTAAATGAGACTGGATGGTTTGATTTTTGGAAGCTCATGGGGCTTGGAATTTTCTTTTGTATGGTCCAATCAACTCAAAAGAGGCATGGAACCATTTTTGTATGCTCTTGGTAAGAGGGATTTCTCTTTGACTAAAAGCCCAAAATTTCTTTTTTTTTTTTTAGTGCCTAGGTGGTAAAACCTGGCTCATATGGGCTAACCCATGGGACCTTAAGCTTTTGAAATGGCTTAGATCTCATATGGCGTCATTTTTGTAAAGAATATCCAAAAATATCTCATTTGGATAGAGAATATCCAAGAATATCTTTACTTGGAGAGAATCTCTCATGATCCCTTTATTTTGGGATAGAATATCTCAAGATATCTTTCTTTTGGGAAAGAATCCGTCATAGATTGATTTTTGGGAGAAAATCTCTCAAGATCCCTTTATTTTGGGATAGAATATCTCAAGATATCTTTCTTTTGGGAAAGAATCCGTCATAGATTGATTTTTGGGAGAAAATCTCTCAAGATCCCTTTATTTTGGGATAGGATATCTCAAGATATCTTTCTTTTGGGAAAGAATCCGTCATAGATTGATTTTTGGGAGAAAATCTCTCAAGATCCCTTTATTTTGGGATAGGATATCTCAAGATATCTTTCTTTTGGAAAGAATCTTTCTAATCTCTTTCTTTTGGTAAGGTTACTAATTAGTAACACTTACCTCTTTCTTCTTTCCTTCTTTGGTTTGCTCTCCTCTATAAAAGCAAATAGAAGGTTGGATCTCTTGCTCTTATTACTTTCTTTTGCAATAATCTCAAGAGGGCTTCAAGACCAAGAGCTTTTCTTCTTCAAGATCTTCAAGAGTTTTCTTCTTCTTCTCCATCAATGGCTTCAAGTAAGTTCTCCCTTTTTTTCAAGAAAACTCCATTGTAGGAAAAATAAAGTTCTTCTTTCTTTCTTTTTTTGTTTCTTTCTTTTCTTTTCCTCTTTTTTTCTTTTCCACGTGTTTGCCCCCCCTTTTTTTTTTACACGTTTTTTTTTTTTGCTTTCTTTTCTTTTTTTTTTCATGTTTGTTTTTTTTTTTGTGTGGGCCGTACGGACAGATCCGTACGGATCTGGCCGTACGGCCACGTGGCCTGTGGGCCACGGCCTGTGGGCCAGCCCTTTTTTTCTTCTTTTTTTTTTCTCCCCCCCCTTTTTTTTTGAGAGAGTTTCTTTTCTTTCTCTTTTTTTTTTTTTTTTTTGCTCATCATGATAATGCATTTTTTTTCGCAAATCTAGATGTTCATGCATGCCTTTAATTTGTAAATTAAATTTGTAGCATGATGTGATAGCATACCTGAAAGTTTTTGCAAATTTGGGAACTTGGAGCTCACAGTGATGTTGAGCCCTTCCTGATTTTGCGGAGACTTTTAGGTTTGGAGTTTCGGAGCTCGCAGCGATGTTGAGCCCATCTTCAAGCTTTCTATTTCTTTCGGGATAGTTCCTTTTCTTCGGAATTGCCCCGTCATCATGTCAAAATTTCGCCAGATTTTTTTTTTAGCGAGATTCTGTCATTTTGATGTTTGATCTTTTTCTTTTCCATCCTTTTCAGGTGGTTCCTCCAGAGCGAACAAGGGTAAAGAGCCTGCTACAAGCGTACCTCGTCGATCTTCTAGATCTTCTAATCCGGCCGTTCAGCAGGCTTTTGAGAAGGTCCAGTATGTTGAGAGAAATCTGGAAGAGTGCGACTCCCTCAACAGAGATGAGATGAGGCAGCGACTGATCACTCTCAAGGGAGAGGAATTCTACAAGATCATGGTAAGCAGTCGTCCATGGGTGATGGAAGATCAGAGCGTTTTGCCCAAGCCTACCTTCTTCTTTGGTGATGCAGTCCCTGATGACATTACATACCAGAGGAGATGTTTTCAGTTTTCCTTCACAGCAGATGGTGAGAAGAAGACTGTTACTACCCGGTCGATGTTTGATCGCACCGTCTCGATTCTGAGCCTTGCCCCCACGTGCCCTAAGAGGGAAGATCCTCCAAGCTGGGTGAGAAGGACAAATGTAATCAAGACCGGGGTTTTTGTTGGCGGTTCTCCTGGATATACGGAGAGGTCGCCTGTTGACATGGACCTGTTGATGCCATCCAGCGGCTACCAGGGCTCTGATTATCCATCGGTCGATTTGAGACCGGTGGGCCTTGGTATTTTCAGTGGTGACGGCAGCAATTGGATCAAGCCTTTCCGACTTCGTGGCCGCTTCAATGCTGACTCCGAGTGGAAGTCGTGGACTGATCGCGTCCTGCTGATTGGTGGCGCCGTTTTGAAGGAAGCCGGGATTTTTGATGCGGTCCGCGCCTTTAGGGAGACCGTGATCTTTTCCGACGAGGCCTTCATGGCTATGCTGGAGTCATTTCTCCCACAAACCAATACCTTCGTTGTGACGAATGGTGAGATTGGTTTTTCTTTGAAGGAGCTGAGCGCTATTACCGGATTGCCCATCCTCGGCAAGCTCTATTAGGAGTTTATGCCGATTGACAGCGTCCTCGAGGGGCAGTCTGAGGAGTTCAGGCTTTTATACTTTCAGCTCGTCGCCTTCTATGATTTTTTGAAGGAGAAGGGGGGTTCGAAAGTTAGATCCAGCAGTTGGAAGAGTTTTAGCTCTTCATTCCCCAACTTTTTTGATAGTAGGGAGTCTTCTGATAGCGCGACCCAGGAAGCTGGAGCTCATGATCCAAAGAAGATCTTGGCCATGCAAGAAGAGTAGAGAGATTTCTGTGCAAGTACAAATGCCATATGTCCTGACATTGCACTGCGGAGAGATCTCGCTGTTTACCTCACTTATTGGCTTGGTGAGGCTGTATTTGCTGGAGGAGATGGAACGCACATTAGGCCGCATTGTATTTTCCCGGCTTGTCAGATGGCGTTTGGAGAGCAGCTTGCTTTGGTGCCTGCTCTTTACTCCTACCTGTGTACCGAACTGCAGGCTGCTGCTTTTCTGGTTCGGCTTGGGCTTCCCATGAATAGGGTATTTTCAGCCCATGTCTTTTATTCGTGGTATGTATACCACTGTCCTGGCTTCCATCGGCTGGGTGCTGCTCAGGATGATGATCCTCTGATGATTCGACTGGCTAAGGGCAAAGCCGTGTCTGAATCACTTCTGTTTGCCCGCATGAGGATCCGACGGTTCAGGGACGTCGAGATGGGGCAATCTTCAGTGAAGCTTTCTCCGGAGTTGCGGAAGAAGGCTTTTGATTTTGGTGCCTCCCGAGACTCTACCAGGGCGGGGTCGGGAAGGCATTATTCCTTGACAAATGCAGAGAGAGAGTGGCTTTTCAGCATACGTGTCGGCACGATGGTGTACCGTAGACATCTTTTCGTCGACATCCAGCCGTATGTACCCTCTCGCTTTGCTTTGCAGCTGGGCTTTTCTCAAGGCGTTGTTGGAGCGCCGTCAAGCATGGTGAAGCGCTTTGGAGGCTTACAGGACGGGAGAAATGCATGGGCTTTCTATAGTGCTGAAGACACTACAGCCATGATTTCTTATCCTGTGTTGCTGACTTCCCGTACTGCCGGCTTTGCGAAGTGGTTCGCGGAGAGCTTCTCGGCATATCGGGGACTTTCCAGGAAGGAGCTTGATGTGAAGCTGGTATCTGGAAAGGGCCTTGGAAAGTCGGATGGCATCCAGCGAGAGGAAGTTTGGGCCTTCCTTTCTGGAGAGAAGCACAAGATAGGCTTTCTCGGTGACCAGGGCGTCATCGGTTCTGAAGCTGTTCGAGAAATACCTGACGAGGCTTTGGAGCAGCTAGAACAGGAGGAAGCCGAACTTGGCGCTTGGATGCAGGCGGCACAGAGGCAAGCTTCCGTGGAGTCTACTGGCAAGAGCAGACCATCCAGTAATGAGTCGAGTGGCAAACCTGACTCTGACAGCGGGGCAGGTTCCTCTAAGAAGCGAGCCCGCAGGAGTAAGAGGAGGAGGAGTCATCATAGTAGCAAGGGGCAGCATGAGGACTCTCCTAACTTGGAAGTTCCTCTTACTATCAATGAGGATGTGCCAGTAGATGCTGACGAGCCTCCAGAGAAGAGAAGCCGAGAAGAAAAGACCGTCGGTGAAGGTATGATTCTTCCTTTTTCTCTTTCCATTTCTTTTCATGGGATTTTTTCCATGTTATGATTTGCTTCTTGGTTTCTGCTTTTCTTCTTTTTTTTTTAGCAGAGGAAGACTTGGTGATGCCTGAGGTCCCAACCGATGAGGTGGTGATGGATCCTATCGAGGCACCTGAAGAAGAACCGAGGGACTCTGGAGCAAATCCAGAATCTCCAATTGGTACGACTTCTTTTGATCCCTTCTTTTTTTTTGTTTGTGACTTGGCTTGCTAACACATTTTTTTTGTCAGCTGACTTGCCACAGGATTCCGATGACTTTGAACCATCGATAGACGCAAATGTTGATGATGCTTCTGATGAGTTCATGGAGGAGGAAAGTGTTCCACCAGTCGTTGAAGAAGGTATTTTGTAGTTATAACTCTGATAATGATTTTCAAACATGGTCATATTCATACCTTTTTGTGTTTCCTTTGCAGGTTTTGAAGTGGCAGAGGAGGATCCGTCGCTTCCAGAGCAAGAGATGCCAGAGGTTGATCCAGAGGTAGAGATTCCTGGGACCAGCTCTGACAATATTGAGGAGATTCCTCGCGCTGAGATTCCTCCCCGAGCAGGAGCAGCTTCAGCTGGAAAGAGTTCTTTTGTTACTCTTTCAACAGATGATGACATGAGTAGCCGACCAACGGAGTTGGGCGAATCCTCAGCTGGGCCATCTCTTCTTTTTGCGAAGAAGGTGGTGGTGCGAGTTGTGAGCTCTTGGATTGAGACTCTCTTTTCTGGGCACTTGGAAGTCGGATTTGGCATGATCCAGCATGTGCAGGAGATTCTCAGTGATGCTGAAGAGGCTGGTCTGGATGTCACAGGTGCCAGGGCGATCGTTGATAGGATCATTGCACTGGGTGACAAGTGGTTTGAGACCGTGAGTTTGGCTGATGACCAGTTCTTCAAGGAGATGTTCCTGGACCCTGCTGATAAGGCTAAGTCTGACCTGGATGAGGCTACAGAAAGCAGGAAGCTGGCAGTCCAAAAGAGGAACTTAGAAGAGATAGCCATCATCAGGCTGACACATGACCTCAACATCCTTGACAGGGAGGTCGATGAGGCCAGGAAACGTCTTGAGCATTTGCAGGCACAAGTCGCTGCCAAGTGGACTGCCATAATAGAGGCTCGTGACAGGGAGAGTGCCCTGATTCACCAGGTTGCAGATGCCGAACGGGTTCTCAAAAGGAAGTCTGATGAGGATGAACAATGGCAAACTGCACGAGGTAAGCTTCCTGGTGTGAGAGAAGGGGTACAGCCCACTCCAGCATCTCATGGCAAGTTCCTGAAGAAGCGTGCCTTGGAATCCTTGACGGCTGAGGCTAAAAGTTTGCTTGGGGAGCTGAACTCTTGGCTGGAGACCATTTTTGATTGAGCTCCTGTATACAGAAACCATCCTTCTTTCTTTTTTTTTTGGTACCACTTGTATTTTTTGGTACTTATTTTTTGTAGTGCTTGTGAACACTTTTTTTTTTCTCTTTTTTTTTGGTACCACATGTATTTTTTTTTGGTACTCTTTTCTTTTTTTTGTTATCCCTACGCTCACTTGAATCTTTTTGTGATAAAAGTAATTGCTAAATGGGATGCTTTTCTTTTTTTTTTTTTGTTATCCCTACGCTCACTTGAATCTTTTTGTGATAAAAGTAATTGCTAAATGGGATGCTCTCTCTTTTTTTTGTTATCCCTACGCTCACTTGAATCTTTTTGTGATAAAAGTAATTGCTAAATGGGATTTGATCAAAAGGTTGTCATTTTGTGAAAATCTTTTGTTAAGTGATTGTTTTGGCATGAAAGCCAGGTTTTTGTTTGTGGCGTGGAAGCCAATTTTGGCATGAGAGCCAGCTTTTCTTATGGCATTGATAGCCTGTTTTTTTTTGTTGTGGCATCTATAGCCAATTTTGGTGGCACTGATAGCCGGTTTGTTTTGTGGCATCTATAGCCGGTTTTTGGTGGCATTGATAGCCTGTTTTGTTTTGGTGGCATTGATAGCCGTTTTTTTTTTTTTGAAATCCAAGTTTTTTGTTTGTGTGGCATTGATAGCCGGTTTTGTTTTTGGTGGCATTGATAGCCGGTTTGTGGCATTTATAGCCGGTTTGTGGCATTTATAGCCTGTTTTGATGGCATTTATAGCCGGTTTGGTTTTCAAAAAATGCAAGTATCGACTAAAAGTCGCCTCCCTGCTGAATTTTCTTGCAAGTATCGATGGAATGTCGCATCCTTGCTCATTCGGTTGCGAGTATCGATGGAATGTCGCATCCTCGCGGATTTGGGTGCAAGTATCGATGGAATGTCGCATCCTTGCTTTTCAAAAAAATTTGGTTTTGCGGGTACTGACTTGATGTCGTTTCCCCACGATTTTTGAAATTTGTGGTTTTCTCGAACCTTTGGGTTATGGATATCAACTGAAATGTCGCGTCTGCATGGTTTTTTTTTTTTTTTTTTGAAATTTGGGTTGTGGATATCAACTGAAATGTTGCATCTCCACAGTTTTGGATTTTGCAAGTATCGACGAAATGTCGCTTCCCTGCGATTTTGGAAGTGTCGAACGTGGTTCGCTTGCTTCCGATTTGTGCGAGTATCGACTAAGCGTCGCTTCCTCGCGGGTTTTTGAAAAACCATTTTTTTTTTTGGACACGAGGGTCATGAGTTTTGACCTAAAACCATTTTGACGGTAAAAGGCAGGGTGGACTAGGGTGGAAATCCCTGAATCCGGATTTTGTTTCAAACCATGAATTTTGGGTTCAAAGGTTGAAAATTTTGGTCAAGTTAGGGAAAGGTTCCTAAACTTGGATATATATATATATTTTTTTGAACAATGAAACGATGAAAGTAAGCATTGTTTTAGATTTCTAGAAATTTCAACATTTGATATGAAAATTCTAAAAAAGGGGTGGGTTTAGCGAGCGTGTACCTGGAAACCGGTTTTGGCCATACAGGCATTGCTCTTACCCAGTTGGGTAAGTCTTCAAGGGTAGTACCGCTTTAAGAACTTGCCATTGATGGGCAGCATACATCTGTCACCTTCCATGTTTAGGAGTGCGTATGCGCCATTGGAGAAAACTTTGTCGATGACGTAGGGTCCCTCCCATTTCGGTTCAAATTTGCCTTTGGACTTGTGAGCGAAGACCATTGGTCTTTTTACCGCAAGAACCAAGTCATTCTTTTTGTAGGCGCGTTGCCTGACCTTTTTATTGAAAGATCCTGCCATACGTGCTTGGTAAAGTTCAATGCTTTGTTGAGCTTCGAGCCGTCTCTCATCGAGATTGTCCAGCTCATGGAGCCGCAATTTGACATTGCTTTCTTGAGTCATGTCATTTTGCAAGGATACCCTCAAGGAAGGAATTTGTACTTCCAAGGGCACGACAGCTTCGCATCCATAGACCAAGGAGAATGGTGTGCTATGGGTTGGTCCTCGAACGGTGGTTCGATAGGCCCATAAAGCTTCAGAAATTTTGTCGCTCCAGTCTCTTTTGTGATTAGAGACCATTTTTTTGAGGATTTTGCAGAGTGTCTTGTTGAAAGCTTCTGCTAACCCGTTTGCTGCCGGATTGTATGGAGTCGAAGGACAGCTTTGAATTTTGTATTTGTCGCAGAACCTGTAGAATCGATGATCCCGGAACTGTGGTCCGTTATCATGGACGAATCTTTTGGGTATGCCGAAACGACAAATGATGTTGGTGCGTAGGAAGTGAAGGACTGATGAGGTCTTCATTTCGTTAAACGCAAATGCTTCTGACCACTTGGAGAAATAATCCGTAGCGGCGAAGATGAAGCGATGACCTTTGCTTGAAGGGGAGAAATAGGACCTATGATGTCCATACCCCAGGCTTCGAAAGGCCATGAGATCGCTGTAGGATGTAGCCATTCTGGAGGCATGTGAATGTAATCTCCATGAACTTGGCATTGTTGGCAGCGCTTAGCAAATTGCATTGCGTCAGCTACCATGGTAGGCCAGTAATATCCGAACCTTTTTATCTGATCATAGAGCTTAGGTCCAGCCTGATGAGCTCCGCAAAGACCAGCATGAACTTCTTTGAGTGTTTCTTCAGCCTCTTGTTGTGACAAGCAGCGTAGAAGTACTCCGTTGAAGGATTTCCTGTAAAGGATTTTTGAAGGAATATCCAAATGGAAGCTTGGGGTTCGCCTTTGGATGCTTACCCGTTCTTTTGGATCTTCGGGTAGGATTCCGAACATAATGTAATCAATGAACGGATCCCTCCAGTCGCCAATTGAAGTTTGAAGGATTGAAATCCGACTTCCGACCACTTAGTGGCATTCAGCAACTGCTTGGTGTGTGTTAAGAGGAGGAAGGATTCTCCTTTCACACACTGTGACTTGCATGTTTTCCCCTTCCTGGATTGCCATGGATGCGGCAAGTCCGGCTAGGGCATCTGCACGTATGTTTTCACCTCTACGAATGTGGGTGATGTGACAGATGTCAAACTTTTGCAGAAGTGATTGTGCCTTGTTGTAGTAGGGCAACAAATCTGGCTTCCTGACTTCAAATTTCTGATTCATCTTGTTGACGATCAGTTGAGAGTCTCCAAAGACTTCCAGCATGGTGATACCGGATTCGATGGCGAGTTCCAATCCTAAGATCAGAGCTTGATATTCAGCTGCATTGTTTGTGCATGGTTCCAGTAGCGAGAAAGCGTGTGGAATCATGTATTTGTCGGGGCTAACAAAGAGGATGCCAACTCCCGAGATCAGCTGTCTTTTTTCATTTGTCCTGGTTGCACCGTCAAAGTACATGTCCCAGGAGGCACTTTGTGAGAAAGTCTCCACATTGTAGACTGGTTCGTCTGGGAGATCATCTCTGAGTGGAGAATCTTTAGGCAATGGATGCTCTGCGAGGAAGTCCGCTAGAGCTTGCCCTTTGATTGCTTTTTAGTGGTACATACCTAATATCAAATTGTGACAGAAGGATGGACCATTTTGCCAGTCGGGCATTAAGAGAACCTGCCTTTGTGACAAGGACCTTCAAGAGGTTGACCCTCGAGACCAGGTAGACTGTGTTGGAGAGCAAGTAGTGACGCAGCTTTTGTACGGCAAACATTACTGCAAGACATTCTTTTTCGACTGGAGAGTAGCGATGCTCTGCACCTACTAGCATGCGGCTGAGGTAATATAGAGCAGCTTCTTTTCTCTGATCATTTTCTTGCGCAAGCAGAGCTCCCAAAGAGTGATCAAGGGCTCTTGTGTACAAGATGAATGGTTTTCCAGTGGTAGGAGCAGCTAACACTGGAGGTTTTGTCAGGTATGACTTGATGTCTTGGAAAGCAGCTTCACAGTCAGCATCCCAGACAAAGTTTACACCTTTTTTCATCAACCGGGAGAATGGACGGCATTTCCCCGAAAGATTGGAGATGAACCTGGTGGTCTTCAGGGACTTCAGGCTCTGGATTGCGAGGAGGCTCGTTGACACGTTCTTGCTCTTGTTCTAGAGTGAGTCGCTGCAAGATCCTTGCATATTCTTCAAGATCAGGCATGGGAGCCGGATCTTCTTCTTCATCATCTCTTTGTGGATCAACATTGTTGATTTCCACTGGAGTAATGAGAGGTGCTGGGTCAGCAGCATTTTCTTGTACAGCCTCTTGGTCTTCTTCATCATCAGACCAGGATCCTTGTGGCTGTAGGGGGTTATACCAGATTACTGGCATAAGATGAGACTCAGGAACCCATTCTTCATCGGAGAGATATTCTCCTGTTTCAAGGGACTCCTCCCACTCATCTGTGTAGTTGGATTCGAATCCATCATCGGTGTCGCTGGATTCGTATCCATCAATGGAGAATCCAACTACTGAATTGCAAGAGTATGATGCCTCCTGCATGGCTTCTTTGAATTGAGGTGGCATGAAATCACTGAGAGTGAATTTCCTTACCCCCTTTGAAGTCTCTGGAAGGGATGTTTTTGTTACCTCCAGTGAAGCGGTAGAGGAAGCCTCTGCCTTTTCTTTGACCTCTAGTTTTGGCTGGGTCTTCTCTTGCCGTTTGAGCTTGAGGAGATGTTTCCTAGCCTGCCTTCGCTGTTGAGCTGTAGGCTTTGTTTTCACGACCTCCCAATTTTCATCTTCCAGGAGATCGGGATGTACCCATATCGGTTGTCCGTCTGGTGTCGGGTAAGGAACCAGTTCTTCGGACGCTTCGATTGAGTTTATCACCTTGAAGGAAGTAGTGATCTTCTTCTTTGGTGATCTTGATGTTTGTCCACATGTCACCATGTTGACGGAGGCAGACCCATAGTTTTTGTCAAAGGTGATGACTCCGTTTTTCCACATCTCATTTATTTTCTCTCTCACAACGAAGCATTGATTGAGAGGATGCGAGATCATCTGGTGGTATGGACAGTACCGAGGATCGTTGGTTTTGCCAACATCACCCGGTCTTTTTGGTTCAGGCAAGGTGAGCTTGTCGTTTGCCACAAGAGCCCCGAAGATTTCATCAACATCTTCATCAAACGGGTATTTCTTCTCTACTCGTTCTTTAAAGGCATCAGAGAGTTCAGGTCTCTTACCAACAGCTTTGTTTTCAGCTTTCTTTGGTGGCTGAGGAGCTGACTTGGTCTGCACATTGAGGACCTCTTTTTTCTTTGGTTTAGAGGTTACAACGGCGGTTGGCTCTTTTCTTGATGATTTCTGACTGTTGAGGTCTTTAATCACCGTTTCAGCTTCCATGGAAGCTTCTAGGAGTTCTCCCAGGTTTTTTGATTTGTTGCCGATGATCATGGAGCGGATTCTGGCTCTCATGTTGTTTCGGCAGATGTCGACTAGCGACGCCTGTGGCAATACATCAGAGCATTTGTATGCCATTGCTTTCCACTTGTGAATGAAGTCATATGTTGACTCATTCTCCCCCTGTTTTAGGCTGCACAGCTGAGCCATAGTAGCGGGGTGATCTTCACCTTTGAAGTGAGTCAGGAAGCGTGTCTCTAGCATGGCCCAGTTTTGGATTGAGTCCTCCGGCAGAGTGGAGTACCAATCGAAGGCCGTACCTTTTAGGGTACTTGCAAAGAGGCGGATCTTGAGTGCATCTTGATCCGCGATAGCTCCCGTCAGGATCTTGAAGTGGATGACGTGCTGTCTGGCTGATCCTTTCCCCGTATATGTTTGGAGAGTAGGATGCTTGAATTTGATGGGGAACGGGACCGAGTCCATCCATAAGGGATATGGTGGCTTGATCCCATGCTCCTTGAGTATATCCTCTTCTTTTGCTTTGGCGAGGATACCGTCTACGTCCTTTTTGGTAAGGGCGCGTGACTCATTTTCTTCTCTATTTACCTCGTCGTCTTGATGATTCGGAGGAGGTTCATTGTTCGCCTGATTTTGGAAGGCGAGGAGAAGGTTTTCCATCAGAGTTTCAATCCTCTGCTGGCCCTCTTCCAACTGCTGGATGCGGGTGATCGCATCTTCTGGAGGTGGATTGCGGGGTGGTGGCTCAGAATTTGTAGCCAAGACATTCATCCTTCGTGATTCGAACGAAGAAACTGTCCTGGTGACTGAGCTGGGGCTCATTCTTTTTGAAGAAGAGCTTAAGGAAGGATCACTCTGCTGTCCTTTGCTTGAAGGAGCAGGGGATTCTTCTGAATGTCTTCTTGTCCTGGAGACGCTGCGGGTCATCGGACGTCGGACATGGATTTTTGTTGCTGATTTTTGGCGCCTTCTGGTTTTTTCCAACCATATGGACGGCAGCAACTTGGTTGGGTCTTTCTTTTTCGACCCATTTGGGAGAGACTTGAAGTGTGGGAGGCTGGGTCCTTTGCTTCTGTAGTCTCTTTTGTCGGTACGACGCGCGGCGGCGTATACGACGAGCAATTTGAGCTTCGGTCAGCTCTGACTGGGCTTTGACGATGAAGGATGTGCTCCCTCGGGCGCAGCAGCCGAGCCTATCTTCTCTGTAGCTGGGCAAGGATAGGATGCGAACCCTATCCTTTGCCTGTTGCAGCGAAGCTTTGAATTTTTGGAGTTCGGCCCCTGTAGATATGAAGGGTCGAACTGCAGATTTGTAGGCCTTAGCAGGTGCTTGTGGAGGCCTTGTGATGCATGACTTGATTTTGGGCTTGTAGGAACAAGCCGGCTCATGCTGGGTTGACTTGAGAGTCAGGTTGGAGATGGGTCTCTCCTCTTTCATGTAAGCAAGAGGATAGAACTGGTTCTCCTTGAGTGGGGCCAGGAATGCTGGCTTAGTGGATGTATGGGACCTTCTCTGTTTTGGTGAAGGTCTTGGGGACCAAGTCTTGGGGTAGACCTGGTTGTTTGCAGGTCGAGGCTTTGTGGGGCTGCCACGGGCTTCAGGCCTTCTGGTGCTCGCCTTTGGTGTCACGGTAGTGACACGTTGAGAGGCGAGTTTCTGCTTCTTGGATGGAGCAGTTTGTTCCTCAGGAAGTGGGAATGGTCCCAGCGTCCCGAAGACGATAGTCCGGGGAGTCGAGGTCGACCCGGAGTTCACAGAGTTGCCGAGGGAGTTAACACTTCGGCAGCTGATGGGGCGCTTGTAGGTGCGCGTGGTTTGCTTCTGTTGAAGCATGAGTTGGTGCTTGCTTTCGTCGAAAGTAATGGTTAGTGAAGCTGCCATTGTTAGTTTTTTCGAAAATTTCTGAAACAAGACCACATCCATTAGTAATCACAAGAATATAATGATCATAAATGGGAAGTTCTATGGTTTCGTCTTTTCAAATTGCTCGAGGTAGATGACCCAAGCAATATGAGGAAGGCAAAATGCCATAGAGGGTACAATTGTTCTGATCGCAGATATGGTAAGCCCGGAATGGGCATCCCAGTGACTGCTAGAAGCAATTGTGAACTTAAATTCGACTTATCGAGAAGCAGAGCTTGCTCGAGGTAAGAAGAATATAAAGTTGGAGTTACAGATGTGCCGGTCGCAATACAGTAGACCCTGAAAGGGCGTACTAGTACCGCTAGACACAAATGTTTTGAGACCGCATCTATGAGATGAGATTCTCTGTTTTGAAAGGTCAAGATTGGATTCATCAAAGAGAGCAGATGGTATTCCAATCTGAACACGGGCTCAGCGATTTCCGCGAGCGCCAGTGCTCAGAAAGAAATGAACCATAATTTCTCGGATCTGAATCTAAAAATGACGAGTTTTTTTTTTTTTGAAAGGCCAATATCGGGTTCATCAAAGAGAGCAAAAGGTACTCCAATCTGAACACGGGCTCAGCGATTTCCGCGAGCGCCAGTGCTCAGAAAGGAGAAGACCAAGATTTCTCTAATCTAAACCCAAAATGACGGAAGTTTTTTTTTTTTTTTTTGAAGATTTTTTTTTTAAAAAAAAATCTTTTTTTTTATTTTTTTTTATTTATTTTTTATTTATTTTTTTTAAGATTTTTTTTTTGAAAAATTTTTTTATTTTTTATTTTTTATTTTAAAAATTTTATTTTTGAAAAAAATTTATTTAAAAGACGAGAGAGTACACATAGGCCTCCTAACCCGGTCTTATGAAATCTTGATTGATAGAATTGCCCCCAGGTAAGGGTAGGATTACTTAATGAACCCATTTGGAGGACCCTTGCCTAGAACAGTCAAGCTGTCTCCACACTCTGGACAAGGCGTTTCTTTGAATCAATCATGATCAAAGAACACAGTTGGTTTAACCTTAGTGGTCTATGTCTTTTTTTTTTATATATATATATATATTTTTTTATTTTATTTTTATGAATTCATCGAAGAGAAACAATGGCCCAAACCTTAGTCGAACAGGCTCAACATTTCTGCAAGCGCGATGAACGATAGGAACGGATCAAGGTTTCTCAATTTTGAATCCAAATTGAGAAATCTAAAATTTTTTTTATATATATATATATATATTATTTTTTTTTGGATTTTTAATGAACTCATCGAAGAGAAACCATGGCCCAAAACCTTAGTCGAACAGGCTCAACATTTCTGCAAGCGCGATGAACGATAGGAACGGATCAAGGTTTCTCAATTTTGAATCCAAATTGAGAAATCTAAAATTTTTTTAGTTTTTTTTTTATATATATATATATTATTATTTTTTTTTTGGATTTTTAATGAACTCATCGAAGAGAAACCATGGCCCAAAACCTTAGTCGAACAGGCTCAACATTTCTGCAAGCGCGATGAACGATAGGAACGGATCAAGGTTTCTCAATTTTGAATCCAAATTGAGAAATCTAAAATTTTTTTTTTATATATATATATTATTATTTTTTTTTTGGATTTTAATGAACTCATCGAAGAGAAACCATGGCCCAAAACCTTAGTCGAACAGGCTCAACATTTCTGCAAGCGCGATGAACGATAGGAACGGATCAAGGTTTCTCAATTTTGAATCCAAATTGAGAAATCTAATTTTTTTGTTTTTTAAAATTTTTTTTTTTGAAAGAGAAAGAGTGGAAATAAATTCAAAGAATTAGAAATTTCCAAACAAAAAATCTCATCTCATTTTTTTTTGCAGAATTCAACATAGGCCACCAATTATAAGTAGCCAAGGAATCGAGAAAAGAAATATAAGCATAGAGCAAAATATATGATATGCAAATATTTCATTTCTAGCATCGTGTTCTCAAATAAACGAGTCCCACCGGGTGTGCCAGCTTGATGGACCGTGCTCCTGCTTGGTTCTACCGAGGTCGGCGGACGTGGGAGTCCGTTTGGTTCCGACCCTTTCGTAACCGGGGGGCAAGGGCGTGCATCAACATTTCTTTTTTTTGTGGGTGTGCCAGATTTTCTATTTTACTTGGAATTGCAAGTGGTGATCCGGAGATCAACCTTCGCAAGTAAAAGGAAATCAACTTCTTTCAAGTTTTCCATTGCACATATATTTAAGAAAAGAGACATTTTTCTTGATTTGCCGTGAAAGGCGATTTTTTTGGCATTTATAGCCGATTTTGGCGTTTATAGCCGATTCTTGGCGTTTATAGCCGATTTTGGCGTTTATAGCCGATTTACAATCCTTATCAATAATGAAAGACAAGAATTGTGATTTTTGTCTCTTTTGAAAAAATACAAACTACAATGAAAAGCAAGAAAAGGAGGATCTAACTTCTCAGGAGATTGTGGGGGACTCGTTTAGATTGACGGTCGCAAGCCATATGTGGGCTTCGCCATCATCCATGCAGATGAGAACAGAGGATGCTATTTGATTCGCTTGGCTTGGCTATAACCTTGGGTTTTTAGAAGACAAAGACCAAAGGAAGGTCCTATGTCCAATAAAAAACCGAGTAGACGGGCTGAAAAGCCATATCTAAGCCATTGGAGGCAGGAGGAGAAGGCAAGGACCTTGGGGGGGGTACCCCCCAAGGGACTTTTGTCACCTTGTTGCGGTGGCCGGTGTAGAACTTCCGCAGAGTTTTCTCTCTTTTTCTTTTCTCTGGATTTCTGACTGCTGTCTGTTGATGTTCGTTGTGTTTTTCTTCTTGGAGAGCCCTCCTATTTATAGGCTTTTAGGTAGCCTTTTAGGTGGGTTTATGGGCTTTTAATGTCATTAAGCCGCATAATGGGAGGAGTTACAAAATTGAATTGTTTATTTTGTAACTCCTTTTTCTTGGCTTCTGATTGGCCGGAGGAGATTGAGGGCATTTAATCGCCTTTAATCGCCATGATGGGAGGAGTTTCATGGGTTAAATGCCATGAATCTCTTGACTTGTAACTCCCGAATGCTTGCTTCTGATTGGGCCGTCCAAAGAAGTGGTCGCCGAGCAGCTGAAGAGTCGCGGGCCGTGCCACGTCTTTTGAGATTCTTCTGTTGATGATCATCGATGGATCTTCATGTAGATCGACATCAGATGACCATGTAATTTCAGGTGTTTGTTGCCAACAGCGGGTCAGTGCCATCTGTCCTGTCGATTTCTCGATCGGTCGGGTGGAAAGCACACTTTTTTTGGTTGACCGGGTGGCGATCAATACTGTCTTCGATACTCTTGATAATTTACCCGTGTTTTGGACGGATGTCAGAGGACTTGGTGTCTCAAAAGCATGAATTTTGGAAAGTACCAGAGGCTGGGCTCCTCGAATCGCGAAAAAAACGGCGAAAACCGGGGTTTCCGGGGCTTTCCCGGCGACCCCGGGGTCCAAGGTCGCCGGCGACCCTGGCCCAGGGTCGCAGGGGTCTGCGACCCTGGGGGGTTTTCCCCCTTTCGTGTCCCGTTTTGCGTCCGTTTTTGCTTTTTTCTGATTCTTTTTTCTTCTGTACTTTTCCTTGACATTTTGACCATTTATTGGCCTGATTTCTTTGTAGGAAACCTGATGAGAATCCTTGCATTTTATTTTGCAAAGTTTCCAATTTCCTGAGAAAGCCGAAGACTTTGTCGCGTAGAGTTGCCGATTTCCCGTCAGAAGCTGAAACTGGGTCAAACGATGTCGGAATGACCTGAAATTTGGTGTGAAGCCTCCTGAGCAATAAATAAGACCAACCATAGGCTTTTGTTTGAGTTTTGAAGCCGTTTGGGGTCCTATCACCTGTAGACTTGCTTTTTGTCGCGATGAAGATGTCGCGGTTTGATGTGTGGTCAACCGATGTCCGATTGACTTGAAATTTGACAGGGAACCTATTGGAGTCATTTTAAGATGATCCATAGGTTCTGTCTTGGAAACCATGGTCCCGGAGAGCTTTTGTCGCCGAGAGCTCCTTTTCGGCTATCGGAGAAGCGAAGTTAGGCCAAATGATTTTGAAATGGCCCGAAACTTCTTGTGTACTCCTCTTTTGGCTGTCTGGAAGAATCTTGCAGTTTTTGTTTGATTCTGACAAGATTTGATTTTTGGAAGCAGCATTGCCTATTTATGGCAGGTTGCGACTTCATGTAGCTCTTTGGATCTTGAAAAGGCAAAGTGACATTTTTGGTGTCAACAGTGGCGGTAATTATTCAAAGACACCCTATTGACTCTACTAATTACACAATCAGAAGTGTTTTGAGCATTGTGGCGGTAGAAGATTTACATATTGAGCAGTTAGATGTGAAAACTACGTTTCTCCATGGTGACTTGGAAGAAGACATCTATATGCATCATCCACAGGGATATGCTGTACCAAGAAAGGAGGAAATGTTGTGTAAGCTCAAAAAGAGTTTATACGTTTGAAGCAAGCCCCAAGACAATGGTATCTTAAATCTGACAGGTTTATGTGCAACACAGGTTATAAACGGTGTCATGCATACCATTGTTGTCATTTCAAAAGTTTTGATGACTGTTACATTATTCTACTCTTGTACGTAGATGATATGCTTATTGCAGGTTCAAATAAGCATGAAATAAATAATTTGAAGAATCAGTTGTCACAGGAATTTGAAATGAAGGATTTGGGTGCTGCAAATCAAATTCTCGGCATGAGAATTAGCAGAGACAGGAAAAATCGCACTTTGAAGGTGTCTCAGGCATAATATGTTGAAAAGGTTCTAAACAAGTTCAACATGCAGAGTGCTAAGCCAGTTAGCACTCCACTGGCCAGCCACTTCAAACTCTCAAAAGAGTTGTCTCCTAAGACAGAACAGGAGAAGGAGAACATGTCCAAGGTCCCATATGTTTCAGTTGTTGGCAGCTTGATGTATGCTATGGTTTGCACTAGACCAGACATTGCTCATGCCGTAGGAGTTGTGTCACGACCCCAATCCCGAGGGGCTGTGAGAAATGATTGGGAGTTTAGTGATGATTTATGTTTCTCCCAAGATCCGCGTGTGTGAGGATAACACGTTCCAACACATCCTGAATATTTTTGCAGAAGCTTTCGTGGCATTGCGACCCGAAGTCCGTGGCCATCGGATTCTGTGTCGCACTCAACCCAAGCATATAATTATCTTATCAATGAACATATCAGACTTGAACAAACCATTATAACAAAATACAGAGCTGACAGTATCTGGATATTATATTCCCATATATATTCAAGTTACAATAACAATGTGCATTAATTACAATCCCAATAAACAGGCTAATCAAAGCCATACAAAAACAAGCTAATAATCTCTACCCCATATGTGACGTAGCTCCTATGTCAAGCTCAATGTCTACACGACATAGCCGACAAAATAACCTGCAATCTCATGGCACCATAGCCAACACGTACACTCTGATCGGGCTAGATATCTGAACCTGAGTACCAAAGTAGTGGGTCAGACACGACTGTCTGGCAGGTGGGTGAAAAGATAATACAAGTGCTGAAAAATAAAACATATGATAAATCATGGTATTTGACAAAATTCTGAATTCATATAAAACGGGTATAAAACATGAATCTTTGACAAGACATGTATTCCTTTAAAGCATGTATAAAACATGAATATTTAGCAAAACATGTATTAATTTGAAACGGGTGTAAAACATGGATATTTGACAAATCGATAATTTATTTAAAACATGTACAAAGTATGAACATTTACAAATCGGGGATTCATTTAAAACAAGTACAAAGCATTAACATTTAACAAATCGGTATTTCATTTAAAGGATGTATGAAACATGTATATTTAAAACAGTAAGGGTATCAAGGATCGGGAACTGTCAAGATGGTAACTACACAAAGCTAAATCCTCTCTCACTAAAGTGAAGTGAGCATATACCCTACGGGATCATTGACCTCAGTCACACAAGGTGAGGAGGAACAACGATAAGATACTATAATATACATATATATATACTCTGCAGGACCACGGTAGCGAACCGGGTAAAAACTCTGCGGGTTCCAGACTGCAGCTGGCTATCGGGAGGGGAAGGATCTCCAAGTCGGTGGATCAAACCGACAAGGTTGTCCAAGCTCAGTGGTGCCAACTCATAGGTCAAATACGAGAAATCGAATCAAATGCATAGTAATGGAACGGGGTGCTCATAGGCACAAATACACACTCATATCAGGTCGGTCATATATGGGTTAGCAAAAGCTAAATACACTTTCCAATACTTTCGGGACAAGTCAAAATCATAAGATATGATGTTTGAAAGGAACAATTAAAAATCGGGTCAAGATGAACATGAATGGATTTCCAATAATCTCCTAGCTAAGAGTTGAAGGTCCAAGATTTGAATCAATGTGTATAGGGTTCCGTATGTTAGGTTTGATAAACATTTGGTACTCTTTAAGAATTAAAAACATCTCGGGACTTTACATACATTGACAAATCTAGAAATCCTCACCGAATCTCCATGATGAGGTTTCTCCTTCCTCCGGACTTTATACAACGCCTTACAAGTCCTTACATAGCATTGGGGCTCCAAACCATACCTCCCCACTACATCACATCACAATTTACCCAAATCTTTCATGGGCTTCTATGCATCATTACAAGTACAATGGTTTCAAATAAGAAGAAAAGGGATAGGGCTGATTGGACTTGAATATGGGCTTGAAGTGAGTCTGGAGAACGGTCCAACAATCCCCTTTTGCAGCTCTTCTCATTTTAGTACGATCGATCGGACTCATTGGCCGATCGATCGGTCCTGAAATGCTCTCAGTTATTCACAGTCCGATCGATCGATCCTGAAATGCCCACAGTCCGATCGATCGGACAGCGGCGAATCTCAGCCTAATTGGTTGGATCCCTCTTTTATCCAATCCCTATCCATTTCCTTTCTTTCCCCTTCTTCCAAACACAACTCCAAGAGTATTTGGGCCCTTTCTTGACCTCCTCAACTCATCAAATCATCATTCAATAAAAATGGATCCAACCTCTTCATCCCATTCACATTTAACCAAAGAAATCCATTACTTAAAACGAGTCAAAACTTAATACAATCAAGATATCATTTTCAAGAAAGCAATATGCTAGAAAGATGCATTAATGAGTGTATTTCAAATCTCAATAAAGCATGTCATGAAGTGAAGCTTAAGTAATGAAAATTATTACTAAAAGCTAAGCATTTGCATAAAAATATGATTAATGATTCATCCACTTGCCTTAGGTCCAAAGCTAAGCAAATCAACCTCTAATCACACTCCAAGCCAAGAAATCACAACCTATTCAAAAACCCCAAAAAACAAGCCCTAAAATGTCAAAACCAAGAAATACAAAAGAAAGCTTTCAATAATGGAGATGGAGAGTCTCATGGGCTAGGAAAACACAAATCTAGGAGATGGAGAGAATCACTTATCTAAAAAGTCTTCAAATAAGCAAGGTTAGCTCAATGAGAAATTCGAAGTTGATGAATCCTTCTAAAAATGGTACCAATTGAAAGCTCTTGACGAGGTGAACAAGATTGGTGAAGGTCTTCTTTTGATTTGAGCAAGGCTTGATGGTGATTTGTGAGGAAGAAAACAAAGGAAGAAGAAAGGGGGTGGAAAATCCCCCATTCCAGCACAGGCAGCACCGCTGGGACGATTGGGAGAGAAGAGGGAGAGGAGATGGGTACTTATAATGGGTGGGTGTGGGCCCCACCACACTAAAAACACTTAAAACATGCAAATTGAGATTAGGAGGCGTTCTAGACATCGGATCAAGAAACTTAAAACATGAAAGGTGTCCGAAATAAAATTATCTTCCCAACAAGTTAATATTGACATACTTCCGGGGTCCACAGAAAAAGTCAACTATTTGGTCAAAGGGATCAAAATAATGGATTCAAGTGTTCAGACATCGATTTATGGGCCTCGGATGCGATCGACCAAGAGGAGAGAAATGTTTCTAATAAAATCTAGTTTCCAAAAAGTATATATTTGGCAAGGTTCTGAGATCTCAAAATTTGGGTCCAGATTCAGTGTAAAAAGACTGATTTTGCCCCCAGGGCTGGAAAAACTGATTTTCGGAGTTTCAAATGGGTACGGAGTGAACATAAAAGTTGTAGGGAATGGCGAGATTAGTCAAACGAAGCTGAAATGGGGTTTTTCAGAAATCAAAGAGAATCTCTCCAAAATGACCACACAAAACAAATAGGACCCTATGGTCACTATCTAGGTTCACTGGCTTCTAAAACCAAAGAAAATATAATCAAACTCAGAAATTCAATCAAATAACCGGTAAACCCACTGAGAAAACAAATCCACGATTCAAACATGCTAAACCAGGAAATCTGGGGTCGGGTTCTCACAAGTTGTAAGCAGATTTATGAGTAATCTCGGAAAAGCGCATTGGGAGGCAGTTAAGTGGATCCTCAGATATCCGAGAGGCACCACTAATGCATCATTGTGTTTTGGAGGATCAACGATTAAATTGCATGGCTATGTTGATTCGGACTTGGCAGGAGATCTTGATATAAGCAGAAGCACTACAGGATATGTCTTAACATTGGGTAGTGCAGCAATCAGTTGGAAGTCTCAACTACAGGAAGTTGTTGCACTTTCAACCACAGAAGTAGAGTATGTTGCTGCTACAGAAGCTGGTAAGGAAATGATTTGGTTACAGGAGTTAATGGAAGAGTTGGGTAAGAAGCAAGAGGCCAGCAGGCTTTACAGTGATAGTAAGAGTGCCATTCATCTTGCAAAGAATTCAGCCTTTCTTCCAAAAACCAAACACATTAGGATCAGATATCACTTCATACCATAACTTCTAGAAGAAAAATTATTGAAACTGGATAAGATTTTATCAAGTGAGAATCCTACAGATATGTTCACAAAGGTGGTGACTACAGAGAAGCTGAGGTATGCTCAGCTTCAGTTAGTCTTCAAGCTTGAAGATGAGGTATCGAGATTCTTAGCCGTGTTCTGTTATTGTCAAAGCCATTCAGTATGTTCAGTCTTCAAGTGGGAGATTGATGGGTTGGTGAAGCCTGATCTAGACTTTAGTTAATTACAGGGGTTTATCTGTAATATGTCGGTTTAATCTGGACCATCTGTTATAAGGCCAGATCCGACGGTTGTGGGTGTCTAGAGGTTTAGGGCTTCATATATTTATACTGGGTGGTGAGAGCATTGTACTTATGATGGTATTGAGAGAGAACAAGAGAGACAGTGAGTGCTTGTACTCTTGTGGGAATCTCCAATAATAGTGAACGACGTGAATCTCCCGTGGATGTAGGCAATCTTACTGAACCAGTACGTAAATCCGTGTCTCGTGGATTGATTGTGTGATTGATTGATTGTCTCGTAGATCTTGCGTGTGTTTCCGATCCTAACATCTAGGATTTCAGGATTTTGGTAAAGGTAGCAGTGGAGAAGGATTCATGGATGTGGCAACCAACGGCGGAGATTTTCTGGGGCTGAATATCGGAGCTGGAGTAGGGGTTTCGGTGGGAGAGGAGAATGGCGTGCGGTTCGTATGGAATGCATGTCGATCAGGTAACGAAAAATCAATCAGAAAATGTTTTTTTTTTTTCTTGGAAAAGGAGCTTCAATTTCCATGAACACAACAATCATGACTCGTTTGGATTTGGAGGGAAAATGACGTGGAGAGAAGTTTCTAGAGAATACTTTCTCCACTTATTATTTCCTTCACTTCTATATATAATAAGGGCCATCAAACTATCTGCTTTGATATCAGTCAAGTTTGTCCAATCTTGGATGGGCCATACACACAGAAAATCCATACTAAGATAATCCTCCTGTTTGTTTTGATGGGCCTGGCATCTGTTTGTTTTGATGACTTGCAAATGGAAATTAATGTTGCTGGTTACGAAGAAATCCATGCTAAGACAAAGTTCTATGGATTTAGATTCCTTTATAATAAAATCATAGATTAAAATGTGTGAGATTGTGGGGTTGATGTGATGTTTGGCGTGGACCAACCATGATTAACATCTATTGATGGGTATAGATTTTTGGGATCATGTGCACCAGTGTCACTTTTTTTTTCTAAAAAGGAACTTTCATACCTTTTATTTGGATTTAGAACAAAAATTGCCAAAACCCCTCTCACAATTTCGGAAATTAAATATTCTTTTGATTGTAGCTAGAATTAAATGAACAGTTTCTTTTGATTTGACACATGTAAGAAACCCCATGAATTGCCAAAAGTGCTAATCTCCTCCAATCTACAATTAATAGCGTAAGTTTCATTGAGGATGTAGTAACTACACCGTTAGATATTTGATGCATGTGTAAATTAAAGCACAAGTTATTTTAACATGTGTATATTGTATTTCAATCCAGCAGTTTTGAAATCTGATTTGATTCTATGGATGGACCTTGTAATATGTATAATGTGGGCATGTTGGATCACAAGCTATTTGAAAGTGGTCAAATCATATGGTAGAAAAATTTATTGTTTCCTAATCAAGACTTGATTGTTTCTCTATTATAGTTTCTAATGTTGTTAATTATACATTATGTCGCGTTTGGGAATTTATTAAGATGAGATGGTTATTTGGGTAAGAGGAGATGAGGGATAATCAAGGAATGAAGGATAAGGGGTGATGGAGAAGTGATCACTTTATTTCCCTCACTTCTTTTAGTTTCATTCTTGATGATGGAGAAACAAGAAACTGTAGCATCTAGTTTCCAAAGCATTCTGTTTTTGTTTGGTAGAATCATTCTTCCTTGTTGAGAAACTACTTTCTTGTAGATCAAGAGTAGCTTCCTTTCTCATCCAAACATGTCTAAGCCCCTTTTTGAGAAACTACTTCCCTAATGTAGTATAATACCAACCATGACCAACTTGCTAGAACTCTATAGCAAATCGCATTCTCGGTTATGGTTGATGGTGAAAAAAATTAATCTTCATAATGCCATTTATGTGATATTTATATGTCCAATTTGGAACCTCAAAACAAATGATGTATGGGTTAAAAGAATAGGTCAATGGCCCACATTCATTGAGTAGATAAGACCATCCAATTATCGAATCTAGCTTGTATCATGGAGCATCCTTGTAAAGCTTTTTCTCAATTTTACATGTGGTAAAGTAGTTGTATATATATGTTACAATAACAGTAATCATTTGCATTGTACAATGGAAACAAGGGTTATTTTAGGGTTTGAGGCCCACTCACTAAAATTTAATTTAATATTTCCACCCCCTACTCGAGTATTTTGTTCCTACCCATGTTATTTAAAGTCATGACAATATCATGATGACTAAAGTGCACCTGCAGTGATCAGATTAATAACTTTTGGAAATTGTAAGTAAAGTTTTATTCGGATGGTTTAAACAGTAGAAATTGCAAGGTCATCTGGCATTGGGATGCGATTATAATGGAATTAGAAAGGGTGGAAAAGCTGCTAAAAAGAACTAATGTACTTTAATTTTCTGCAATTTCCGGTATCCATGCAATGCATAGTAATGAAACTTTATTGGTCTCGGTCTCGGTTGGAAGATATGCTTGTAAACGTTAACTCTTGACCGAGCTCGTGCAGGTTGACCAAGCTCGTACAGGTTTGACCGAACTCATGGGATGACCAAACTGATGGGATGACGAGCTCATAGGTTTGACTGAGGTGGAACTCAATGCGTTGTCTGTATGGACTGATTTGAGCTCGGATATGAAGCACGGAAGATGCCCTGCAAGCATATCTACCAACCGAGACCGAGACTGCGACCTAGATTGGGAAATAATAACTGTATGGATTGTACATAAGAAAAAAAATCAGCAAGGAGACAGGTGGGTTGGGCCTAAGCAACAACAAAGGCAGAGATATATTTGTTCAAGGAATCAGGTCATGTCATGGGTCTGACAGATTTTTTTGAAAGGAGGAAAAAAGAAGGAAAGGATAAGGGAGTTAACGTTTACAAGTCATTCGTGTGACTGAAATCATTATTTTTATGGGTATTGGATATTCACACCACAGGATAAGGGAGTTAACGTTTACTGCTCGGCAGGTCGGCCACCGAGCTCGGTAGGTCGAGATGAGACCCAAGGGATTTGAAGATCTTCTTGGCCTTTTTTTTTTTTTATAAAAAAACCAATCTCATTCGATCATTTTAGGAGTTTCTTTATTTTTTGACAAAACAAAAAAAAGATGCCACTTTTGGTTGGGCCCACTGTGGAATGCCGCTAGATGGAATAATATAGATGAAATCTACCTATGATCCATGAGATTATCCTATCCCCTTGATCTATGGCCTCAAAGTTTAATGATTTAGTTGCATCACTTTCTTGTAACTTTAATCCAATGATGAGTAAAAGTTGGGTGAGTGTTAAATTTGGGCTTTGTACTGATTCGGTTTAGATCGACCATTCAAAGATTATAAAACGAGGCTTTTCTTAATATTTATTGTAAATCTTCCACTACTAATACAAAT
Source organism: Litsea cubeba (assembly GCA_012931725.1). Classification (NCBI taxonomy): domain Eukaryota; kingdom Viridiplantae; phylum Streptophyta; class Magnoliopsida; order Laurales; family Lauraceae; genus Litsea; species Litsea cubeba. Next base: position 70,325,873 of record CM022946.1, read on the forward strand.
TATGATAAATCTAATACAATGATTTCAGAAGGAAATACAGAATGAGTACACTGAATGTATGATGCAAGTTGTTCTGTATACGGTGTAACCCATGCAGAAGCGCAATCGTACCTGTACCTAAACCATTGTAAAATAATGGAAGGCATCGGGTAACCCTCTGTCAAGGCAACTTGGACAAAGTGATTATTATTAACGAACCCGATAGTGATAGTAACATGTTCATGCGACAGTGGAGGCACTGATCGCAGTGGCAAAAATGTCAAGTACTGTTCAGAACTAAGAAGATGTAATATGACATTGTAACTTGAAGCAATCAAGTGACCCATGCTAGCAACCTATTGGATCTCCTAAGTCTTATCTGATGAGTCAGGCCCGAATGACCCAACCCATGAGGACGAAGCTCAGGTCCAAGCCCACGAAGAGACCAAGTCAGGGCGGCCACGTTGCCTTCGGAAGCAGTCCCGCTCCTACCAGGTCCTGCGGAGGAAATATCGCACCTGCCTCAGTCCAGCGCGAGGGCAGTTCCTCACCTGCCTCCCCCAGCGCGAAGGGCAGTTTCCTCACCTGCCTCCTCCAGCGCGAGGGTAGTTCGAGGACTTCAAGGACGAACGTTGCTGAAGAGTCGTCCTCATCTGTTAGGGGAGGACTATAAATCAAGGAGCCCCACCAGCACTTAAGGTGGATGAAGGACGGATCTCTCTCCATTTACTTCGACGCTTGTATTCCTCTAGTTTGTAATAATCATTTAGGAAGTAAAACAACCACAGGCAATCTCAGCCTTTATGAAGTGGACGTAGGTCATCTTGACCGAACCACTATAATCCCTTCTCTCTCTTCTCTATTTACTACATTTATTAATTACTTGACCGGTGGTGTCCCGAAACCCTATTTTGGCATCATCAGTTTGGCGCCGTCTGTGGGAAACGAACAAAAGTTCTCATCCTTCTTTCGAAATTATGGTGATCATCACTAGATCGACAAGACGAGCAGAGGGCGAGGGTAACCTCACTAGATCGACAAGACGAGCAGAGGACGAGCAGACTTCCAAGAGCTCCACGCCCGGGAGCTCCCCATCTGGGCGCCCATCCCTCAGCTGGGCGCGCCAGGGAGCTCCCCATCAAGAGCTCCACGGCCGGGGACCTCCCCATCTGGGCGCCCATCCTCAGCTGGGCGCGCCAGGGAGCTCCCCATCAAGCGCTCCAACGCCCGGGAGCTCCCCATCTGGGCGCCATCCTAAGCTGGGCGCACCAGGGAGCTCCCCATCAAGCGCTCAACGCCCGAAGAAGCTCCCCATCTGGGCGCCCATCCTCAGCTGGGCGCGCCAGGGAGCTCCCCATCAAGCGCCTCAGTCGCACGAAGCCTAAGAGGGCAGTATCTGGGAAAGCAGTTCTCTCATGTACCGCCCCAGTCATTGTCTCCACAACGGTCTCTCTGAGCATCACCCTCTCACGGGTCTGTACAAGCTCAGCCTCATTGAGCGAAGTGAGAGTCTTCAGAAGCTCACCTCTCTGAGCATCACCCTCTCACGGGTCTGTACAAGCTCAGCCTCATTGAGCGAAGCCCTCTCGCGGGTATTCAGAAGCTCACCTCACTGAGCGAAGCCCTCTCGCGGGTCTTCGGAAGCTCAGCCTCATTGAGCGAAGCCCTCTCGCGGGTCTTCAGAAGCTCAGCCTCTCTGAGTGAAGCCCTCTCAAGGGTCTTCAGAAGCTCACCTCACCGAGCGAAGCCCTCTCAAGGGTCTTCAGAAGCTCAGTGAGCCCTCTCGCGGGTCTTCAGAAGCTCAGCCTCTCTGAGCGAAGCCCTCTCAAGGGTCTTCAGAAGCTCACCTCACCGAGCGAAGCCCTCTCAAGGGTCTTCAGAAGCTCAGTGAGCCCTCTCGCAGGGTCTTCAGAAGCTCACCTCACCGAGCGAAGCCCTCTCGCGGGTCTTCAGAAGCTCAGCCTCACTGAGCCAAGCCCTCTCAAGGGTCTTCAGATGCTTAGCCTCACTGAGCGAATCCCTCTCAAGGGTCTTCAGAAGCTCAGCCTCACTGAGCGAAGCCCTCTCAAGGTCCTTCACAAGCTCAGCCTCTGCCTTGGCCGTCCTCTCTTATGCTACTACGAATTCGGTCTCAAGCTTGGTCGCCCTCTCACGGGCCGCGGAAAGATCAGCCTCGGAAGCTCTCTTAGCTGGCACAGCCCTCTCCTCAGCTTGAGAAGCTCTCTCATTTTCTTCTTCTGGGATGACCCATCAGAAGTTACTGAGGGGCATAGTCTTGGAATTTACATATGCTAAGGGATATATCGTGTGCTACGCAGAGGGGGTCCGGGGGTGTCCCCCGGCGGGGGTCGAGCTGCCCGGTCAGCTCGCGGGGGCCCAGGGGGCAGCGCCCCCGAAAAAAAAAAAAAAAAAAGGAATACGTAACGGCCGCCACGGGACCAGAACTTCTCCTCGAGGAAAGATCCCCTGGGCGCCCAGGACTATTCCCCCGGGCGCCCAAGGCCTCTCCAGGCCCCGGACTTCCCCAGGCGCCCAGATTCCCTCGGCGCCCAGGGTGTTAGCACATCACTCCCCCAGGCGCCCATCAGGCTTCTTCGGTTCCGAAGCTCGCCCAGATCAAGATTTAAACCAGAAGAGAGGAACAAGATTTTGGAGGGAGAGGAGACCTGAATCTGCCAATGCCCCCCTTTCAAAAATTATTTGGGCACGGGGCATTGAGGGGCAAATGATGAGTCAGGCCCGAATGACCCAACCCTATGAGGATGAAACTCAGGTCCAAGCCCACGAAGAGACCAAGTCAGGGCGGCCACGTTGCTTCGGAAGCAGTCCCGCTCCTACCAGGTCCTGCGGAGAAATATCCGCACTTGCCTCGTCCAGCGCGAGGGCAGTTCCTCACCTGCCTCCCCCAGCGCGAGGGCAGTTTCCTCACCTGCCTCCTCCAGCGCGAGGGTAGTTCGAGGACTTCAAGGACGAACGTTGCTGAAGAGTCGTCCTCATCTGTTAGGGGAGGACTATAAATCAAGGAGCCCCACCAGCACTTAAGGTGGATGAAGGACGGATCTCTCTCCATTTACTTCGACGCTTGTATTCCTCTAGTTTGTAATAATCATTGAGGAAGTAAAACACCACAGGCAATCTCAGCCTTTATGAAGTGGACGTAGGTCATCTTGACCGAACCACTATAATCCCTTCTCTCTCTTCTCTATTTACTACATTTATTAATTACTTGACCGGTGGTGTCCGAAACCCTATTTTGGCATCATCATTATCAATCCATTCCAATTTCAGATTAATTATTTAGGGTTTGGGTTGACATATTTCAATTTTAAATTAGGGTTTCCGTTGACATATTGAACCCATCTAATTAATAAATCGGTTGTGGGTTGACCCAGCTAACCTCCAAAAAGGCAACATTTGGCCACCCTTAATTGGGTATCATTCTTTCTCGTCTGTCCATTTTACCATCATTGTTGGAAAATGGGTTCATGTTAAGACTGATTTCAAAGATGAAAATGGGTCCATATAATTGGGACACATTATACCCAGGCAAGTGATTAGCTGTTGGGTTGACATATCTTTCAAAGATCAAAATGAATCAAAGACGGGTTGGTTTCCCTATCTATAAACAAAAGTGAATATATGGGACTTTAATCAGATTATGCCCATGTCTTAATAATGATTTTGGATATGGCTTGAGACGAGCTTGAGGGTAGTTTGGATGGGGTTTATATGGGGTTTTTATATGTGAGTGTGAGTATAGAAATATGATTGGTTGAGGTGGAAAGGACAAAAATGACTATCAGTGATTGGCTGTTGGGCTGGTTTCTGTTGGAAGATAAATATTTATCTCATGTGTACAGTAGGGAAAAGCAATAACAGCAAGCTTCAGCTGTAGGAAAAGGGCCTGCCAGCTCTACTAGAGTGGCGATCGATTTCTTTTAAGACACTAAAAACCCCTCCCCCTCCCCCTCCCACTCCCACTCCCACAGCTCTCTCTCTCTCACTTCTGAAATGGAGGCGAAAAAACCTTTCCCCTCTCACATCTCTCTCTCTGTCACTCACTCACAAGTCCGAAATCGAGGCCTTCAAGAAAACCTTCCCTTGTCAATATTGTTTCGAGGAGGTTTGACACCTTCCAAGCACTTGGAGGACACCAAAACGCCCACAAGAAGGAAAGAGCAGAGGCTCGCCAAGCCACCTATCAGCCGGCCCAGTCACACCTCACACTTTTCCCTCGATGGCTGGACACTACAGGGCCCATGCCCATGTGGGTCCATCCACCGAACCGCCCTCAAGCCCTGACCATGTCAACCTCGACCTCTCTCTCCATCTGTAATCCATTTTTGCTGGGTTTCTTCAGAATGCGGATGATATGCTGTTCATGTGGAGACTGTTAGTGAATTGGGTTTGTGTTGATTTATGTTAGATAGTTTAAGTTATCTATATCTACATATTTTTATATATGGGATGGAGGTTGTATGGAGGCATTTTGAGTATAGTTTATCTTTACTCTATAGTAACTAATCCCTTGTTGAAGTCAGAAAGTTTCTTTGAAGCTTTCTTTCTTTTCCTTTGATAGATGATGAAAGTTTATATGATTCAAATAAATGATAGTAGATGCTGATGTAAGTATTGTTATGCAAAGATCGGTGGTGGGTTGTGATACCACCTATTCAGATAAGTGGCGCAGCGGAAATACGAGCTCATCGATCACATGCAATCAATCCACACACAAGAAGAGACACAGAAGGTTTACGTGGTTCACCCATTTAGGGTTACGCCCACGGGGGAAGATAACAAAGTAATTCAGTACAGAGGAGATACAAGTGGAGGGATACAACATATGAGATTTCTCTCATATTCCCAATCCCAGTTCACTCAAAACCTCACTCTCTTATGTGGTGTACGAAACGCCACTGCAAAAGAGACTACATCTTCTTCTTCTTCTTGCTCTCTGCACTTCTTCTTCCCTACTAATCAGAGATTATTCCCCACTTCATTAGGGTTACAACAAAAAGGGATAATATATACTTTTAGACAAATACCAAATTACCCCTCAACCCTAATACAAATGCATTGGGCCTACAAAATGAGCCAAAACCCAAACCCATAAACCTAACAAAACTCCGCCTTGGCGAGAATTTGCAGGTCACAACATCTTTCCACCTTGGCATGCAATCAAATGCCCGCCAAATGCGCCCTTAGGCGCCAAGCACCCGAAGGTGCTCAAACTCGAGATGTCCATCGAGTCCAAACTACCCATAAACCACAATAAAATTGGGTGTGGCTAATACAAATGGTTTGGACCTACAAAACAAGCCAAACCCAAGCCCACATACCCAACAATCTCCACCTCGACATGATGCTCGAATCTTTGACGAATCTGAGCGATTCAAAGATTTACTCACAATCAGCGATCGGATTATCCTAACTTGCATGTAGAATAACTTCTGCTTCCGAATGACTCTTGATGACTCCATAATTGCAAAACAGCTGTTGCTTCCAAACGAGTCTTGATGACTCCACAATTTGCAGAGTAGCCTCTGCCTCCGAACGAGTCCTGATGACTCCATAATTTGCAGAATAGCCTCTGCTCCAAATGAGTCCTAATGACTCCATATTTGCAGAATAACCTCTGCTCCAAATGAGTTTTAATGACTCCATAATTGAAGAACAATTGTTGCTTCCAAATGAGTCTGATGACTCCATATTTGCAGAATAACCTCTGGTCCAAATGAGTCCTGATGACTCCATAGTTGAAGAACAATTGCTGCTTCCAAATGAGTCCTGATGACTCCATAATTGCAGAACAACATCTGCTCCAAATGAGTCATGATGACTCCATATTTACAGAATAACCTCTGCTCCAAATGAGTTTTAATGACTCCATAATTGAAGAACAATTGTTGCTTCCAAATGAGTCCTGATGACTCCATATTTGCAAAATAACCTCTGCTCCAAATGAGTCCTGATGACTCCATAGTTGTAGAACAATTGCTGCTTCCAAATGAGTCTGATGACTCCATATTTGCAGAAATAACCTCTGCTCCAAATGAGTCATGATGACTCCATAGTTGAAGAACAATTGCCGCTTCTAAATGTGTAGTGATGTCTTCATTCCGTCACTACCACCATGAACCACTTTTTTTTCCTGGACAACAAGTTTTTCCTATCACAAACTGCCAATCTTCTCCCACAACCGCGTAGAATCAACATGCCATGAGTCCATAGGTTCAAACGGATCTCAAATCGGACTCCGAATGGCTTCGATATCACAGCTTGAATTCTAACCGTTGGATTTTGTCAAATTGGCAGTTGACTTATTGCTGACGTCACCGCTTACACATTTTGGTATGAAAATGAGCTCATTTTCACACCATTTACACATTTGATTTACACGCAAGATGCATAATAATTATAGACAAACTTGAATGATGCTTAAATATTGCGCATATTTACAATTACATATGTAAATGGGTGTAGACAAACGATCCCTTAGATTGAAGGGAAACCTTGGCCAAAACTTTGATGTAAAGAAAGAAATGCATGTGATTACATTAAATCAAGCAAAAAGTGAAAAAAAATCATACACCAGCTGCCGTCAGTCTAGATTCCTCAGTGCCTTGGTCACCACTCACCATCGAAGAAAGTGAGCACCATTGGTGGTATTTCTTGGGAGCTAGCTAGGACAGAGTGGGTGGCACAATTATAATTGTGGTGTGAAAATGAGCGCTGTTTTCTATATCTTGCACAGTTGAGACTTGACACCCATAATTCACTTAGCATGATAATTGTTATGATAGGCTTTATGGTGGATGAAAAAGATTTAACAAGGGATGGAGTGAAAAACAATGACCTGCCAACTCAAATACAAACCACCTATAACTAAAGGTTGATATCTCGTCTCACACTTTCAGACATTTTCAATCCAATTAAAACAATGTATAGTTATCCAATTAATAATTGTCTAATTTGGAGTCAGTTTATACTTGCAGTGGATCCACTAACTTGACTCTGGCATTTACTTAATTCTACCTATTGGATCTCCTAAGTCTTATCAATCCATTCCAATTTCAGATTAATTATTTAGGGTTTGGGTTGACATATTTAATTTTAAATGAGGGTTTCCGTTTGACATATTGAACCCATCTAATTAATAAATCGGTTGTGGGTTGACCCAGCTGACCTCCAAAAAGGCAACATTTGGCTACCCTTAATTGGGTGTCTTTCTTTCTCGTCTGTCCATTTTACCATCATTGTTGGAAAATGGTCCATGTTAATACTGATTTCAAAGATGAAAATGGGTCCATATAATTGGGACACATTATACCCTAGCAAGTGATTGGCTGTTGGGTTGACATATCTTTCAAAGATGGAAATGAATCAAAGACGGTTTGGTTTCCCTATCTATAAACGAAAGTGAATATATGGGACTTTAATCAGATATGCCATGTCTTAATAATGATTTTAGATATGGCTGTGACTAGCTTGAAGGGTAGTTTTGGATGGGTTTATATGGGGTTTTATATGTGAGTGTGAGGAGTAGAGAGATATGATTGGTTGAGGGTGGAAAGGACAAAAAATGACTATCAGTGATTGGCTGTGGGGCTGGTTTCTGTTGAAAAGAGAAATATTTATCTCATGTGTGGCAGGTAGGGAAAAGCAACAGCAGCAAGCTTCAGCAGCAGGAAAAGGGCCTGCCAGCTCTATAGAGTGGCGATCGATTTGGTTTTAAGACCCTTAAAAAACCCCTCCCCCTCCCACTCCCACTCCCACAGCTCTCTCTCTCTCTGACTTCTAAAATGGAGGCGAAAAACCTTCCCATCCCACATCTCTCTCTCTGTCACTTCACTCACAAGTCCAAAATCGAGGCCTTAAGATAACCTTCCCTTGTCAATATTGTTCGTGGAGGTTTGACACCTTCCAAGCACTTGGAGGACACCAAAACGCCCACGAGAAGGAAAGAGCAGAGGCTCGCCAAGCCACCTATCAGCCGGCCCAGTCACACCTCACACTTTTCCCTCAATGGCTGTACCACTACAGGGCCCATGCCCATGTGGGTCCATCCACCGAACCGCCCTCCAGCCCTGGACCATGTCAGCCTCTACCTCTCTCTCCATCTGTAATCCATTTTTGCTGGGTTTCTTCAGACATGAGGATGATATGCTGTTCGTGTGGAGACTGTTAGTGAATTGGGTTTGTGTTGATTTCTGTTAGATAGTTTAAGTTATCTATATATCTATATAGATCTACATATTTTTATATATGGGATGGAGGTTGTATGGAGGCATTTTGAGTATAGTTTATCTTACTCTTTACTAACTAATCCCTTGTTGAAGTCAAGAAAGTTCCTTTTTGAAGCATTCTTTCTTTTTGCTTTGATAGATGATGAAAGTTATATGATTCAAATAAATGATAGTAGATGCTGATGTTAGTACTGTTGTGCAAAGATCGGTGGTGGGTTGTGATACCACCTATTCAGATAAGTGGCGCAGTGGAAATACGAGTCATCGATCACATGCAATCAATCCACACAAAAGAAGAGACACAGAGGGTTTACGTGGTTCACCCATTTAGGGTTACGCCCACGGGGGAAGATAACAAAGTAATTCAGTACAGAGGAGATACAAGTGGAGGGATACAACATATGAGATTTCTCTCATATTCCCAATCCCAGTTCACTCAAAACCTCACTCATTCTCTTAAGTGGTGTACGAAACACCACTGCAAAAGAGACTACATCTTCTTCCTCTTCTTTGCTATTTGTACTTCTTCTTCCCTACTAATCAGAGATTATTCCGCCACTTCATTAGGGTTACAACCAAAAGAGATAATATATAGTTTTAGACAAATACCAAATTAACCCTCAACCCCAATACAAATGGATTGGGCCTACAAAATGAGCCAAAACCCAAACCCAAAAACCTAACAAATCTCCACCTTGGTGAAATTTGCAGGTCACAACATCTTTCACCTTGGCATGCAATCATACGCCGCCAAATGCGCCTTTAGGCGCCAAGCACCCGAAGGTGCTCAAACTCGAGATGTCCATCAAGTCCAAACTACCCATCAACCACCATACAAATGGGTTGGGCTAATACAAATGGTTTGGACGTACAAAACAAGCCAAACCCAAGCCCACTTACCCAACAAATCTCCACCTCGAACATGATGCTTGAATCTTTGACGAATCTGAGTGATTCAAAGATTTACTCACAATCAGCGATCAGATTTGTCCTAACTTGCATGTAGAATAACTTCTGCTTCCGAATGAGTCTTGATGACTCCATAATTGCAAAACAACTGTTGCTTCCAAACGAGTCTTGATGACTCCACAATTTGTAGAGTAGCCTCTGCCTCTGAAAGAGTCCTGATGACTCCATAATTTGCAGAATAGCCTCTGCTCCAAATGAGTCCTGATGACTCCATAATTGCAGAACAACATCTGCTCCAAATGTGTCATGATGACTCCATATTTGCAGAATAACCTCTGCTCCAAATGAGTTTTAATGACAATATAATTGAAGAACAATTGTTGCTTCCAAATGAGTCCTGATGACTCCATAGTTGCAGAATAACCTTTGCTCCAAATGAGTCCTGATGACTCCATAGTTGAAGAACAATTGCAGCTTCCAAATAAGTCCTGATGACTCCATATTTGCAGAATAACCTCTGCTCCAAATGAGTCATGAAGACTGCATAGTTGAAGAACAATTGCTGCTTCCAAATGTGTAGTGATGTCTGCATCCATCACTACCACCATGAACCACTTGGTTTCTGCACAACCAAGTTTTTCCTACCATAAACTGCTAATCTTCTCCCACAACCGCGCAGATCAACATGCCACGAGTCCATAGGTTCAAACGGATCTCAAATCGGACTCCGAATGTCTTCGATATCACAGCTTGAATTCTAACCGTTGGATTTTGTCAAATTGGCAGTTGACTAATTGCTGACGTCACCGCTTACACATTTTGGTATGAAAATGAGCTCATTTTCACACCATTTACACATTTGATTTACACGCAAGATGCGTAAATAATTGTAGACAAACATGAATGATGCGTAAATATTGCGCGTATTCACCAATTACATATGTAAATGGGTGTAGACAAACGACCACTTAGATTGAAGGGAAACCTTGGCCAAACTTTGATGCAAAGAAAGAAATGCAATGTGATTACATTAAATCAAGCAAAAAGTGAAAAAAAAAATCATACATCAGCTGCCGTCAGTCTAGATTCCTCAGTGCCTTGGCCACCGTTCACCATCGAAGAAAGTGAGCACCATTGGTGGTTATTTCTTGGGAGCTAGCTAGGACAGAGTGGGTGGTACAATTAAAAATTGTGGTGCGAAAATGAGCGCCGTTTTCTATATCTTGCACAGTTGAGACTTGACACCGATAATTCACTTAGCATGATAATTGCTATGATAGGCTTTATGGTGGATGAAAAAGATGATGGAGTGAAAAACAATGACCTGCCAACTCAAATACAAACCACCTATAACCAAAGGTTGATATCTCGTCTCACTCTTTCAGACATTTTCAATCCAATTAAAACACTGTATAGTTATCCAATTAATAATTGTCAAATTTGGAGTCAGTTTATACTTGCAGTGGATCCACTAACTTGACTCTGGCATTACTTAATTCTACCTATTGGATCTCCTAAGTCTTATCAATCCATTCCAATTTCAGATTAATTATTTCGGGTTTGGGTTTACATATTTCAATTTTAAATTAGGGTTTCCGTTGACATATTGAACCCATCTAATTAATAAATCGGATGTGGGTTGACCCAGCTGACCTCCAAAAAGGCAACATTTGGCCACCCTTAATTGGGTATCTTTCATTCTCGTCTGTCCATTTTACCATCATTGTTGGAAATTGGGTCCATGTTAATACTGATTTCAAAGATGAAAATGGGTCCATATAATTGGGACACATTATACCCAGGCAAGTGATTGGCTATTGGGTTGACATATCTTTCAAAGATATAAATGAATCAAAGACGGGTTCGTTTCCCAATCTATAAACAAAAGTGAATATATGGGACTTTAATCAGATTATGCCCTTGTCTTAATAATGATTTTGGATATGGCTTGAGACTAGCTTGAGGGTAGTTTGGATGGGGTTTATATGGGGTTTTATATGTGAGTGTGAGAGTAGAGAAATATGATTGGTTGAGGTGGAAAGGACAAAAATGACTATCAGTGATTGGGTGTTGGGCTGGTTTCTGTTGGAAGAGAAATATTTATCTCATGTGTGCAGTAGGGAAAAGCAACAGCAGCAAGCTTCAGCTGCAGGAAAAGGGTCTGCTAGCTCTATTAGAGTGGCGATCGATTTGGTTTTAAGTCCATAAAAAACCCCTCCCCCTCCCCGTCCCCCTCCCACTCCCACTCCCACAGCTCTCTCTCTCTCACTTCTGAAATGGAGGCGAAAAAGCCTTCGCATCCCACATCTCTCTCTCTGTCACTCACTCACAGGTCCGAAATCGAGGCCTTCAAGAAAACCTTCCCTTGTCAATATTGTTCGAGGAGGTTTGACACCTTCCAAGCACTTGGAGGACACCAAAACGCCCACAAGAAGGAAAGAGTAGAGGCTCGCCAAGCCACCTATCAGCCGGCCCTGTCACACCTCAAACTTTTCCCTCAATGGCTGGACCACTACAGGGCCCATGCCCATGTGGGTCCATCCACCGAACCGCCCTCAAGCCCTGACCATGTCAACCTCGGCCTCTCTCTCCATCTGTAATCCATTTTTGCTGGGTTTCTTCAGAATGCGGATGATATGCTGTTCGTGTGGAGACTGTTAGTGAAGTGGGTTTGTGTTGATTTCTGTTAGATAGTTTAAGTTATCTATATATCTACATATTTTTATATATGGGATGGAGGTTGTATGGAGGCATTTTGAGTATAGTTTATCTTTACTCTATAGTAAGTAATCCCTTGTTGAAGTCAGAAAGCTTCTTTTGAAGCTTTCTTTCTTTTGCTTTGATAGATGATGAAAGTTTATATGATTCAAATAAATGATAGTAGATGCTGATGTAAGTATTGTTGTGCAAAGATCGGTGGTGGGTTGTGATACCACCTATTCAGATAAGTGGCGCAGCGGAAATACGAGTCATCGATCACATGCAATCAATCCACACACAAGAAGAGACACAGAAGGTTTACGTGGTTCACCCATTTAGGGTTACGCCCACGGGGGAAGATAACAAGTAATTCAGTACAGAGGAGATACAAGTGGAGGTATACAACATATGAGATTTCTCTCATATTCCCAATACCAGTTCACTCAAAACCTCACTCACTCTCTTATGTGGTGTACGAAACACCACTACAAAAGAGACTACATCTTCTTCCTCTTCTTTGCTCTCTGCACTTCTTCTTCCCTACTAATCAGAGATTATTCCCCCACTTCATTAGGGTTACAACAAAAAGGGATAATATATAGTTTTAGACAAATACCAAATTACCCCTCAACCCTAATACAAATGCATTGGGCCTACAAAATGAGCCAAAGCCCAAATCCATAAACCTAACAAAACTCCGCCTTGGCGAGAATTTGCCGGTCACAACATTTTCCACCTTGGCATGCAATCAAACGCCGCCAAATACGCCCTTAGGCGCCAAGCACCTGAAGGTGCTCAAACTCGAGATGTCCATCGAGTCCAAACTACCCATCAACCACAATACAAATGGGTGGGCTAATACAAATGGTTTGGACCTACAAAACAAGCCAAACCCAAGCCCACATACCCAACAAATCTCCACCTCGAACATGATGCTCGAATCTTTGAAGAATCTGAGTGATTCAAAGATTTACTCACAATCAGTGATCGGATTATCCTAACTTGCATGTAGAATAACTTCTGCTTCCGAATGACTCTTGATGACTCCATAATTGCAAAACAACTGTTGCTTCCAAACGAGTCTTCATGACTCCACAATTTGCAGAGTAGCCTCTGCCTCCGAACGAGTCCTGATGACTCCATAATTTGCAGAATAGCCTCTGCTCCAAATGAGTCCTGATGACTCCATATTTGCAGAATAACCTCTGCTCCAAATGAGTTTTAATGACTCCATAATTGAAGAACAATTGTTGCTTCCAAATGAGTCCTGATGACTCCATATTTGCAGAATAAGCTCTGCTCCAAATGAGTCCTGATGACTCCATTGTTGAAGAACAATTGCTGCTTCCAAATGAGTCCTGATGACTCCATAATTGCAGAACAACATCTGCTCCAAATGTGTCATGATGACTCCATATTTGCAGAATAACCTCTGCTCCAAATGAGTTTTAATGACAATATAATTGAAGAACAATTGTTGCTTCCAAATGAGTCCTGATGACTCCATAGTTGCAGAATAACCTTTGCTCCAAATGAGTCCTGATGACTCCATAGTTGAAGAACAATTGCAGCTTCCAAATAAGTCCTGATGACTCCATATTTGCAGAATAACCTCTGCTCCAAATGAGTCATGAAGACTGCATAGTTGAAGAACAATTGCTGCTTCCAAATGTGTAGTGATGTCTGCATCCATCACTACCACCATGAACCACTTGGTTTCTGCACAACCAAGTTTTTCCTACCACAAACTGCCCATCTTCTCCCACAACCGCGTAGATCAACATGCCACGAGTCCATAGGTTCAAACGGATCTCAAATCGCACTCCGAATGGCTTCGATATCACAGCTTGAATTCTAACTGTTGGATTTTGTCAAATTGGTAGTTGACTAATTGCTGACGTCACCGCTTACACATTTTGGTATGAAAATGAGCTCATTTTCACACCATTTACACATTTGATTTACACGCAAGATGCGTAAATAATTGTAGACAAACATGAATGATGCGTAAATATTGCGCGTATTCACCAATTACATATGTAAATGGCTGTAGACAAACAACCCCTTAGATTGAAGGGAAACCTTGGCCAAACTTTGATGCAAAGAAAGAAATGCAATGTGATTACATTAAATCAAGCAAAAAGTGAAAAAAAAAAATCATACATCAGCTGCCGTCAGTCTAGATTCCTCCGTGTCTTGGTCACCATTCACCATCGAAGAAAGTGAGCACCATTGGTTATGGCTTGAGACTAGCTTGAGGGTAGTTTGGATGGGGTTTATATCGGTTTTTTATGGGAGTGTGAGGAGTAGAGAAATATGATTGGTTGAGGTGGAAAGGACAAAAATGACTATCAGTGATTGGCTGTCGGGCTGGTTTCTGTTGGAAGAGAAATATTTATCTGATGTCTGCGGTAGGGAAAAGCAACAGCAGCAAGCTTCAGCTGCAAAAAAAGGGCCTGCCAGCTCTACTAGAGTGGCGATCGATTTGGTTTTTAGACCCTCAAAAACCCCTCCCCCTCTCAATCCAAGAACTCAGAACCCGCACCACCACCTTCTTTGAAAAAAGAAGAGATGACCCAGCTGAAGATTCGCCCAACTCCGTTGGTCGGCTGCTCATGTCATCACCCGTTGGAAGAGTAACAAAAGAACTCTTTCCAGTTGGGGCTGCTCGAGGAGGAATCTCAGCACGAGGTATCTCCTCAATAGTGTCAGAACTGGTCCCAGGAGTCTCTATCTCTGGATCGACCTCTGGCATCTCTTGCTTTGGTTCTGAAGGAAGCAACGGACTCTCCGCTGTCACCTCAAAACCTGCCAAAGAAACACAAAAAGGTATGAATATGATCCTATTTGAAAATCATTATCAGGGTTATTACTACAAAATACCTTCTTCGACGACTGGCGGAACACTCTCTTCCTCCAGGAACTCATCGGAAGCATCATCAACATTTGCATCCATCGATAGTTCAAAGTCATCGGAATCCTGTGGCAAGTCAGCTGACAAGAAAAATGTTAGCAAACCAAGTCACAGACAAAAAAATGGAAATCAAAAGAAGTTATACCAATTGGAGATTCTGGATTCACTCCAGAGTCCCTCGGTTCTTCTTCAGGTGCCCCGACAGGATCCGTAACCACCTCATCGGTTGGAACCTCAGGCATCACCAAGTCTTCCTCTGCTAAAAAAAAAAGAAGAAAAGCAGAAACAAGAAGCAAATCAGAACATGGAAAAAACTCATGAAAAGAAATGGAAAGAGAAAAAGGAAGAATCATACCTTCACCAACGGTCTCTTCTTCTCGGCTTCTCTTCTCTGGAGGCTCGTCAGCATCCCCTGGCGCATCCTCATTGATAGTAAGAGGTACTTCCAAGTTAGGAGAATCCTCATGCTGCCCCTTGCTGCGATGATGACTCCTCCTCCTCTTACTTCTGCGGGCCCGCTTCTTAGAGGAACCTGCCCCGCTGTCAGAGTCAGGTTTCCCACTTGACTCCTCACTGGATGGTCTACCCTTATCAGTAGACTCCACGGAAGCTTGCCTTTGCGCCGCTTGCATCCAAGCACCAAGTTCGGCTTCCTCCTGTTCTAGCTGTTCTAAAGCCTCATCAGGTATTTCTCGAACAGCTTCAGAACCAATGACGCCCTAGTCACCGAGAAAGCCTATCTTGTGCTACTCTCCAGAAAGGAAGGCCCAAACTTCCTCTCGCCGGATGCCATCCGACTTTCCAAGACCCTTTCCAGATGCCAGCTTCACATCAAGCTCCTTCTTGGAAAGCCCCCGATATGCCGAAAAGCTCTCCGCGAACCACTTCGCAAAGCCGGCAGTCCGGGAAGTCAACAACACAGGATAAGAGATCATGGTTGTAGTGTCTTCAGCACTATAGAAAGCCCATGCATTTCTCCCGTCCTGTAAACCTCCAAAGCGCTTCACCATGCTTGAAGGCGCTCCAACAACGCCTTGAGAAAAGCCCAACTGCAAAGCAAAGCGAGAGGGTACATACGGCTGGATGTCGACAAAAAGATGTCTGCGGTACACCATCGTGCCGACACGTATGCTAAAAAGCCACTCCTTTTCTGCGTTCGTCAAGGAGTTATGCCTTCCCGACCCCACCCTGGTAGAGTCGCGGGAGGCACCAAAATCAAAAGCCTTCTTCCGCAACTCCGGAGAAAGCTTCACTGAAGACTGCCCCATCTCGACGTCCCTGAATTGTCGGATCCTCATGCGGGCAAACAAAAGTGATTCGGACACAGCTTTGCCCTTAGCCAGCCGAATCATCAGAGGATCATCATCCTGTTCAACACCCAACCGGTGGAAACCAAGACAGTGGTACACATACCATGAATAAAAGATGTGGGCTGAAAACACCCTGTTCATGGGAAGCCCAAGCCAAAGCAAAGAAGCAGCAGCCTGCAGTTCGGTACACAGGTAGGAGTAAAGAGCTGGCACCAAAGCAAGCTGCTCTCCAAACGCCATCTGACAAGCCGGCAAAATACAATGCGGCCTGATGTGCGTTCCATCTCCTCCAGCAAAAATAGCCTCACCAAGCCAATAAGTGAGGTAAACAATGAGATCTCTCCGCAGTGCAATGTCAGGACATATGGCGTTTGTACTCGCACATAAATCTCTCAACTCTTATTGCATAGCCAAGATCTTCTTCGAACTTGGATCCTGAGCCCTGGCTTCCTGGGTCACACTATCAGAAGACTCCCTGCTATCAAAAAAGTTGGGGAACGAAGAGCTAGAACTCTTCCAACTGCTGGATCTAACTTTCAAACCCCCCTTCTCCTTCAAAAAATCATAGAAGGCGACGAGCTGAAAGTACAGAAGCCTGAACTCCTCAGACTGCCCTCAAGGACTCTGTCGATCGGCATAAACTCCTAATAGAGTTTGCCAAGGATGGGCAATCCAGTAATGGCGCTCAGCTCCTTCAAAGAAAAACCAATCTCACCATTCGTCACAACGAAGGTATTGGTTTGTGGGAGGAATGACTCCAGCATAGCCATGAAGGCCTCGTCGGAAAAGATCACGGTCTCCCTAAAGGCGCGAACCGTATAAAAAATCCCGACTTCTTTCAAAACGGCGCCACCAATCAGCAGGACGCGACCCGTCCACGACTTCAACTCGGAGTCAGCATTGAAACGGCCATGAAGTCGAAAAGGCTTTATCCAATTGCTGCCGTCACCGCTGAGAATACCATGGCCCACCGGTCTCAAATCGACCGACGGATAATCAGAGCCCTGGTAGCCGCTGGATGGCATCAACAGATCCATGTCAACAGGCGACCTCTCCGTATATCCAGGAGAACTACCAATAAAAACCTCGGTCTTGATTACATTTGTCCTCCTCACCCAGCTTGGAGGATCTTCCCTCTAAGAGCACGTGGGGGTAAGGCTCATGATCGAGACGGTGCGATCAAACGTCGACCGGGTAGCAACAGTCTTCTTCTCACCATCTGTTGTGAAAGAGAACTGAAAACATTTCCTCTGGTATGTCATGTCATCAGGGATGGCATCACCAAAGAAGAAGGTAGGCTTGGGTAAAATACTCTGATCTTCTATCATCCATGGACGATCGCTTACCATGATCATATAGAATTCCTCTCCCTTGAGAGTGATCAGTCGTTGCCTCATCTCATCTCTGTTGAGGGAGTCGCAATCTTCCAGATTTCTCTCAACATACTGGACCTTCTTAAAGGCCTGCTGAACGGCCGGATTAGAAGATCTAGCAGATCGACGAGGTACGCTTGTAGCAGGCTCTTTACCCTTGTTCGTTCTGGAGGAACCACCTGCAAAGGTTGGAAAAGAAAAAGATCAAACGTCAAAATGACAGAATCTCGCTAAAAAAAAATCCGGCGAAATTTTGACATGATGTCGGGGCAATTCCGAAGAAAAGGAACTATCCCGAAAGAAATAGAATGCTTGAAGATGGGCTCAACATTGCAGCGAGCTCCGAAACTCCAAACTTTCGAAACCTCAAAGTCTCCGCAAAATCAGGAAGGGCTCAACATCGCTGCGAGCTCCAAATTCCCAAATTTGCGAAAACTTTCAGGTATGCTATCACATCATGCTACAATTCAATTTTTGAAAAAAATATACATGCATGAACATCTTGGTTTGCGAAAAAAAAATGCATTATCATGATGAGCAAAAAAAAGAAAAGAAAGAAAGAAACTTTCTAAAAAAAAAAGGGAGAAAGGAGAAAGAAAAGAACAAAAATATAGAAAACTTTCTAAAAAAAAAGAGGGAAAGAAAACAAAAAAAAAGAAAAGAAAAAAGGGACTGGCCCACAGGCCACGTGGCCGTACGGCCATATCCGTACGGATCTGTCCGTACGGCCCACAAAAGAAAAAAAATAAACACATGCAAAAAAAAAAAGAAGAAAAAAAAACGTGTGAAAAAAAGGAAGCAAACACGAGGAAAAAAAAAGAAAAGAAAAGAAAGAAACAAAAAAAAAAGAAAGAACTTTTTTTCCTACAATGGAGTTTTCTTGAAAAAGGGAACTTACTTGAAGCCATTGATGGAGAAGAAGAAGAAAAGTCTTGAAGATCTTGAAGAAGAAGAACTCTTGGTCTTGAAGCCCTCTTGGGATTGTTGCAAAAGAAAGCAATGAGAGCAAGAGATCCAACCTCCTCCTTGCTTTTATAGAAGAGAGCAAACCAAAGAATGAAAGAAGAAAGAGGTAAGTGTTACTAATTAGTAACCTTACCAAAAGAAAGAGATTAGAAAGATTCTTTCCCAAAAGAAAGATATCTTGAGGGATTCTCTCCCAAAAAAAAATTAATGAGAGATTTTCTCCCAAAAGATAGGATCAATGAAGGATTCTTTCCCAAAAGAAAGATATCTTGAGATATCCTATCCCAAAATAAAAGGAACATGAGAGATTCTCTCCAAATAAAGATATTCTTAGATATTCTCTATCCAAAGGAGATATTTTTAGATATTCTTTACAAAAATGACACCATATGAGATCTAAGCCATTTCAAAAGCTTAAGGTCCCATGGGTTAGCCCATATGAGCTAGGTTTGACCACCTAGGCACTTAAAAAAAAATATTTTGGGCTTTTAGTCAAAGAGTAATCCCTCTTACCAAGAGCATACAAAATGGTTCCATGCCTCTTTTGAGTTGATTCGACCATACAAAGAGAATTCCAAGCCCCATGAGCTTCCAAAAAATCAAACCATCCAGCCTCATCTACCAAATTGAGCCGAAATCTTGAAATTGACATTCCACAAAAAAACCAAACCAAATCCTGGTCCCCTAACTTGCCACATACAGCCTGTTAGGTCACAAGACCAAAACCAAAAACCAAAACCTGATCCCCTAACTTGCCACATACAGCCTGTTAGGTCACAAGATCAAAATCAAAACTGATCCCCCAACATTCCACATACAGCTTGTTGGGTCACACGGTCAAAACCAACCCCGATCCCCTAACCTGCCACATACAGCCTGTTAGGTCACAAGATCAAAACCCAAATCCACATCCCTGAATGTCATCTTCAAAACTTTGCCTCGAGATGGTACGTGATCCCTTTCACTACCATAAAATTCCGCTGGAAGCTCAAAAGGCTACAAATACCGAAAAGAGACACTGCTCAAAGACTCTTGGTCCAATCACAGGCTCTCCTTCACAAACCTCTTCGAGGCACATCGACTACAAAAGTTAAGCAACTCGTCGCTGTACCTCGAGGGGGCATTTGTTGACACCAAAAATGTCACTTTGCCTCTTCAAGATCCAAAGAGCTACATGAAGTCGCAACCTGCCATAAATAGGCAATGCTACTTCCGAAAAAATCAAATCTTGTCAGAATCAAACAAAAACTGCAAGATCTTTCAAGACAGCCAAAAGAGGAGTACACAAGAAGTTTCGGGCCATTTCAAAATCATTTGGCCTAACTTCGCTTCTCCAGTAGCTGAAAAGGAGCTCCCGGCGGCAAAAGCATCAGAGACACCAAATCTTCGATCAGAGCCGATGGATGGTCTCAAAATACATCCAAAAGGCTCCACGTCAAGTTCCGAGTCAAACCGACAACGTTTGACCCTACATCAACCCTTGAACAGCTAAATCAAGCCTCTCGGCGGCGAGGCTCCCCGGGACCATGGTTTCCAAGAAAGAGCCCATGGATCATCTTAAAATGACTCCAATAGGTTCCCTGTCAAATTTCAAGTCAATCGGACATCGGTTGACCGCACATCAAGCCGCGACATCTTCATCGCGATAAAAGCAAGTCTACTGGTGATAGGACCCCAAACGGCTTCAAAACTCAAACAAAAGCCTATGGTTGGTCTTATTTATTGCTCAGGAGGCTTCACCTCAAATTTCAGGTCATTCCGACATCGTTTGACCTAGTTTCAGCTTCTAACGGAAAATCGGCAGCTCTGTGCGACAAAGTCTTCGGCTTTCTCAGAAAATTAGAAACTTTGCAAAATAAAATGCAAGGATTCTCATCAGGTTTTCTACAGGGAAATCAGGCCAATAAATGATAAAAAATGTCAAGGAAAAATACAGAAGAAAAAAGAATCGAAAAACAGCAAAAACGGACATAAAACGGGACAAAAGGGGGGAAAACCCCCCAGGGTCGCAGACCCCTGCGACCCTGGCCCAGGGTCGCCGGTGACCCTGGAGCCCGGGATCGCCGGGAGGGCCCCGGAAACCCCATTTTTCGCCATTTCTTCGCGATTCGAAGCGTCCGACTCCTCTGATTTTCCAAAATTCATACTTTTGAGACACCAAAACCTCTGACATCCGTAAAAAAACACGGGTCAATGATCAAGAGTATCGAAATCAACATTGATCGCCAACTGGTCAACCAAAAAAAGTGTGCTTTCTACCAGACCGATCGAGAAATCGACAGGACAGATGGCACCGACCCGGTATTGGCGACCAATACCTGAAGTTACGTGGTCATCTGATGTCGATCTACATGAAGATCCATCGATGATCATCGCCAGAAGAATTCCAAAAGACACGCCACGGCCCGCGACTCTTCAACTGCTCGGCGACCACTTAATGTGATTAATTGACTAGCTTTATTACAGTCATTAATCCATTTCTTTGGACGGCCCAATCAGAAGCAAGCATCCGGGAGTTACAAGTCAAGAGATTCATGGCATTTAACCCATGAAACTCCTCCCATCATGGCGATTAAAGGCGATTAAATGCCCTCAATCTCCTCCGGCCAATCAGAAGCCAAGAAAAAGGAGTTACAAAATAAAGAATTCAATCTTGTAACTCCTTCCTTTATGTAGCTTTATGACAATTAAGGCTCATAAACCCACCTAAATGGCTACCTAAAAGCCTATAAATAGGAGAGCATTCCAAAGAAATCCAGATCGGAAAAAACAGAACAGATCCCAGATCAGAAAAAAGCACAGAAATCCAGAGAAAGAAAGAGAGAAAACTCTGCGGAAGTTCTACACCGACCACCGCTACAAGGTGACAAAAGTCCCTTGGGGGGTACCCCCCCAAGGTCCTTGCCTTCTCCTTCTGCCTCCAATGGCTTAGACGTGGCTTTTCAGCCCGTCTACTTGGTTTTTTATTGGACATAGGACCTCCTTTTGGTCTTTGTCCTCTAAAAACCTGAGGTTATAGCCAAGCCAAGTGAATCAATAGCATCCTCTGTTCTCATCTGCATGGATGATGGCGAAGTCCACACATGGCTTGCGACCGTCAATCTGAATGAGTCCCCCACAATCTCCGGAGAAGTTAGATCCTCCTTTTCTTGCTTTTCATTGTAGTTTGTATTTTTTTAAAAGAGACATAAATCACAACTCTTGTCTTTCATTATTGATAAGAATTGTAAATCGACTATAAACGCCAAAATCGGCTATAAACGCCAAAAATCGGCTATAAACGCCAAAATCGGCTATAAATGCCAAAAAATCGCCTTTCACGGCAGATCAAGAAAACATATCTTTTCTTAAATATATGTGCAATGGAAAACTTGAAAGAAGGTGATTTCCTTTTTACTTGTGAAGGTTGATCTCCAGATCACCATTAGCAATTCCAAGTAAAATAGAAAATCTGGCACACCCAGACAAAAAAAATGTTGATGCACGCCTCTGCCCCCCGGTTACGAAAGGGTCGTATCCAAACGAACCCCCACATCCGCCGACCTCGGTAGAACCAGGCAGGAGCGCTGTCCATCAAGCTCCAAAGACAACCCGACGTCTAAACGACATCATCGGGCTGCCACTCGCCCTCCACAAGAACTATAGGTTCCGCCTCGAAGTGCGCCTCAACCGCGAGGGGCTCGACATCTGGCACCAAGCAAACAGGGTCAGACACGACGGTCTGGCAAGCAAATATAACAATAATAGGATGATAGAAAAGCAAAGCATTAAATAAATGAGAGCCACGATTAAATCCTGAATAATAGAAATGACGAACTAAAAGATAGACATCTTAATAGTTTACAAATCCAATGCTATGATAAATGAAATAAACAAGAACCATAAGATAAACATTAAATGTATAAAAACATTGGCAGACCACGTATAGCTAAATTCTCCTATTACCGAAGTAACGGGAGCAGACAAAACCGTAGCCACTACTCGTGGGACCGGAACGAACATAGTCGTTATCAAACAGAACCGTAGCCACTACACGTGGGACTGGATATAAACCGTTACCATTGTCGGTACAGACAGAATCCAAACTGCAACTGGTGAACAAATTAAAGATTCCAAGCCAGATGATCAGTCCGATAAGGTAACCTAAGCTTAGTGGTGCCATTAGAGTAAAAGTTCGAAACCTCGAAGTAATACAAATCCGTTCATAAGATAGATTTCCAAAATCGATAAGAAAACTACTCCGAACAAATACATATTGACGAATCCAAGCAAAATAGGTGAGTAGTCTTATCAATATCTAAAGATGTGGTAAACCACCTCAAAGCATTCAAAAGATTGATGAAATAATCCGAACAAAAGTCATTTTACATGGAATGAATGTATGATGATTCAACCGTCTAATGCGGGTCGTCTCGATATACATTTGACCCCTTTATTGTCATTAATAGAATGTAATTTGGTGCCACAGAAGATCTTTGACAATTACAAGGGATGAAGTGTACATTTAGACTTTAAGGTTTCCCAAATGGTTTTGATCATAGTCCAAGCCAACTTTCACAATAGTTCTAGGATTGTAAAAGGGCTGAATGGGCTTCAATTATAGAAAAGAGTTTGGGCTGGGTTGGGCTTGAACATAGGCTTGAAGTGGACCTGAAATTATATCCAATGAGTCCTCATTAAAAACTGGTTTAAGCCCTTTTTAATCAGGCCCACAACTGGCCTTAACCCAAGCTCAAAACAGTCCGCTAACTTGGCCCAAAACAGTCCTTAAAGTCGCCCAGAAATCAGGTCTTAAAACAGGCCCAAAACAGTCCTTGAAATGGCCCAAAAACTGACCTTGAAACAGGCCCAAAGATGCCTTGGAAACAGGCCCAAAACAGTCTTTTAAATGGGCCCAGAATTCAGACATGAACAGGCCCCCAGGCTGGGCTGGGCTCGCTCGAGCGACCCAAGGTCCGCTCGAGCGGAGCCCAGACAGAGCCTGGGTCGCTCGAGCGGACTGGGCTCTGTCCAGTCCGGCTCGGTTTTCCCCCTTTTTTCCATCTTTTTTTATCTTTTTTTTGTTTCCTTTTCTTTCATACACATTTCCACAATTAATTTGCCCCTTTCTTGACCTCCTCAACTCATCAAATCATCATCCATAATCAATCCAATAAAACAAACACACTACTTTGAAATCAAAGTTTTCTTCCTTGCCTTTGAATACAAACACTTAATATAAAGAAAGCTAAGTTTCAAAATGACCAAAGTGAAAACAAACTTTCAATACATTGTAAAACAATAACATGAGAGGAAATCAAGCATAACATTACTCCATTTGTCCAAAACAAATCTATGATTCATGAAGAGATTATAACATAGAAAGAAAACATGAAATGGAACTTATAACATGGAATCATCATATTAAGTGGAGTATTCACTTGCCTCAAGCCAAGATGAAAGAAATAATACTCCTCAAACAATGCTCTAGGGTCTCAAACTCCAAATCTACAAAAACCCCCAAAATTTTCCCAAAGAGAACCCTAAAAATCAATATTTGTAAATCTCCAAGGAAAACTCTTGCATGTAGGATGAAAACACTCTAAATGAAGAGGAAAACAAGGATCTCAAGTTTGGAAAGCCATTGCTAACCTTGAAAAGCTCAAACGAAGAAGAGAAGCTTGAATGAGAACCTTGCCCTAACTCAAAACCTTTGAAAAAGGTGTCTTTGGAAAGCTTGGAAGATGAGGAAGAACCTTAGGAGATCAATCCTCCAAGAAAACTCCAAGAAATTGGTGTTTCAGATGAGAGAGAAAGTGGTGGAAAAGAGGGAAAAGCCCTAGCTCCAAACCGTGCAGGAAAATAAATGAAGGAAGAAGAAGAGAGTTCCTATTCTTATAAGATGGGTTTGTGGGCCCCGATCTTCACAAGGCTGAAAATGGCATTTGCGGGCCCCGAATGAAACGACGAAGAAGACAAAAACGATCAGCGAAATTTGTACTTTCCAAAAAGTATATTTTTGTTAACTTCTGAAATTTCTGAAATTTGGGTATAGATTTTGTGTGAAAGGTCAGTTTTGCCCTTTTCCTCGAAAAATGTGATTTTTGATCATTAAATCAAGACGGTCAAACACATGAATGTTGATAATCTAAATGAAATGAGTCAAAATGCACAAAATCTGGGATTTTACGAAAATCAAAGTTAAACTCCACAGATTCACACACAACACACGGGCGCCCCGGCCCGCGTCAAACCTAAGTCAACGACTCTCGAAGATTCCCAAAGCTAATCAAACATTCTAATCTAGCTTAAGAAAATAAGCTAATCATCCACTAACCCCACTTATCAACTAATCACGGTTAAAATATAATTAAATATTCCAAACCTGGGTCGGGGTCTGACATCCTCCACCCCTAAAAATCACATTTGGTCCTCCAAATGATCACTAACCTCTGGAAATAGCTGAGGGTACTTCTTCTGGACCTGATCACGAAGTTCCCAAGTGGCCTCTTCTGGTCCATGATTCTCCCAACGAATCTTTAACCACTAAATTGTTCTGTTTCTCAGCTCTTGCTCTTTGGTGTCAATAATCTCTGCCGGTTTCTCAATGTAGGTGGCATCTTCTCTAACATCCAATGGTTCGTGATGTAGCATGTGTGAAGGGTCCGAAACATACTTCCTCAACATCGACACATGAAACACATTGTGCACACCCGAAAGTTTTGGAGGCAAAGCTAATCTATATGTTACTTCCCCGATACGACTCAAGATCTCATACGGTCCAATGAATCTCTTAGACAATTTGCCCTTTTGCCCAAATCTCAGTGTTCCTCTGATCGGAGATACTTTTAAGAATACTTTGTCTCCAACTTGGAATTGTAAATCCTTCATTCGAACATCAGCATAGCTTTTCTGTCGGCTTCTCGAAATCTTCAATCGCTCATGAATAATTCTGACTTTGTTGCTAGTTTCTTCAACCAACGAAGGACCATGAAAACTGCGTTCTCCGACTTCTTCCCAACACAATGGGGTTCTACACTTCCTGCCATACAACGCTTCGAAAGGGGCCATCCCTATGCTTGAATGGTAACTATTGTTGTAGGCAAATTCACAGAGCGGTAAATTCTCATCCCATTGATTCTTGAAATCAAGCACACTGTTGGA
The DNA here is from genome assembly GCA_012931725.1 of Litsea cubeba. Taxonomy (NCBI): domain Eukaryota; kingdom Viridiplantae; phylum Streptophyta; class Magnoliopsida; order Laurales; family Lauraceae; genus Litsea; species Litsea cubeba. Next base: position 70,351,413 of record CM022946.1, read on the forward strand.
ATTTGAGATGACATGATTAGTCTTTGAAGAATTGAAGAAATTAGCATCTCAAGTATTGTTTTGAGTTGGAATTCTTGTCAACACATTGTCACAAACGAGATGTTAATAGGCTAGTGTTGATAGAGCTGAAAAGAAGAAACAGAGTTCAAACAGTCAGGAATTCAGAATTCCTGAAACAGAGCACGCGGTCGACCGGGCTCTTCATGCGGTCGACCGAGCAAGAAGAAACCTGCAGAAAACAGTTTCAGGTAGCTCTCAGTTATTTTCGTGACACAGTGTGTCTTCGGTCGACCGGGACCCCAGGATGTCGACCGAGCTCGAAAGTTGTCTGTTTCCAGTCAGTGTCTTCGGTCGACCGAGCAAGCCAGGATGTCGACCGAGCACGGGAACCAGAGTTGCGCAGAATTAGAAGTTTTGCACGAAAATTCAGCACAGTTATCTATTTCGTTTGGGAATCTTTCTAAACGAATTGTAGCCCGTTTTGAATACAATTAAGGGTTATTAAAACCTATATAAAGGCATGCTTGGGTCGTTCATAAACACATCAGAAGAGAGAAAGAATAGAGAAGAGTTTTAGAGAGTTCTTGAGAGAAAGAAGAAGCTGCTGGTGTGTGTTGCTGTGTGCTGATGTGGTGACGTTTTCTACAGCAATTGTGGACGAGATTATGCTCTTGAAGATGGTGATTCGTCCATGAGTTAAGTGTCTCTCTGTTTATGCTTTAATTTCAATTTGTAAGGGATTGAGAGAGAGAGAATTGTAGAGGGGAAGGGCTGTAGACAGAATTTATCTTCTATTCTGTTTTTACATCAAGTTGGTGCTTGATGTTTGGGGTTTGGTGATCCTATCTGTGGGTGCAGATAAATTGTAAAGGGAGTCGGTGCTTCCTAGATAGTTGGTGCTATCTGAAACTAAGGGTTGGTGCTCTTTGTCGTTGGTGCGACTAAATAAGATTCAGATCTGTCCCGGATTGGTGTTCGGACAGTCTTTGAACCGTGGACGTAGCCTTTCGGTGAACCACGTTAAATCTGGTGTCATTGTGTGGTTTGACTTGTTTTGTTGTTGAATTGGACCTGTTTTTAGAAATCACTGATTCACCCCCCCCCCCCTCTCAGTGATCGCGGTATCCAACAATTGGTATCAGAGCGAGGTTCCCTTGATCAGTTTAATACGCTAAGGGTGATCTCTTGTCAAATCACATGGCGGTCAATACAGGGAATATGAAAGCACCTCTGTTTGATGGTTCTAATTACTCCTTTTGGAAGATTAGGATGCAAGCCTTCATCAAATCTCTTGGCTATGATGTTTGGGAGGCTGTCAGAGCCGGTTACAATGCTGCCACCGTACCCAATGATACAGCATCGAAGAAGTTGGCAGACAACGACTCCAAGGCGCAGAATGCACTCTTTAGTGGCCTTGTGGACAGCGAGCTTGTCAAAGTAATTGCATGCAAAACAGCCAAGGAGATTTGGGACAAGTTGCAAAGCATACATGAAGGTGATGAGAAGATTAAAGAAGCCAAATTGCAAACCCATCGCTCTCAATTTGAATCTCTTCGCATGGAGGAAAGCGAGAATGTTGACTCATATTTGCAACGAGTGAATGAAGTCACGAATGACATTCGTGGACTAGGGGAGGAGATTAAAGAGCCGGTCATCGTCAAAAAGGTTCTAAGATCTCTTCTTCCCCGGTTTGATTCAAAAGTCTCAGCCATCGAAGAAGCCAAAGATTGAATGCATTTTCCATGGATGAATTACATGGTTCTCTAACTGCCTATGAGATGCGCATAGGAAAGACGTCTTCATCTGATAAAGAAGCGGCCTTCAAAGTTCAGAAAAAGGCAAAAGAGATTGCTGGTCATGATGTTGATTCGGATGATGATGAGCTTGAGGCTCAATTTGTTAGAAAGTTGAAGAAAGGAAGCAATGGCAAGTACAAAGGGAAGCTACCCTTTAAATGCTTCAATTGTGGAGGTATTGGTCACTTTGCTGCGAAGTGTCCGCTAAAAGAAGACAATGATAATGACTCTTATGCTGAAAAGAGTAAAGGAAAGAGAAATTTCAGAAAAAGGGGCAAAGCTAAAAACTTTCTATGTCAACAAGATGACAGCACGTCTGAAACTTCAGACGATGATGAATCAACCGAAGCTCTCTTCATGGTCACTGTTGAAGAAGAAGAAGAGCTAGATCCGGAAGAGGATGAGGAGGCTGAAGTCAATCTTGAAGAGGAACTCATAGCCGCACTTGAGGAGCTTAGCATGGAACGCAAATCAAGTAAGAAAAATCTGAAACTTCTCCATGAATCTGAAAGTTCTATTATTGCTTTGAAAACTCAAGTAGAAGAATATAAAAGAATGGTAGAAGTACTTGAAAACCAAATAAGTATCAAAAAGGACGAGGCTATGAAACTTGAAACTGAGATCGCTAGAGCAAAGGCTAAAAATTTGGAAAATAGCAAAAAACTCAAAGCGCTCCAAGCGATTGAAGGGACTATGAAACTCGATGAACTACTGAAAGTTCAAAGACCTGCCCACTTCAGATTTGGTCTAGGATTTGAGAAAGGTGAATCCTCTAAGATTGCACCTCCTGAAAAGAAAGAGTTTGTGAAGCAAGTCACTGCACCTTCTAACTCTATGAAGCCCACTCAACCTAGAAAGGAGTCCATTCCTGTTAGAAAGGTAATGAAGACTAACCAGCCACAAAGAAGATACAAATTCTATGGTTATTGCTTTCATTGTAATATGTTTGGACATAAAAGAGCTGATTGCAAATTCTATGTAAGAAACAACCCATTTGTGACTAGGAATCCTTTTTCAATCCTAAGTAGCCACAAACTGAGTGCTATATGTGTCATAATTATGGACACTTGGCTAGGGATTTTAGGTTGCATATTGCTAACAAATTTCAGGTTAAAAAGAAACCCAAGTTAGTCAAGGCTTGGAGAGCAAAGCAAAGTGCAGAAAGTCCCAAAGAATCTCTCATTGTGCAAACGGCATTCAATGCACAAAAGAAGACAGCACCATGGGTCCTTGATAGTGGTTGTTCAAGCCATATGACTGGTGATAAAGAGAAATTCATCAAATTACAGCACTATGAAGGCGGTTCAGTGAAATTTGGCAACAATGATGGTGCCAAAATCTGCGGAAAAGGTGTTATTCAGCTTATGGCAAACAAGATCAGATCTGAAGAAGTCTTATATGTGTCTGGATTGAGACACAACCTGCTTAGTGTGAGCCAGATCTGTGACAAGGGTCATGAAGTTATCTTCACAAAGAAAGGGTTTGCCATCAAGAAGAGTAGCAACGGCAAAACAGTGGCAACTGGATCAAGAACTGCTGGAAATCTCTATACATTGTCAGATGGAGCTGAAAAGACCTGCTTGATGAGTCGGACAGAGGAAAGTTGGTTGTGGCACAAACACCTTGGACATCTAAGCTTTGATAACATGTCAAAGATTTGCAATTCAAAGGCTGTAAGAGGCATGTCTACAGTTGAAAAGCCTTCCAATCCCATTTGCGACTCTTGCCAAAAGGGAAAGCAAACGAGGGTTATGTTCAAGTCAAAGGAGCATCATTCCAAGAAACCTCTTGAGCTAGTGCACACTGATCTCTGTGGACCGATGCGAACTCAAAGCACCAATGGAGATAAGTATTTCATGTTATGCATTGATGATTATACTCGTATGACATGGGTATTGTTTCTTAGCATAAGCATCAAGCACTTGATCGTTTTAAAGTGTTTAAAGCACAGGTTGAAAATCAATTGGAAAAACATATCAAGATTTTAAGGTCTGATCGTGGAGGCGAGTTCACATCTGAAGAATTCACTAAATATTGTGAACATCATGGCATTCAAAGACAGTACCCAGCCCCTAGAACTCCACAGCAAAATGGAGTTGTGGAACGGAAGAATCGCACCGTACAAGAGATGGCTCGTACGATGCTAAGTGAAAGCAAGATGGCTGACAAGTATTGGAAAGAGGCAATTCTGTTGGATACCGCGATCACTGAGAGGGGGGGGGTGAATCAGTGATTTCTAAAAATAGGTCCAATTCAACAACAAAACAAGTCAAATCACACAATGACACCAGATTTAACGTGGTTCACCGAAAGGCTACGTCCACGGTTCAAAGACTGTCCGAACACCAATCCGGGACAGATCTGAATCTTATTTAGTCGCTACAACGACAAAGAGCACCAACCCTTAGTTTCAGATAGCACCAACTATCTAGGAAGCACCTACTCCCTTGAGTTTCAGATAGCACCAACTATCTAGGAAGCACCGACTCCCTTTACAATTTATCTGCACCCACAGATAGGATCACCAAACCCCAAACACCAAGCACCAACTTGATGTAAAAACAGAATATAAGATCAACTCTGTCTACAGCCCTTCCCCTCTACAATTCTCTCTCTCTCAATCCCTTACAAATTGAAATCTAAAGCATAAAAGAGAGACACTTAACTCATGGACGAATCACCATCTTCTAGAGCATAATCTCGTCCACAATTGCTGTAGAAAGATGTAGCACAACAGCAACACAGCAACAGCACCAGCACACAGCACACTCTTCTCTCTTCTCTTCTGGTATCTTTTCTTGGTGTGTTTATGAACGACCCAAGCATGCCTTTATATAGGTTTTAATAACCCTTAATTGTATTCAAAACGGGCTACAATTCGTTTAGAAAGATTCCCAAACGAAATAGATAACTGTGCTGAATTTTCGTGCAAAACTTCTAATTCTGCGCAACTCTGGTTCCCGTGCTCGGTCGACATCATACTGTGCTCGGTCGACATCATACACTGACTGGAAATAGTCACTTATCGAGCTCGGTCGACATCCTGATGTCCCGGTCGACCGAAGACACACTGTGTCACGAAAATAACTGGGAGCTACCAAAAACTGTTTTCTGCAGGTTTCTTCTTGCTCGGTCGACCGCATGAAGAGCCCGGTCGACCGCGTGCTCTGCTTCAGGAATTCTGAGTTCCTGACTGTTTCACTTCTGTTTCTTCTTTTCAGCTCTATCAACACTAGCCTTTCAACATCATGTTTGTGACAATGTGTTGACAAGAATTCCAACTCAAATCAATACTTGAGATGCTAACTTCTTCAATTCATCAAAAGACTTCTCAAGTCATCTCAAATTCCAACAATCTCCCCCTTTGGAATTGTTGGCAACACTATTGGAACTTCAACACTTTCAACTCAACAATCTCCCCCTAGCTTTCATAGCATAACATCTCTCCTTGCTATCATAGCATAACATCTCTCCCCCTTTGACAACAAGTCCAAAGGGACCAAACCGAGGAGCGAATAGGATTTTCAATGAATGCATTGCTCCCCCTTTCAAGCACAACTCCTACGGTTTAGGAGAGTGAGTAACTCCTAACTTTTTCCGGAGATACTCGAAGACTTCCTTTGGCAGAGGTTTCGTGAAAATCATCTCAAATTCTTTCGTCATTTCTTCAGCAAAATTCCTGCACATCTCCTCATGCATAGCTTTCAACCAACTTTCATCGAGACTGGCTTCAGCCACAGTCTTGGGTTCAATGGTGGACACAAGTGAGTAATTGCTAACTACACTTTGTCTAGTTTGAACGCCTGCCTTAGGATCTCCAATGATTTGATCCTTAGGGTGTTGCTCTACCCAAGTGCTGTGCTTCTTAGGTGAAGTATCTTCTGAGTCATCCTTTGATTTCTCAGAATCATTAGATTCAGCCATCTCATCATCAATCTCACTCGAGTCCTCATAAACGGAACTGTCATAATGAGTTCCATTCTTGGATTCATGGTTTTCATCAATTCTCACATCAGCACTTTCTATGATTTTTCTGGTTCTTTTGTTAAGACACCTATATGCCTTGCTAGTAGAGGAGTAACCCAGAAATATACCTTCGTCAGCTCTTTCTTCAAATTTGCCCGGATTTTGTTCGAGCCGCTTGATGTAACACTTGCTGCCGAAGACTTTGAAGTGCTTGACTGTTGCTTTTCTTCCAAACCATAGCTCATAGGGAGTTTTGTCTTCATGTGGCCTGATCAAGCATCGGTTTTGAATGTATACAGCCGTATGAATTGCCTCTTTCCAATACTTGTCAGCCATCTTGCTTTCACTTAGCATAGTACGAGCCATCTCTTGTACGGTGCGATTCTTCCGTTCCACAACTCCATTTTGCTGTGGAGTTCTAGGGGCTGAGTACTGTCTTTGAATGCCATGATGTTCACAATATTTAGTGAACTCTTCAGATGTGAACTCGCCTCCACGATCAGACCTTAAAATCTTGATCCGTTTTTTCCAATTGATTTTCAACCTGTGCTTTAAACACTTTAAAACGATCAAGTGCTTGATGCTTATGCTTAAGAAACAATACCCATGTCATACGAGTATAATCATCAATGCATAACATGAAATACTTATCTCCATTGGTGCTTTGAGTTCGCATCGGTCCACAGAGATCAGTGTGCACTAGCTCAAGAGGTTTCTTGGAATGATGCTCCTTTGACTTGAACATAACCCTCGTTTGCTTTCCCTTTTGGCAAGAGTCGCAAATGGGATTGGAAGGCTTTTCAACTTTAGACATGCCTCTCACAGCCTTTGAATTGCAAATCTTTGACATGTTATCAAAGCTTAGATGCCCAAGGCGTTTGTGCCACAACCAACTTTCCTCTGTCCGACTCATCAAGCAGGTCTTTTCAGCTCCATCTGACAATGTATAGAGATTTCCAGCAGTTCTTGATCCAGTTGCCACTGTTTTCCCGTTGCTACTCTTCTTGATGGCAAACTCATTCTTTGTGAAGATAACTTCATGACCCTTGTCACAGATCTGGCTCACACTAAGCAGGTTGTGTCTCAATCCAGACACATATAAGACTTCTTCAGATCTGATCTTGTTTGCCATAAGTTGAATAACACCTTTTCCGCAGATTTTGGCACCATCATTGTTGCCAAACTTCACTGAACCGCCTTCATAGTGCTGTAATTTGATGAATTTCTCTTTATCACCAGTCATATGGCTTGAACAACCACTATCAAGGACCCATGGTGCTGTCTTCTTTTGTGCATTGAATGTCGTTTGCACAATGAGAGATTCTTTGGGACTACCTTCCCTTTTCTTTGCCCTCCAAGCCTTAACTAACTTGGGTTTCTTTTCAACCTGAAATTGGTTAGCAATAGGCAACCTACAATCCCTAGCCAAGTGTCCATAATTATGACACATATAGCACTCAACTTTGTGGCTACTTAGGATTGAAAAAGGATTCCTAGTCACAAATGGGCTGTTTCTTACATAGAATTTGCAATCAGCTCTTTTATGTCCAAACATATTACAATGAAAGCAATAACCATAGAATTTGTATCTTCTTTGTGGCTGGTTAGTCTTCATTACCTTTCTAACAGGAATGGACTCCTTTCTAGGTTGAGTGGGCTTCATAGAGTTAGAAGGTGCAGTGACTTGCTTCACAAACTCTTTCTTTTTAGGAGGTGCAATCTTAGAGGATTCACCTTTCTCAAATCCTAGACCAAATCTGAAGTGGGCTGGTCTCTGAACTTTCAGTAGTTCATTGAGTTTCATAGTCCCTTCAATCGCTTGGAGCGCTTTGAGTTTCTTGCTATTTTCCAAATTTTCAGCCTTTGCTCTAGCGATCTCAGTTTCAAGTTTCATAGCCTCTTCCTTTTTGATACTTATTTGGTTTTCAAGGACTTCTACCATTCTTTTATATTCTTCTACTTGAGTTTTCAAAGAAATAATAGAACTTTCAGATTCATGGAGAAGTTTCAGATTTTTCTTACTTGATTTGCGTTCCATGCTTAGCTCCTCAAGTGCGGCTATGAGTTCCTCTTCAAGATTGACTTCAGCCTCCTCATCCTCTTCCGGATCTAGCTCTTCTTCTTCTTCAACAGTGACCATGAAGAGAGCTTCGGTTGATTCATCATCGTCTGAAGTTTCAGACGTGCTGTCATCTTGTTGACATAGAAAGTTTTTAGCTTTGCCCCTTTTTCTAAAATTTCTCTTTCCTTTACTTTTTTCAGCATAAGAGTCATTATCATTGTCTTCTTTTAGCGGACACTTCGCAGCAAAGTGACCAACACCTCCACAATTGAAGCATTTAAAGGGTAGCTTCCCTTTGTACTTGCCATTGCTTCCTTTCTTCAACTTTCTAACAAATTGAGCCTCAAGCTCATCATAATCAGAATCAACATCATGACCAGCAGTCTCTTTTGCCTTTTTCTGAACTTTGAAGGCCGCTTCTTTATCAGATGAAGACGTCTTTCCTATGCGCATCTCATAGGCAGTTAGAGAACCATGTAATTCATCCATGGAAAATGCGTTCAGATCTTTGGCTTCTTCGATGGCTGAGACTTTTGAATCAAACCGTGGAAGAAGAGATCTTAGAACCTTTTTGACGATGACCGGCTCTTTAATCTCCTCCCCTAGTCCACGAATGTCATTCGTGACTTCATTCACTCGTTGCAAATATGAGTCAACATTCTCGCTTTCCTCCATGCGAAGAGATTCAAATTGAGAGCGATGAGTTTGCAATTTGGCTTCTTTAATCTTCTCATCACCTTCATGTATGCTTTGCAACTTGTCCCAAATTTCCTTGGCTGTTTTGCATGCAATTACTTTGACAAGCTCGCTGTCAACAAGGCCACTAAAGAGTGCATTCTGCGCCTTGGAGTCGTTGTCTGCCAACTTCTTCGATGCTGTATCATTGGGTACGGTGGCAGCATTGTAACCGGCTCTGACAGCCTCCCAAACATCATAGCCAAGAGATTTGATGAAGGCTTGCATCCTAATCTTCCAAAAGGAGTAATTAGAACCATCAAACAGAGGTGCTTTCATATTCCCTGTATTGACCGCCATGTGATTTGACAAGAGAACACCCTTAGCGTATTAAACTGATCAAGGGAACCTCGCTCTGATACCAATTGTTGGATACCGCGATCACTGAGAGGGGGGGGGGGGGTGAATCAGTGATTTCTAAAAACAGGTCCAATTCAACAACAAAACAAGTCAAATCACACAATGACACCAGATTTAACGTGGTTCACCGAAAGGCTACGTCCACGGTTCAAAGACTGTCCGAACACCAATCCGGGACAGATCTGAATCTTATTTAGTCGCTACAACGACAAAGAGCACCAACCCTTAGTTTCAGATAGCACCAACTATCTAGGAAGCACCTACTCCCTTGAGTTTCAGATAGCACCAACTATCTAGGAAGCACCGACTCCCTTTACAATTTATCTGCACCCACAGATAGGATCACCAAACCCCAAACACCAAGCACCAACTTGATGTAAAAACAGAATATAAGATCAACTCTGTCTACAGCCCTTCCCCTCTACAATTCTCTCTCTCTCAATCCCTTACAAATTGAAATCTAAAGCATAAAAGAGAGACACTTAACTCATGGACGAATCACCATCTTCTAGAGCATAATCTCGTCCACAATTGCTGTAGAAAGATGTAGCACAACAGCAACACAGCAACAGCACCAGCACACAGCACACTCTTCTCTCTTCTCTTCTGGTATCTTTTCTTGGTGTGTTTATGAACGACCCAAGCATGCCTTTATATAGGTTTTAATAACCCTTAATTGTATTCAAAACGGGCTACAATTCGTTTAGAAAGATTCCCAAACGAAATAGATAACTGTGCTGAATTTTCGTGCAAAACTTTTAATTCTGCGCAACTCTGGTTCCCGTGCTCGGTCGACATCATACTGTGCTCGGTCGACATCATACACTGATTGGAAATAGTCACTTATCGAGCTCGGTTGACATCCTGATGTCCCGGTCGACCGAAGACACACTGTGTCACGAAAATAACTGGGAGCTACCAAAAACTGTTTTCTGCAGGTTTCTTCTTGCTCGGTCGACCGCATGAAGAGCCCGGTCGACCGCGTGCTCTGCTTCAGGAATTCTGAGTTCCTGACTGTTTCACTTCTGTTTCTTCTTTTCAGCTCTATCAACACTAGCCTTTCAACATCATGTTTGTGACAATGTGTTGACAAGAATTCCAACTCAAATCAATACTTGAGATGCTAACTTCTTCAATTCATCAAAAGACTTCTCAAGTCATCTCAAATTCCAACAAATTCATACGGCTGTATACATACAAAACCGATGCTTGATCAGGCCACATGAAGACAAAACTCCCTATGAGCTATGGTTTGGAAGAAAAGCAACAGTCAAGCACTTCAGAGTCTTCGGCAGCAAGTGTTACATCAAGCGGCTCGAACAAAATCCGGGCAAATTTGAAGAAAGAGCTGACGAAGGTATATTTCTGGGTTACTCCTCTACTAGTAAGGCATATAGGTGTCTTAACAAAAGAACCAGAAAAATCATAGAAAGTGCTGATGTGAGAATAGATGAAAATATTGAACCAAAGAATGCAACTCATAATGACAGTCCAGTTTATGAGGACTCGAGTGAGATTGATGATGAGAAGGCTGAATCTAATGATTCTGAGAAATCAAAGGATGACTCAGAAGATACTTCACCTAAGAAGCACAGCACTTGGGTAGAGCAACACCCTAAGGATCAAATCATTAGAGATCCTAAGGCAGGCGTTTAAACTAGACAAAGTGTAGTTAGCAATTACTCACTTGTGTCCACCATTGAACCCAAGACTGTGGCTGAAGCCAGTCTCGATGAAAGTTGGTTGAAATCTATGCATGAGGAGTTGGAGCAAATTGAGAAGAACTCCACATGGGAACTTGTTCCTAGACCTACTGATAAGAATGTTATTGGTACTAAATGGGTCTTTCAGAATAAGCTGAATGAAGATGGTCAAGTCATTAGAAACAAAGCAAGGTTGGTTTGTAAAGGCTATGCTCAAGTTGAAGGCATAGATTTTGAAGAGACCTTTGCACCGGTGGCTCGTCTGGAAGCTATTCGTATGTTTCTTGCATTGGCAGCATACAAAACCTTCAAGGTATTTCAGATGGACGTAAAGTCAGCTTTCTTGAATGGTTTACTTGAAGAAGAGGTCTACATTGAGCAACCTGATGGTTTTCTCATCAGCAAAAATTCAGATCTAGTATGCAAGTTGAAAAAGGCTCTTTATGGACTGAAACAAGCGCCAAGGGCGTGGTATGCAAGGCTGGACCTATATCTCCGCAAGATCGGTTTTGGAAAAGGACTTGTTGATAGCAATCTGTATGTCAAAACTGAGTTAAGCAAACAGCTGGTTGTCATTGTTTATGTTGATGACATAATCTTTGGTGGCAATGATGAGGAGATGTGCAGGAATTTTGCAGAAGAGATGAAGAAAGAATTTGAGATGTCGATGCTTGGAGAACTAAAGTTCTTTCTTGGTTTACAGGTTCAGCAGCAGAAACATGGCATCTTCATATCACAAATGAAGTACATTAAGGAAATGCTGAAACGGTTCAATATGGAAGACAGCAAGCCAGTGAGCACACCAATGTCAACGAACACGAAGCTTAGCAAAGATGATAAGGCCTCATCTGTTGATCATACCACCTATCGCTCTATGATAGGAAGCTTGCTCTACTTGACTGCTACAAGACCAGATCTTCTACAAGCAGTATGTATGGTTGCACGTTTTCAAGCAGCACCAACTGAAACGCACCTTACAGCAGTGAAACGAATCTTTCGATATCTGAAAGGTACTATGGAGCTTGGTATCTGGTATCCCAAAGGAAAATCCTTCACTCTAGTTGCATATTCTGATGCCGATTGGGCTGGATGCGTAGATGATCGCAAGAGTACTAGCGGCGGCGCATTTTATCTTGGAGAAAGATTAGTTGCTTGGCATAGTAAGAAGCAAGACTCAGTATCCCTTTCGACAGCGGAAGCGGAATATATTGCAGCGGCAACTTGTTGTACGCAAGTGTTATGGATGCGGCAAATGCTCTCTGATCTAGGAGTTCCTACAACGGATCCTACGCCGATCCTATGTGACAACACGAGTGCAATTCATATATCTAAGAATCCTGTTCAGCACTCTCGAACAAAGCATGTAGCAATTCGTTATCATTTTCTTAAAGATAAAGTTGCTGATGGAGAGGTCAAGTTGGAATATGTTCCAACAACTGAGCAAGTGGCTGATATTTTCACGAAACCTCTGCCAAAGGAAGTCTTCGAGTATCTCCGGAAAAAGTTAGGAGTTACTCACACTCCTAAACCGTAGGAGTTGTGCTTGAAAGGGGAAGCAATGCATTCATTGAAAATCCTATTCGCTCCTCGGTTTGGTCCCTTTGGACTTGTTGTCAAAGGGGGAGAGATGTTATGCTATGATAGCAAGGAGAGATGTTATGCTATGAAAGCTAGGGGGAGATTGTTGACAGTACAGTGCATGGTTGATATTTCAGAATTTCAGAATTGGTTCCAAGAAAGTGTTGAAGTTCCAATAGTGTTGCCAACAATTCCAAAGGGGGAGATTGTTGGAATTTGAGATGACATGATTAGTCTTTGAAGAATTGAAGAAATTAGCATCTCAAGTATTGTTTTGAGTTGGAATTCTTGTCAACACATTGTCACAAACGAGATGTTAATAGGCTAGTGTTGATAGAGCTGAAAAGAAGAAACAGAGTTCAAACAGTCAGGAATTCAGAATTCCTGAAGCAGAGCACGCGGTCGACCGGGCTCTTCATGCGGTCGACCGAGAAAGAAGAAACCTGCAGAAAACAGTTTCAGGTAGCTTTCAGTTATTTTCGTGACACAGTGTGTCTTCGGTCGACCGGGACCCCAGGATGTCGACCGAGCTCGAAAGTTGTCTGTTTCCAGTCAGTGTCTTCGGTCGACCGAGCAAGCCAGGATGTCGACCGAGCACGGGAACCAGAGTTGCGCAGAATTTGAAGTTTTGCACGAAAATTCAGCACAGTTATCTATTTCGTTGGGGAATCTTTCTAAACGAATTGTAGCCCGTTTTGAATACAATTAAGGGTTATTAAAACCTATATAAAGGCATGCTTGGGTCGTTCATAAAGACACCAGAAGAGAGAAAGAATAGAGAAGAGTTTTAGAGAGTTCTTGAGAGAAAGAAGAAGCTGCTGGTGTGTGTTGCTGTGTGCTGATGTGGTGATGTTTTCTACAGCAATTGTGGACGAGATTATGCTCTTGAAGATGGTGATTCGTCCATGAGTTAAGTGTCTCTCTGTTTATGCTTTAATTTCAATTTGTAAGGGATTGAGAGAGAGAGAATTGTAGAGGGGAAGGGCTGTAGACAGAGTTTATCTTCTATTCTGTTTTTACATCAAGTTGGTGCTTGATGTTTGGGGTTTGGTGATCCTATCTGTGGGTGCAGATAAATTGTAAAGGGAGTCGGTGCTTCCTAGATAGTTGGTGCTATCTGAAACTAAGGGTTGGTGCTCTTTGTCGTTGGTGCGACTAAATAAGATTCAGATCTGTCCCGGATTGGTGTTCGGACAGTCTTTGAACCGTGGACGTAGCCTTTCGGTGAACCACGTTAAATCTGGTGTCATTGTGTGGTTTGACTTGTTTTGTTGTTGAATTGGACCTATTTTTAGAAATCACTGATTCACCCCCCCCCTCTCAGTGATCGCGGTATCCAACACACACATGCTCTAAGCATGTCTTCAAGGGTCTGAATAGTCCTCTCCGACTGACCATCGGTTTGCTGGTGATATGCTGTGCTGAATTGAAGCTTCGTTCCCATCGATTCATGTAAGGTCTTCCAAAATCTCGAAACAAATCTACTATCTAGATATGAAGTAATGGAGACCGGCTGACCATGACGACTAACAATCTCCTTCACGAAAGCTTGTGCCAAAGCCAACATGTGCATTTTCTTCCCGGTCTTCATTGGAATAAAGTGTGCCGACTTTGTTAACCGATCCACTATGATCCAAATAGCGTTGTTCCCTCTGCTTGTAGTCGGTAGACCCGAGACGAAATCCATAGTTAGGTGTTCCCATTTCCACTCCGGAATTTCTAAAGGCGGCAAAAGACCAGGTGGTTTCTGATGTTCTGCCTTCACCAATCGACAAGTCATGCATCTGGATACGAAGGCTGCTATCTCTCTCTTCATATTGTTCCACCAAAAGCGACTCTTCAAATTTTGGTACATCATCGTACTCCCCGGGTTGTACAGAATACCTTGTATTATGAGCTTCTACCGTAATATCATTCTTCAAATTGTCTATCATTGGAACACAAAGCCTGCCACGGAAGTACAAAACTCCATCCATGATCTAAAAATCTGGGCATTCCGAGATGTGCTCTATAATTTTAGCCAAGTCTGGATCTTGCATATGGCTGTCCTTGATTTTCTGTATGAAGACTGACTCAGACACTGTCACATTTGCAAACACAACTCCTTCCCTCAAAGGTTGGAACTCTACTCTCAATTCTTCAAATTGCTGAAAATTGTAAAACCCTTGCAAACTAGCCAAACAAACTGATTTTCTACTCAAAGCATCTCCCACTACGTTAACTTTCCCCGGATGATTGTTGATCGGGAAATCGTAGTCTTTGATGTACTCCATCCATCTTCTTTGCCTCATGTTTAATTCCTTCTGAGAGAACAAGTATTGGAGACTACGGTGATCCGAATGAACTTCAAAATTTTCTCCGTACAAATAGTGTCTCCACATCTTCAACGCGAACACTATAGCTGCCAACTCCAAATCGTGCGTCGCATATTTCTTCTCGTGTTCCTTCAATTGCCTCGAGCCATACGCAATCACATTCCCATTTTGCATCAAAACACATCCAAGTCCTACACCTGAAGCATCCGTATATATGATAAAACCACCACTCCCCGAAGGTAAGGTGAGGATAGGCGCTGAAGTTAACCTCTTCTTCAACTCTTCAAAACTAGCTTCACATTTCTCTGACCATGCGAACGGTACATTCTTTCGGGTCAACTTGGTCAACGGTGCTGCAATGGTTGAAAATCCTTGTACAATCTCTTATAGTAACCTGCCAAACCCAGAAAACTCCTAATCTCAGTCACATTCTTCGGCTTCTCCCAATTGATGACTGCTTCTATCTTTGCTGGATCAACTGCTAGTCCTTCTCTAGGTTGATGTGACCAAGAAAAGTGACTTGCTCTAGCCAAAACTCGCACTTCCCAATCTTCGCATACAACTGATTATCTCTCAACAACTGTAATGAAGTCCTGAAATGCTGCTCATGGTCTTCTCTTGACTTGGAATACACTAAAATATTTTAAATGAAGACGACTGTGAACTGATCTGATAGGGTGAAAAGATCTTGTTCATAAGAGCCATAAATACCGCTGGTGCATTCGTCGGTCCAACGGGCATCACCAAAAATTCATAGTGCCCGTACCTAGTCCGAAAAAACTGTCTTCAGGATGTCTGATTCTCTAACTCTCAACTGATGGTATCCGGACCTCAAATCTATCTTCGAGAAAAACTCTGCACCTTGCAACTGATCAAACAACTCGTTTATCCTTGGCAAAGGGTACTTGTTCTTGATGGTTACTTGGTTCAACTTTCTGTAGTCTATACACATCCTCAAGCTTCCATCTTTCTTCTTGACAAATAGAACTGGGGCTCCCCATGGGGAAACACTTGGCCTTACAAAGCCTTTGTCTAGTAACTCTTGTAACTGTAGTTTCAATTCTACTAACTCTGCTGGAGCCATCCTGTAAGGAGCAATGGAGATCGGAGCAGTTCCTGGCATCAACTCTATTGTAAACTCAACCTCTCTGACAGGTGGTAAACCTGGAATCTCTTCCGAAAAAACATCGGGAAACTCGCACACTACCGGAATGTTCTCCACCCCTTGGGACTGTTCATCCTTGGTGACAAATGCAATAAATCCTTCACATCCTGATCTCAACAACTTAGCTGCAGAAAGAGCTGAAATGAACCTAGCCGGAGAAACCCTTTTCTCTCCCTGAAATTTCACCCCGGAGGATATCCCATCCAATCTAAAAACAATGGTCTTGCTATAGCAATCCATAGAGGCATGATGTCCCGCTAACCAATCCATGCCTAAAATGACATCGAAGTCATGCATAACTAAGGTAATAAGGTCTGCAGAGAATATGACATCTCCTATCTTCACTGAACAACTAGGGTAAAATGTGTTACACACAACTTGTTTCCCTACCGGAGTAGTAACAGTCAAAACAAACTCTAACTCTCCAGCAGGCACACTAATCATTTTAGCAAACACATGGGATATGAAAGAGTGAGTAGATCCCGGGTCAAACAACACTTTAGCTTCTACATCACAAATTAGGAGTTTACCTTCCACAACATCTCCCGCTGCTTCTGCGTCCACTTGATTGAGGTGATTGAGGCGGCCTTGCTGACGTGGTCTATTTTGGTTCTGATTTGGCCTTCCTAGCTGCACATTCCGATTCTGTTGCGGTGGACGTACATTCTGATTTTATGGTTGTTGACGGTGCTGCTGATATTTGCTGCTGCCTTGGTTGATTCTGAACTGCCTGCTAGTTCTGCTGAGGTGCCTGCCTTGGTGGCTGCTGAGGTGCCCTATTGCCTTGATTCCTATTATTTGGGCAATCCTTCATTTGGTGATCTGTGCCACCACACTTAAAACACGCACCCGTAACTCTATAGCACTACTGAGAAGGGTGATTCTTGCCACAATGCTCACACCCACCTTGAGCTGGAGTATTCTGCTGTTTCTTCTGCCTCTTGCCTTGATAAGATTTCTGCCCTCCTTGGTACTGCTGCCTCTTCCTCTGATTATCCTTGATAATCTGATTGTTGATGTCTTCAAACCTGTAGGCTCTTTTGATAGCCTCTTGGAAAGTGGTTGGTGGTACTACACCTAAAGCATTCCTCAAGATGATGGGATTAAGTCCATCCATGAACTTGGTGATTTTCTTCTCTTCCGTGTCCACAAGCTCCGGTGCATAACGAGACAACTTCTCAAACTTCGTAAGGTATTCAAGAACGGTCATGTCCTCTTGCTTGAGCAACTGAAACTCTGCTGCCTTTTGCTTCTTGACGTGTACAGGGACATACTTCTCACTGAACTGCTGTTTGAAGGTGGCCCAGGCAATCCCATCCTCAATGTTCTGATAACCTTCCTTAATGGTCTTCCACCAAATATCTGCCAGTCCGGTGAACATGGAAGCTGCTAGATGAACTCGCTGCCTGCCTGTGCATACAAAAATATCAAAGATGTTCCCTGTGTGGGCTAACCAATCATCAGCTGCGAAAGGATCTTCTTGTCCTGTGAACTCCTTAGGACCTCTCTTTCTGAACTTCTCAAACAAGATATTAGGATCCCGGTCTCTGTTCTGTATAGCTTCCACATTAGGCATTGGTTCTGGCCTCCTACCCAAAACTTCAAGCAACTGCCTCTGAACCTGTGTCAATTCTTCGTCTTTGTTTGCCATCTGCTCTTGGAATCTAACTTGATTCTCATTTGCCCTCTGTTGTTGTTCAACTAACATTTGCATGAGCTGCTGGAATTGTCCTGTCATTTGATTCTCAACCCCACTGTCATTGTTACTGCCTGATGCATTCGCATTCACTGGGGGTCTGCGTGGAGACATAGTGCTGCAAAACAACTTGTTAGTACAACAAAATATAATAATAAGGCGTTCCCAAACCCAATCGATGCTAACTAACGGAAATTCTAGCGAATCCTTGCCACGTCCTTATGTTTCTGTTCCAATTTTAATTGCCTCAAATATTTTTCGCTCTGATACCAAGCCTGTCACGCCCCCGGACCGAGGTCCCTTCAAACGAGACCTTAATTCGGGGTCGTGGCGCGACGGGCCGGAAAAATTCCACCCGCACACGCTAGTTTCCCATAGGTTTTCCGCGGTAAGGATCCACGAAATCCAATCCAACAGTGATTATTAAGAATCACATTCATACGAATAAATTACGCGGAAGCATTGTAGAAACATAAAAGTCTCTCGCATATGGGTATAAGATGAGAACGCACGAGACTAGCATAAAAAAGAGAAACATTCCATTGGTAGGCCCCAAAGTTGGTTTCAAGTTAATACAAAAGTAAAGTTAGCCAATAATTACAAATATAACAACATAATTACAGATGAGTCCTGATGACTCCATAATTGCAGAACAACATCTGCTCCAAATGAGTCGTGATGATTCCATATTTGCAGAATAACCTCTGCTCCAAATGAGTCCTGATGACTCCATAGTTGAAGAACAATTGCTACTTCCAAATGAGTCCCGATGACTCCATATTTACAGAATAACCTCTGCTCCAAATGAGTCATGATGACTCCATAGTTGAAGAACAATTGCTGCTTCCAAATGTGTAGTGATGTCTGCATCCTTCACTACCACCATGAACCACTTGGTTTCTGCACAACCAAGTTTTTCCCACTAGAAAATGCCAATCTTCTCCCACAACCACGTAGATCAACATGCCACGAGTCCATAGGTTCAAACTGATCTCAAATCGGACTCCGAATGACTTCGATATCACAGCTTGAATTCTAACCGTTGGATTTTGTCAAATTGGCTGTTGACTAATTGCTGACGTCACCACTTACACATTTTGGTATGAAAATGAGCTCATTTTCACACCATTTACACATTTGATTTACACGCAAGATGCGTAAATAATTGTAGACAAACATGAATGATGCGTAAATATTGCGCATATTTACCAATTACATATGTAAATGGGTGTAGACGAACGACCCCTTAGATTGAAGGAAACCTTTGCCAAACTTTGATGCAAAGAAAGAAATGCAATGTGATTACATTAAATCAAGCAAAAAGTGAAAAAAAATCATAAATCAGCTGTCGTCAGTCTAGATTCCTCAGTGCCTTGGTCACCACTCACCATCGAAGAAAGCGAGCGCCATTGGTGGTTATTTCTGGGAGCTAGCTAGGACAGAGTGGGTGGCACAATTAAAAATTATGGTGCGAAAATGAGCACCGTTTTCTATATCTTGCACAGTTGAGACTTGACACCAATAATTCACTTAGCTTGATAAATGCTATGATAGGCTTTATGGTGGATGAAAAAGATTTAACAAGGGATGGAGTGAAAAACAATGACCTGTCAACTCAAATACAAACAACCTATAACTAAAGGTTGATATCTCGTCTCACTCTTTCAGACATTTTCAATCCAATTAAAACACTTTATAGTTATCCAATTAATAATTGTCTAATTTGGAGTCAGTTTATACATGCAGTGGATCCACTAACTTGACTCTGACATTACTTAATTCTACCTATTGGATCTCCTAAGTCTTCTCAATCCATTCCAATTTCAGATTAATTATTTAGGGTTTGGGTTGACATATTTCAATTTTAAATTAGGGTTTCCGTTGACATATTGAACCCATAAATAAATAAATCGGTTGTGGGTTGACCCAGCTGACCTCCAAAAAGGCAACATTTGGCCACCCTTAATTGGGTGTCTTTCTTTCTCGTCTGTCCATTTTACCATCATTGTTAGAAAATGGGTCCATGTTAATACTGATTTTAAAGATGAAAATGGGTCCATATAATTAGGACACATTATTCCCATGCAAGTGATTGGCTGTTGGGTTGACATATCTTTCAAAGATGAAAATGAATCAAAGACGGGTTGGTTTCCCTCTCTATAAACAAAAGTGAATATATGGGACTTTAATCAGATTATGCCCATGTCTTAATAATGATTTTGGATATGGCTTGAGACTAGCTTGATGGTAGTTTGGATGGGGTTTATATGGGGTTTTATATGTTAGTGTGAGGAGTAGAGAAATATGATTGGTTGAGGTGGAAAGGACAAAAATGACTATCAGCGATTGGCTGTTGGGCTGGTTTCTGTTGGAAGAGAAATATTTATCTCATGCGTGCAGTAGGGAAAAGCAACAGCAGCAAGCTTCAGCTGCAGCAAAAGGGCCTGCCAGCTCTACTAGAGTGGCGATCGATTTGGTTTTAAGACCCTCATAAATCCCTCCCCCTCCCCCTCCCCCTCCCCCTCCCCATCCCACTCCCACTCCACTCCCACAACTCTCTCTCTCTCACTTCTGAAATGGTGGCGAAAAAACCTTCCCCTCCCACATCTCTCTCTTTGTCACTCACTCACAAGTCCGAAATCGAGGCCTTCAAGAAAACCTTCCCTTGTCAATATTATTCGAGGAGGTTTGACACCTTCCAAGCACTTGGAGGACACCAAATCGCCCACAAGAAGGAAAGAGCAGAGGCTCGCCAAGCCACCTATCAGCCGGCCCAGTCACACCTCACACTTTTCCCTCAATGGCTGGACCACTACAGGGCCCATGCCCATGTGGGTCCATCCACCGAACCGCCCACCAGCCCTTGTTAGATATCGCGATCACTGAGAGGGGGGGGGGGTGAATCAGTGATTCCTTAAAAACAGGTCCAATTTAACAACAAAAGCAAATCAAATCACACAAGGACACCAGATTTAACGTGGTTCACCAAAAGGCTACGTCCACGGTTCAAAGACTGTCCGAACACCGATCCGGAACAGGTCTGAATCTATTTAGTCGCACCAATGACAAAGAGCACCAACCCTTAAGTTTCAGATAGCACCAACTATCTAGGAAGCACCTACTCCCTTTACAATTTATCTGCACCAACAGATAGGATCACCAAACCCCTAACACCAAGCACCAACTTGATGTTCTACAGAATTAAAGTAGAGAACTTTTCTACAGCCCTTCCCCTCTACAATCTCTCTCTCTCAATCCCTTACAAATTGAAATTTAAAGCATAAATAGAGAGACACTTATCTTATGGATGAATCACCATCTTCATGAGCACATTCTCGTCCACACTTGCTGTAGAAACGTGCAACACAACAGCACACAACAACAGAACCTTCTTCTCTCCAAAACCCTCTCTTTTCTTCTCTCTTCTCTTCTCTTCTCTTCTGTGTGTTCTGTACACTTTGAAAACGAACTTAGCAAGCCTTTATATAGGTTATGGTAACCCTAAAGAGTGTTCAAATTAGGCTAGAATTCGTTTAGAAAGAGTCCCAAACGAAATACATAAATTTCCTGAATTTTCGTGCAAAACTTCTATTTCTGCGCAATTCTGGTTTCCCGTGCTCGGTCGACCTCATGGGGTCCTCGGTCGACCGGCGACACACTGTGGCAACAAAATAACTGGGAGCTAACTGAATCTGTTTTATGCAGACTTCTCTTACTCGGTCAACCGCGTGGCGTCCCCGGTCGACCTGCCACTCTGCTTCAGGAATTCTGATTTCCTGAACTGTTTCAGCTCTGTTTTCTTTTTGAAGCTCTATCAACACCACACTATCAACACCACACTTGTGACATTGTGTTGACAATAATTCCAACACAAGATGATACTTGAGATACTAAACACTTCAATGCTTCATAAGACTTGTCAAGGCATCTCAAATTCCAACAATCTCCCCCTTTGGAATTGTTGGCAACACTTGGAACTTCAACACTTGGAACACTTTGAACCATTTGACCTTCATGAAGCTTCTTCAGAACCATAGACTCCTCCTGTCTTAAAAAACCAACAGAATCATGATCTTCACATTCTTGATACCAATCTCCCCCAAGCTATCATAGCATAACTTCTCCTAGCATAGCTTTCTCCTAGCATAACTTTCTCCCCCTTTGACAACAAGTCCAAAGGGACCAACGAAGGAGCGAATAGGATATTCAAGGAATACATTGCTCCCCCTTTCAAGCACAACTCCGAAAGATTAGGAGAGTGAGTAACTCCTAATTTTTTTCGGAGATACTCGAAGACTTCCTTTGGCAGAGGTTTTGTGAAGATATCAGCAACTTGCTCAGTAGTTGGAACATATTCCAACTTTACCTCACCGTCTGCAACCTTTTCCTTGAGAAAGTGATAGCGGATTGCAACATGCTTTGTTCTAGAATGCTGAACAGGATTCTTAGAGATGTGAATTGCACTTGTGTTGTCACAGAGGATCGGCGTAGGATCCGTTGTCGGAACTCCGAGATCAGAGAGCATTTGCCGCATCCATAACACTTGCGTACAACAAGTTGCCGCTGCAATATATTCCGCTTCCGCTGTAGAAAGGGATACTGAATCTTATTTCTTACTGTGCCATGCCACCAACCTTTCACCGAGATAGAATGCACCACCGCTTGTACTCTTGCGATCATCTATACATCCAGCCCAATCGGCGTCAGAGTATGCAACAAGAGTGAAGGATTTGCCTTTAGGATACCAAATACCAAGCTCCATGGTACCTTTCAGATATCGAAATATCCTTTTTACTGCTGTAAGGTGCGTCTCAGTTGGTGATGCTTGAAATCGAGCCACCATACATACTGCTTGCAGAAGATCCGGTCTTGTAGCAGTCAAATAAAGCAAGCTTCCTATCATAGAACGATAAGTGGTGTGATCAACGGACGAACCCTTATCATCTTTGCTTAGCTTTGTGTTCGTTGTCATTGGTGTGCTCACTGGCTTGCTGTCTTCCATGTTAAAACGCTTCAGCATTTCCTTGATGTATTTCATCTGTGATATGAAGATACCATGTTTCAGCTGCTGAACTTGTAAACCAAGGAAGAACTTTAGTTCTCCAAGCATTGACATCTCAAATTCTTTCTTTATCTCTTCAGCAAAATTCCGGCACATTTCCTCATCATTGCCACCAAAGATTATGTCATCGACATAAACTATGACAACCAGCTGTTTGCTTAACTCTGTTTTGACATAAAGATTGCTATCAACCAGTCCTTTTCCAAAGTCGATCTTGCGGAGATAGAGGTCCAGCCTTGCATTGTTTCGTATGATCTGACCATCTTCATTCAGCTTATTCCGAAAGACCCATTTAGTACCAATAACATTCTTATCGGTAGGTCTAGAAACTAGTTCCCATGTGGAGTTCTTCTCAATTTGCTCCAACTCCTCATGCATAGCTTTCAACCAACTTTCATCGAGACTGGCTTCAGCCACAGTCTTGGGTTCAATGGTGGACACAAGTGAGTAATTGCTAACTACACTTTGTCTTGTTTTAACACCGGCCTCAGGATCTCCAATGATTTGATCCTTAGGGTGTTGCTCTACCCAAGTGCTTTTCTTTCTAGGTGTAGCCTCCTCTGAGTCATCCTCTGATTTCTCAGGATCATTAGGTTCAGCCACTTCATCATCAATCTCACTCGAGTCCTCATAAACTGGACTGTCATTATGAGTTACATTCTTTGATTCACGGTTTTCATCAATTCTAACATCGGCACTTTCTATGATTTTTCTGGTCCTTTTGTTAAGACATCTGTAAGCCTTGCCAGAGGAGGAGTAACCCAGAAATATACCTTCATCAGCTCTTTCATCAAATTTGCCCGGATTTTGTTCAAGACGCTTGATGTAACACTTACAGCCGAAGACTCTGAAGTGCCTGACTATTGCTTTTCTCCCAAACCATAGCTCATAAGGAGTTTTGTCTTCATGTGGCCTGATCAAGCATCGATTCTGAATGTATACAGCCGTATGAATTGCCTCCTTCCAATATTTGTCAGCCAGCTTGCTCTCAATTAGCATTGTGCGAGCCATCTCTTGCACGGTGCGATTTTTCCGTTCCACAACTCCATTTTGCTGTGGAGTTCTAGGGGCTGAATATTGTCTTTGAATGCCATGGTGCTCACAATAGTTAGTGAATTCTTCAGATGTGAATTCACCTCCTCGATCAGACCTTAAAATCTTGATACGTTTTCCAAGCATATTTTCAACCTGTGGTTTAAACACTTTAAAACGATCAAGTGCTTGATGTTTATGCTTAAGAAACAATACCCATGTCATACGAGTATAATCATCAATGCATAACATAAAATACTTATCTCCATTGGTTCTTTGAGTTCGCATCGGTCCACAGAGATCAGTGTGCACTAGCTCAAGAGGTTTCTTTGAATGATGCTCCTTTGACTTGAACATTACCCTCGTTCGCTTTCCCTTTTGGCAAGAATCGCAAATGGGGTTGGAAGGCTTTTCAACTGTAGACATGCCTCTGACAGCCTTTGAATTGCAAATCTTTGACATGTTATCAAAGTTTAGATGCCCAAGGCGTTTGTGCCACATCCAACTTTCCTCTGTCCGACTCATCAAGCAAGTCTTTTCAGCTCCATCTGACAATGTATAGAGATTTCCAGTAGTCCTAGATCCAGTAGCCACTGTTTTGTCGTTGCTACACTTCATGATAGCAAACCCATTTTTAGTGAAGACAACTTCGTGGCCTTTGTCATAGATCTGGCTCACACTAAGCAAGTTGTGTCTCAGTCCAGACACATATAAGACCTCTTCTGATCTGATCTTGTTTGCCTTTAGCTGAACCACACCTTTTCCGCAGATTTTGGCACCATCATTGTTACCAAAGTTCACTGATCCACCTTCATAGTGCTGTAATTTGACGAATTTTTCCTTATCACCTGTCATATGGCTTGAACAGCCACTATCAAGGACCCATGGTGCTGCCTTCTTTTGTGCATTGAATTCCATTTGCACGATGAGCGATTTCTTGGAATTTTCTGCACTTTTCTTTGCCCTCCAATGTTTGACTAACTTGGATTTCTTTTCAACCTTAAATTGGTTAGCAATAGGCAACCTACAATCCCTAGCCAAGTGTCCATAATTATAACACTTATGGTACTCAATTTTGTGGCCGTTTAGGATTGAGAAAGGGTTCCTAGTCACTAATGGACTGTTTCTAACATAGAATCTACAATCAGCTCTTTTATGTCCATATCTATTACAATGATAGCAATAACCATAGAATCTGAACATTCTACCTTTCTTAGGTGGCTGGTTAAACTCCACAATCCTTTTCTTATTGACCATCTCAATACTGGGCTGAATTTGAAGCTTTGTAGCCTTGAGGGGAATAACACTTTGTTTCATAAACAAAGAAGGTGCAGCCTTAGAGGACTCTCCATTCTCAAATCCAATACCAAATTTATTGTGGAAGGGCTTTTGAACTTTCAGAATTTCATTGAGTTTCATTGTCCCTTCAATCGCTTGGAGCGCTTTTGAGTTTTTGGCTACTTTCCAAGTTTTCGGCCTTTGCTCTAGCGATTTCAGTTTCAAGTTTCATAGCCTCTTCCTTTTTGATACTTATTTGATTTTCAAGGACTTCCACCATTCTTTTATATTCTTCAACTTGAGTTTTCAAAGTAATAACTGAACTTTCAGATTCATGAAGAAGTTTCAGATTTTTCTTACTTGTTTTTCGTTCCATGCTAAGCTCCTCAAGTGCGACAATGAGTTCTTCTTCAAGATTGACCTCAGCCTCCTCTTCCTCTTCCGGCTCTTGCTCCTCTTCTTCTTCAACAGTAACCATGAAGAGAGCTTCAGTTGCCTTGGCTGATTCATCATCGTCTGAAGTTTCAGACGTGCTGTCATTATATTGACTGATGAAGCTTTTTGCTTTGCCCTTCTTTCTGAAAATTTTCTTCCATTTACTCTTATCAATATAAGAGTCATCATCATTGTTTTCTTTCAGCGGACACTTCGCAGCAAAGTGACCAACACCGCCACAATTGAAGCATTTAAAGGGTAGCTTCCCTTTGTACTTTCCATTGCTTCCTTTCTTCAGCTTTCTAACTAATTGAGCCTCAAGCTCATCATCATCAGTATCAGCATCATGACCAGCAGTCTCTTTTCCCTTTTTCTGAACTTTGAAGGCCGCTTCTCTATCAGATGAAGACGTCTTACCTATGCGCATCTCATAGGCAGTGAGTGAACCATGCAACTCATCCATGGTAAATTCATTTAGATTCTTGGCTTCTTCTATGGCTGAGACTTTTGAATCAAACCGGGGAAGAAGAGATCTTAGAACCTTTTTTACGATGACTGGTTCTTTAATCTCCTCCCTAGTCCATGAATGTCATTCGTGACTTCATTCACTCGTTGTATATACAAGTCAACATTCTCGCTTTCCTCCATGCGAAGAGACTCGAATTGAGAGCGATGGGTTTGCAATTTCGCTTCTTTGATCTTCTCATCTCCTTCATGAATGCTTTTCAACTTGTCTCATATTTCCTTGGCTGTTTTGCATGCAATTACTTTGACTAGCTCGCTATCCACAAGGCCACTAAAAAGTGCATTCTGCGCTTTGGAGTCGTTGTCTGCTAACTTCTTCGTTGCAGCATCAGTGGGTACGATGGCAGTATTGTAACCAACTCTGACAGTCTCCCAGACATCATAGCCAAGTGATTTGATGAAAGCCTGCATTCTGATCTTCCAGAAGGAGTAATTAGAACCATCAAACAAAGGTGCTTTCATATTCCTTGTATTGGATGCCATGTGATTTGACAAGAGATCACCCTTAGCGTGTTAAGCTTATAGACCTCGCTCTGATACCAATTGTTAGATATCGCGATCACTGAGAGGGGGGGGTGAATCAGTGATTCCTTAAAAATAGGTCCAATTTAACAACAAAAGCAAATCAAATCACACAAGGACACCAGATTTAACGTGGTTCACCAAAAGGCTACGTCCACGGTTCAAAGACTGTCCGAACACCGATCCGGAACAGGTCTGAATCTATTTAGTCGCACCAACGACAAAGAGCACCAACCCTTAAGTTTCAGATAGCACCAACTATCTAGGAAGCACCTACTCCCTTTACAATTTATCTGCACCAACAGATAGGATCATTAAACCCCTAACACCAAGCACCAACTTGATGTTCTACAGAATTAAAGTAGAGAACTTTTCTACAGCCCTTCCCCTCTACAATCTCTCTCTCTCAATCCCTTATAAATTGAAATTTAAAGCATAAATAGAGAGACGCTTATCTTATGGACTGAATCACCATCTTCATGAGCACATTCTCGTCCACACTTGCTGTAGAAACGTGCAACACAACAGCACACAGCAACAGAACCTTCTTCTCTCCAAAACCCTCTCTTTTCTTCTCTCTAATCTTCTCTTCTCTTCTGTGTGTTCTGTACACTTTGAAAACGAACTTAGCAAGCCCTTATATAGGTTATGGTAACCCTAAAGAGTGTTCAAATTAGGCTAGAATTCGTTTAGAAAGAGTCCCAAACGAAATACATAAATTTCCTGAATTTTCGTGCAAAACTTCTATTTCTGCGCAATTCTGGTTTCCCATGCTCGGTCGACCTCATGGGGTCCTCTGTCGACCGGCGACACACTGTGGCAACAAAATAACTGGGAGCTAACTGAATCTGTTTTATGCAGACTTCTCTTGCTCGGTCGACCGCGTGGGGTCCCCGGTCGACCTGCCACTCTGCTTCAGGAATTCTGATTTCCTGAACTGTTTCAGCTCTGTTTCTTTTTGAAGCTCTATCAACACCACACTATCAACACCACACTTGTGACATTGTGTTGACAATAGTTCCAACACAAGATGATACTTGAGATACTAAACACTTCAATGCTTCATAAGACTTCTCAAGGCATCTCAAATTCCAACAGCCCTGACCATGTCAACCTCGACCTCTCTCTCCATATGTAATCCATTTTTGCTAGGTTTCTTCAGAATGCAAATGATATGCTGTTCGTGTGGAGACTGTTAGTGAAGTGGGTTTGTGCTGATTTCAATTTTTTATATATGGGATGGAGGTTGAATGGAGGCGTTTTGAGTATAGTTTATCTTTACTCTATAGTAACTAATCCCTTGTTGAATTCAGAAAGTTCCTTTTGAACTTTCTTTCTTTTGCTTTGATAGATGATGAAAGGTTATATGATTCAAATGAATGATAGTAGATGCTGATGTTAGTATTGTTGTGCAAAGATCGGTGGTGGGTTGTGATACCACCTATTCAGATGAGTGGCGCAGCAGAAATACGAGTCATCGATCACATGCAATCAATCCACACACAAGAAGAGACACAGAGGGTTTATGTGGTTCACCCATTTAGGGTTACGTCCACGGGGGAAGATAACAAAGTAATTCAGTACAGAGGAGATACAAGTGGAGGTATACAACATATGAGATTTCACTCATATTCCCAATCCTAGTTCACTCAAAACCTCACTCACTTTCTTATGTGGTGTACGAAACGCCACTGCAAAAGAGACTACATCTTCTTCCTCTTCTTTGCTCTCTGCACTTCTTCTTCCCTACTAATCAGAGATTATTCCCCCACTTCATTAGGGTTACAACCAAAAGAGATAATATATAGTTTTAAACAAATACCAAATTTCCCCTCAACCCTAATACAAATGCATTGGGCCTACAAAACGAGCCAAAACCCAAACCCATAAACCTAACAAATCTCCACTTAGGCGAGAATTTGCAGGTCACAACATTTTCCACCTTGGCATGCAATCATACGCCGCCAAATGCGCCCTTAGGCGCCAAGCACCCGAAGGTGCTCAAACTCGATATGTCCAACAAGTCCAAACCACCCATCAACCACAATACAAATGGGTTAGGCTAATCCAAATGGTTTGTACCTACAAAACAAGCCAAACCCAAGCCCACATACCCAACAAATCTCCACCTCGAACATGATGCTCGAAGCTTTGATGAATCTGAGTGATTCAAAAATTTACTCACAATCAGCGATCAAATTTTCCGAACTTGCATGTAGAATAACTTCTGCTTCCGAATGAGTCTTGATGACTCCACAATTGCAAAACAACTGTTGCTTCCAAACGAGTCTTGATGACTCCACAATTTGCAGAAAAGCCTCTCCCTCCGAACGAGTCATGAATACTCCATAATTTGCAGAATAGCCTCTGCTCCAAATGAGTCCTCATGACTCCATATTTGCAGAATAACCTCTGCTCCAAATGAGTTTTAATGACTCCATAATTGTTGAACAATTGTTGCTTCCAAATGAGTCTCGATGACTCCATATTTGCAGAATAACCTCTGCTCCAAATGAGTCCTGATGACCCCATAGTTGAAGAACAATTGCTGCTTCCAAATGAGTTCTGATGACTCCATAATTGCAGAACAACATCTGCTCCAAATGAGTCATGATGACTCCATATTTGCAGAATAACCACTGCTCCAAATGAGTATTAATGACTCCATAATTGAAGAATAATTGTTGCTTCCAAATGAGTCCTGATGACTCCATATTTGTAGAATAACCTCTGCTCCAAATGAGTCCTGATGACTCCATAGTTGAAGAACAATTGTTGCTTCCAAATGAGTCCTGATGACTCCATATTTGCAGAATTTCCTCTGCTCCAAATGAGTCATGATGACTCCATAGTTCAAGAGACAATTGCTGCTTCCAAATGTGTAGTGATGTCTGCATCCATCACTACCACCATGAACCACTCGGTTTCTATACAACTAAGTTTTTTCTACCACAAACTGCCAATCTTCTCCCACAACTGCGTAGATCAACATGCCACGAGTCCATAGGTTCAAACTGATCTCAAATCGGACTCCGAATGGCTTCGATATCACAGCTTGAATTCTAACAGTTGGATTTTGTCAAATTGGCAGTTGACTAATTGCTGACGTCACCGCTTACACATTTTGGTATGAAAATGAGCTCATTTTCACACCATTTACACATTTGATTTACACGCAAGATGCGTAAGTAATTGTAGACAAACATGAATGATGCGTAAATATTGCGCATATTTACCAATTACATATGTAAATGGGTGTAGACAAACGACCCCTTAGATTGAAGGAAACCTTTGCCAAACTTTGATGCAAAGAAAGAAATGCAATGTGATTACATTAAATCAAGCAAAAAGTGAAAAAAAATCATAAATCAGCTGTCGTCAGTCTAGATTCCTCAGTGCCTTGGTCACCACTTACCATCGAAGAAAGCGAGCGCCATTGGTCGTTATTTCTTGGGAGCTAGCTAGGACAGAGTGGGTGGCACAATTAAAAATTATGGTGCGAAAATGAGCACCGTTTTCTATATCTTGCACAGTTGAGACTTGACACCAATAACTCACTTAGCATGATAAATGCTATGATAGGCTTTATGGTGGATGAAAAAGATTTAACAAGGGATGGAGTGAAAAACAATGACCTGCCAACTCAAATACAAACAACCTATAACTAAAGGTTGATATCTCGTCTCACTCTTTCAGACATTTTCAATCCAATTAAAGCACTTTATAGTTATCCAATTAATAATTGTCTAATTTGGAGTCAGTTTATACTTGAAGTGGATCCACTAACTTGACTCTGGCATTACTTAATTCTACCTATTGGATCTCCTAAGTCTTATCAATCCATTCCAATTTCAGATTAAATATTTAGGGTTTGGGTTGACATATTTCAATTTTAAATTAGGGTTTCCGTTGACATATTGAACCCATCTAATTAATAAATCGGTTGTGGGTTGACCCAGCTGACCTCCAAAAAGGCAACATTTGGCCACCCTTAATTGGGTATCTTTCTTTCTCGTCTGTCCATTTAACCATCACTGTCGGAAAATGGGTCCATGTTAATACTGATTTCAAAGATGAAAATGGTCCATATAATTGGGACACATTATACCCAGGCAAGTGATTGGCTATTGGGTTGACATATCTTTCAAAGATGAAAATGAATCAAAGACGGGTTGGTTTCCCTATCTATAAACAAAAGTGAATATGTGGGACCTTAATCAGATTATGCCCATGTCTTAATAATGATTTTGGATATGGCTTGAGACTAGCTTGAGGGTAGTTTGGATGGGGTTTATATGGGGTTTTATATGTGAGTGTGAGGAGTAGAGAAATATGATTGGTTGAGGTGGAAAGGACAAAAATGACTATCAGTGATTGGCTGTTGGGCTGGTTTCTGTTGGAAGAGAAATATTTATCTCATGCGTGCAGTAGGGAAAAGCAACAGCAGCAAGCTTCAGCTGCAGCAAAAGGGCCTTCCAGCTCTACTAGAGTGGCGATCGATTTGGTTTTAAGACCCTCAAAAATCCCTCCCCTTCCCCCTCCCCATCCCACTCCCACTCCCACTCCCACTCCCACAGCTCTCTCTCTCTCTCTCTCACTTCTGAAATGGTGGCGAAAAAACCTTCCCCTCCCACATCTCTCTCTTTGTCACTCACTCACAAGTCCGAAATCGAGGCCTTCAAGAAAACCTTCCCTTGTCAATATTGTTCGAGGAGCTTTGACACCTTCCAAGCACTTGGAGGACACCAAAACGCCCACAAGAAAGAAGGAGCAGAGGCTCGCCAAGCCACCTATCAGCCGGCCCAGTCACACCTCACACTTTTCCCTCAATGGCTGGACCACTACAGGGCCCATGCCCATGTGGGTCCATCCACCGAACAGCCCTCCAGCCCTGACCATGTCAACCTCGACCTCTCTCTCCATCCGTATTCCATTTTTGCTGGGTTTCTTCAGAATGCGAATGATATGTTGTTCGTGTGGAGACTATTAGTGAAGTGGGTTTGTGTTGATTTCTGTTAGATAGTTTAACTTATCTATATATCTACATATTTTTATATATGGGATGGAGGTTGTATGGAGGCATTTTGAGTATAGTTTATCTTTACTCTATAGTAACTAATCACTTGTTGAAGTCAGAAAACTCCTTTTGAAGCTTTCTATCTTTTGCTTTTATAGATGATGAAAGTTTATATGATTCAAATGAATGATAGTAGATGCTGATGTTAGTATTGTTGTGTAAAGATCCGTAGTGGGTTGTGATACCACCTATTCAGATAAGTGGCGCAGCGAAAACACGAGTCATCGATCACATGCAATCAATCCACACACAAGAAGAGACACATAGGGTTTACGTGGTTCACCCATTTAGGGTTACGTCCACGGGGGAAGATAACAAAGTAATTCAGTACAGAGGAGATACAAGTGGAGGTATACAACATATGAGATTTCTCTCGTATTCCCAATCCCAGTTCACTCAAAACCTCACTCACTCTCTTATGTGGTGTGCGAAACACCACTGCAAAAGAGACTACATCTTTTTCCTCTTCTTTGCCCTTTGCACTTCTTCTTCCCTACTAATCAGAGATTATTCCCCCACTTCATTAGGGTTACAACCAAAAGAGATAGTATATAGTTTTAGACAAATAACAAATTACCCCTCAACCCTAATAAAAATGCATTGGGCCTACAAAACGAGCCAAAACCCAAACCCATAAACCTAACAAATCTCCACCTTCGCGAGAATTTGAAGGTCACAACATTTTCCACCTTGGCATGCAATCATACGCCGCCAAATGCGCCCTTAGGCGCCAAGCACCCGAAGGTGCTCAAACTCGAGATGTCCATCAAGTCCAAACTACCCATCAACCACAATACAAATGGGTTGGGCTAATACAAATGGTTTGGACGTACAAAACAAGCCAAACCCAAGCCCACATACCCAACAAATCTCCACCTCGAACATGATGCCCGAATCATAGACGAATCTGAGTGATTCAAAGATTTACTCACAATCAGCGATCAAATTGTCCTAACTTGCACGTAGAATAACTTCTGCTTCCGAATGAGTCTTGATGACTCCACAATTGCAAAACAACTGTTGCTTCCAAACGAGTCCTGATGACTCCACAATTTGCAGAATAACCTCTGCCTCCGAACGAGTCCTGATGACTCCATAATTTGCAGAATAGCCTCTGCTCCAATTGAGTCCTGATGACTCCATATTTGCAGAATAACTTCTACTCCAAATGAGTTTTAATGACTCCATAATTGAAGAACAATTGTTGCTTCCAAATGAGTCCTGATGACTCCATATTTGCAGAATAACCTCTGCTCCAAATGAGTCCTGATGACTCCATAGTTGAAGAACAATTGCTACTTCCAAATGAGTCCTGATGACTCAAAAATCGCAGAACAACATCTACTCCAAATGAGTCATGATTACTCCATATTTTCAGAATAACCTCTGCTCCAAATGTGTTTTAATGACTCCATAATTGAAGAACAATTGTTGCTTTCAAATGAGTCCTAATGACTCCATATTTGCAGAATAACCTCTTCTCCAAATGAGTCCTGATGACTCCATAGTTGAAGAACAATTGTTGCTTCCAAATGAGTCCTGATGACTCCATATTTGCAGAATAACCTCTGCTCCAAATGAGTAATGATGACTCCATAGTTGGAGAACAATTGCTGCTTCCAAATGTGTAGTGATGTCTGCATCCATCAGTACCACCATGAACCACTTGGTTTCTGTACAACCAAGTTTTTCCTACCACAAACTGCCAATCTTCTCCCATAACCGCGTAGATCAACTTGCCACGAGTCCATAGGTTCAAACGGATCTCAAATCGGACTCCGAATGACTTCGATATCACAGCTTGAATTCTAACCGTTGGATTTTGTCAAATTGGTTCTATGAGGTTTGACACCTTCCAAGCACTTGGAGGACACCAAAACGCCCACAAGAAGGAAAGAGCGGAGGCTCGCCAAGCCACCTATCAGCCGGCCCAGTTACACCTCACACTTTTCCCTCAATGGCTGGACCACTACAGGGCCCATGCCCAAGTGGGTCCATCCACCGAACCGCCCTCCAACCCTGACCATGTCAACCTCGACCTCTCTCTCCATTTGTAATCCATTTTTGCTGGGTTTCTTCAGAATGCGGATGATATGTTGTTCGTGTGGAGACTGTTAGTGAAGTGGGTTTTGTTGATTTCTGTTAGATAGTTTAAGTTATCTATTTATCTATATATATCTACATAATTTTATATATGGGATGGAGGTTGTATGGACGCATTTTGAGTATAGTTTATCTTTACTCTATAGTAACTAATCCCTTGTTGAAGTCAGAAAGTTCCTTTTGAAGCTTTCTTTCTTTTGCTTTGATAGATGATGAAAGTTTATCTATATTACTTTAGGGATGTATACACTTCATGAGACTTCCTGGAGGAGGACACGTGGCATGTCTTCGAGAATGACACGTGGCAGCAGCCAGCCTACAATGGTATTCTACTAGAAAATAGAAATTGCTTGATTAGAATTTGAATTATCATAAAATCTCTCAATGATATCCCTATTACCATTAATAATTATCCTAAAATCTCTCAATGAAATCCCTATTACCAACCATAATTATCCTAAAACCTCTCCATAATTAGGGTCCCACTTAAAAATATTTGGTCAATTTTTTAGGTCTACGATCATTTGAACCTTTGATATTTTTAAATCAATTCATGGGTCCCAACCCGCATAATATGATTTTATGGATGGTTAGAATAGAGATGGTGGACCCCATTCATCTGGCGGATTCCACTTAAATACGTTATGTCTGGTCAATTTGTGAGGTCTATGATCATTTGATCTTTATCAAGCAATTCATGGGTCCATCCCGCATCATATTGTTTCATGGATGGTTAGAATATAGATGGTGGACCCCATTCATCTTGGGGGTCCCACTTAAATAGGTTAGGTTTGGTCAATTTGAGAGGTCCATGATCATTTGATCATTTGATATTTATCAATCAATTCATGGGTCCCGGCCCGCATCATTTGATTTTATGGACGGTTAGAATAAAGATGGTGGACCACATTCATCTGGGCCCCACTTAAAAATATTTGGTCAATTTGTTAGGTCATGATCATTTGATCCTTTGATCTTTTTAAATCAATTCATGGGTCTCATCCCGCATAATATGGTTTTTTGGACGGTTAGAATAGAGATGGTGGACCCCATTCATCTGGGGGGTTCTACTTAAATAGGTTATGTTTGGTCAATTTGTGAGGTCTATGATTATTTGATCCTTTGATCTTTATCAAGCAATTCATGGGTCCATCCCGCATCATATTGTTTCATGGATGGTTAGAATATAGATGGTGGACCCCATTCATCTGGGGGGTTCCACTTAAATAGGTTATGTTTGGTCAATTTGTGAGGTCTATGATCATTTGATCCTTTGATCTTTATCAAGCAATTCATGGGTCCATCCCGCATCATATTGTTTCATGGATGGTTAGAATATAGATGGTGGACCCCATTCATCTTGGGGGTCCCACTTAAATAGGTTAGGTTTGGTCAATTTGAGATGTCCATGATCATTTGATCATTTGATCTTTATCAATCAATTCATGGGTCCCGGCCCGCATCATTTGATTTTATGGACGGTTAGAATAAAGATGGTGGACCACATTCATCTGGGCCCCACTTAAAAATATTTGGTCAATTTGTTAGGTCTACGATCATTTGATCCTTTGATATTTTTAAATCAATTCATGGGTCTCATCCCGCATAATATGGTTTTTTGGACGGTTAGAATAGAGATGGTGGACCCCATTCATCTGGGGGGTTCTACTTAAATAGGTTATGTTTGGTCAATTTGTGAGGTCTATGATTATTTGATCCTTTGATCTTTATCAAGCAATTCATGGGTCCATCCCGCATCATATTATTTCATTGATGGTTAGAATATAGATGGTGGACCCCATTCATCTTGGGGGTCCCACTTAAATAGGTTAGGTTTGGTCAATTTGAGAGGTCTATGATCATTTGGTCATTTATCTTTATCAATCAATTCATGGGTCCCGACCCGCATCATTTAATTTTATGGACGGTTAGAATAAAGATGGTGGACCCCATTCATCTGGGTCCCACTTAAAAATATTTGGTCAATTTGTTAGGTCTACGATCATTTGATCTTTCTTAATCAATTCATGGGTCCCATCCCGCATAATATGATTTTATGGACGGTTAGAATAGAGATGGTGGACCCCATTCATCTGGGGGGTTCCACTTAAATAGGTCAGGTTTGGTCCATTTGTGAGGTCTATGATCATTTGATCCTTTGATCTTTATCAAGCAATTCATGGGTCCCAGCCCGCATCATATGATTTTATGAACGGTTAGAATATAGATGATGGGCCCCATTCATCTTGGTCCCACTTAAATAGGCTAGGTTTGGTCAATTTGAGAGGTCTATGATCATTTGATCTTTATCAATCAATTAATGGGTCCCGGCCCGCATCATTTGATTTTATGGACGGTTAGAAGAAAGATGGTGGACCCCATTCATCTGGGTCCCACTTAAATACATTAGGTCAATTTGTTAGGTCTACGATCATTTGATCATTTGATCTTTCTTAATCAATTCATGGGTCCCTTCCCGCATAATATGGTTTTATGAACGGTTAGAATATAGTTGGTGGACCCCATTCATCTTGGGGGTCCCACTTAAATAGGTTAGGTTTGGTCAATTTGAGAGGTCTATGATCATTTGATCATTTGATCTTTATCAATCAATTAATGGGTCCCAGCCCGCATCATATGATTTTATGAACGGTTAGAATAGAGATGATGGACCCCATTCATCTTGGTTCCACTTAAATATATTAGGTCAATTTGTTAGGTCTATGATCATTTGATCTTTCTTAATCAATTCATTCCTCACCTAAAGAATAAAACATTTGGAAAAAAACATAAAGATCAAATTAGCAATAAAAAAAGGACTCACAAGTTTACTAATTAATAAATTTATTAAAAATAATTCATATCAGTCTGTGCATTTGGTGGTTTCGTGGATATCCACGGGGTTTTGCTAGTACGATTCAAATGAATGATAGTAGATGCTAGGGGTGTACAAAAAATCCGTCAATCCGTCAATCCGATCCGATCCGCGGATTTTAATCCGATCCGAAGGCCAACGGATTGGTGACGGATTGGAAATTGTGTAATCCGTTAGCAACGGATCGGTGGCGGATTTCATCCTTAATCCGCGGATTCAATCCGATCCGATCCGTTGTCATTAAATATAAATTAAAAAAAATTATATATATAAAATAAGAAAAAAAATGTAAGGAGTCACTAACCTTATGAATAGAATAGACATACAGCTCTCAACTCATGCCCCTTTAATTCGGTGACTTCAAAATTTATGGGTTTTTTCTTCTTTCTTTTTCCATGTAATGTACAGTAACGGATTGAACGGATTAATCCGATCCGATCCGCTCCTCCACGGATCGGATCGGATCGGATTTCAACAGTAACGGATTGGTGACGGATTACAAAACTGTCAATCCGAAGGCAACGGATTGGTGACGGATTTGGCCCAATCCGCACCAATCCGATCCGTGTACACCCCTAGTAGATGCTGATGTTAGTATTGTTGTGCAAAGATCGGTGGTGGGTTGTGATACCACCTATTCAGATAAGTGGCGCAGCGAAAATACGAGTCATCGATCACATGCAATCAATCCACACAAAAGAAGAGAGACAGAGGATTTACGTGGCTCACCCATTTAGGGTTACGTCCACAGGGGAAGATAACAAAGTAATTCAGTACAGAGGAGATACAAGTGGAGGTATACAACATATGAGATTTCTCTCATATTCCCAATCCCAGTTCACTCAAAACCTCACTCACTCTCTTATGTGGTGTGCGAAACACCACTGCAAAAGAGACTGCATCTTTTTCCTCTTCTTTGCTCTTTGCACTTCTTCTTCCCTACTAATAAGAGATTATTCCCCCACTTCATTAGGGTTACAACCAAAAGAGATAACATATAGTTTTAGACAAATACCAAATTACCCCTCAACCCGAATACAAATGCATTGGGCCTACAAAACGAGCCAAAACCCAAACCCATAAACCTAACAAATCTCCACCTCGGCGAGAATTTGCAGGTCACAACATTTTCCACCTTGGCATGCAATCATACGCCGCCAAATGCGCCCTTAGGCGCCAAGCACCCGAAGGTGCTCAAACTCGAGATGTCCAACAAGTCCAAACTACCCATCAACCACAATACAAATGGGTTGGGCTAATACAAATGGTTTGGACCTACAAAACAAGCTAAACCCAAGCCCACATACCCAACAAATCTCCACCTCGAACATGATGCTCAAATCTTTGATGAATCTGAGTGATTCAAAGATTTACTCACAATCAGCGATCAAATTGTCCTAACTTGCATGTAGAATAACTTCTGCTTCCGAATGAGTCTTGATGACTCCACAATTGCAAAACAACTGTTGCTTCCAAACGAGTCTTGATGACTCCACAATTTGCAGAAAAGCCTCTGCCTCCAAACGAGTCCTGATGACTCCATAATTTGCAGATAGCCTCTGCTCCAAATGAGTCCTGATGACTCCATATTTATAGAATAACCACTGCTCCAAATGAGTTTTAATGACTCCATAATTGTTGAACAATTGTTGCTTCCAAATGAGTCTTGATGACTCCATATTTGTAGAATAACCTCTGCTCCAAATGAGTCCTGATGACTCCATAGTTGAAGAACAATTGCTGCTTCCAAATGAGTCCTGATGACTCCATAATTGCAGAACAACATCTGCTCCAAATGTGTCATGATGACTCCATATTTGCAGAATAACCTCTGCTCCAAATGAGTTTTAATGACAATATAATTGAAGAACAATTGTTGCTTCCAAATGAGTCCTGATGACTCCATAGTTGCAGAATAACCTTTGCTCCAAATGAGTCCTGATGACTCCATAGTTGAAGAACAATTGCTGCTTCAAAATGAGTCCTGATAACTCCATATTTGCAGAATAACCTCTGCTCCAAATGGGTCATGATGACTCCATAGTTGAAGAACAATTGTTGCTTCCTAATGTGTAGTGATGTCTGCATCCATCACTACCACCATGAATGACTTGGTTTCTGTACAACCAAGTTTTTCCTACCACAAACTACCAATCTTCTACCACAACCGCGTAGATCAACATACCACGAGTCCATAGGTTCAAACGGATCTCAAATCGGACTACGAATGGCTTCGATATCACAGCTTCAATTCTAACCGTTGGATTTTTTTCAAATTGACAATTGACTAATTCCTGACGTCACCGCTTAAACATTTTGGTATGAAAATGAGCTCATTTTCACACCATTTACAAATTTGATTTACACGCAAGATAACAAAGTAATTCAATACAGAGGAGATACAAGTGGAGGTGTACAACATATGAGATTTCTCTTATATTCCCAATCCCAGTTCACTCAAAACCTCACTAACTCTCTTAGAGGATTCTACCTGATATCTTGGAGTGGGCCCCTTGATTTGATGGGAATGATCTCATTAGCCCACAAAGTAATAAATGCGGGTCCATCATAGCCCACGAAGCATTTAATGCCAGTCCGATCAGCCCACGTTGCATTAAATGCATGTCATGTTGGGCCTGATCGTGTTGCACGCCTTTGGCGGTAGAGGTCCCATCGGATCCATCCTCGTGCTCTGCCCTGATTTGGCTATGGCCGCTGGATGCCGCCTTGTCAGCGATCTAGCGAAGATTGTGGATGGCTGGGGTGGCCCATCTGTTCCACTGGCTCGTGCCCATACTCTGCCACGTGTCTGATGATGTGGCGGGTGTGGGGGCGAGACCAGGGTCTTTCTTCATCTTGGCCTCCGACCCGGCTTCTTCAGCCGGGGTCAGGCGCACAGCCGAGGTCAACCTTGGTAGCCGAGCTCAGCATGGACAGCCGAAGTCAGTCTGGTTTCGGCTAAGGCCCTTACCCCGGCGGCCGAGGTGTGTCTGGACGGCACGTGGGCTTGCCAATTGACATCTTATAGCCAAGATCATCATAATCTTGGTGTCTTGAAAATCTCCCCACAGTGTGGCTATCATGATGATCATTGTTGGAGACGAACGGCGCGATTCTTCCCGAAGTGATGGGTTTCTCAAAAATATACTTCAGAGGGTCCATCCTGGCTAAAAGTTTGACCTGATGAGCTAGAAAGTAGTGTCTCAATTTTTGAGCGGCCCAAACTATGGCTAAGCATGTTCTCTCCATTGGGGAGTATTTCCTTTCATAGGGTAAGAGAGATTTGCTCAGGTAATAGACTGCGTTCTCCTTTCGGCCGGTTTCATCATGTTGACCTAGGACCACGCCTATTGCTGATTCTGTCGCTAATACATACAAAATGAGGGGCCTGTCTCTGGTAGGGGGCTTCAGAATGGGAGGACTCAACAGATATTTCTTTAGATCTTCGAATGCCTTTTGGCAGTTGTCGTCCCAGTGGTATTCCACACCTCCTTTTAGTAGTTTGTAGAACGGCTCGCATCTTTGTGAATGCTGTGAGATGAATCTTCTAATGAATTGTAACCGCCCTATGAGGCCTCTCAATTCTTTGAGGTTTTTCGGGGGTGGCATTTCAAGGATGGCCTTTACCTTAGAAGGATCAACTTCAATTCCCCGATTGCTCACCATAAAGCCCAAGAGTTTGCCAGAGGATACTCCAAAAACTTTGGATTCATCCTTAGTTGGGTGTCCCTAGATCGCTGAAGGACTCTCCTGAGAGCTATGACATGGTCGTCATGGGTTTTGGATTTGATTAGAATGTCATCTACGTAAACCTCCACATAGTCGTGTATCATATCGTGGAATATCGCCATCATGGCTCTCTGATAAGTGGCACCGGCATTCTTTAGGCCAAAGGGCATAACAACGTAACAGTAAGTTCCCCAGGGCGTGGTGAATGAGGTCTTCTCCTGATCTTCTGGTGACAGCCTGATTTGGTTGTACCCTGAGTAACCATCCATGAATGAGAGCATGGCGTGCCCTGCAGTATTATCAACAAGTACGTCGATGTGAGGTAAAGGGAAATCGTCTTTGGGAGATGCCTTGTTCAAGTTTTGAAAATCAATACAGACTCGGACGCGTCCGTCTTTTTTCTTTACCGGGACTATGTTGGCAACCCATTGAGGAAACAACACGACCCTGATGAATTGAGCTTGGTGGAGTTTGCCAACCTCCTCCTTTACTTTCAGGGCAACGTCGGGGAGCATCCTTCTCAACTTTTGCTTGACAGGTCTAGCCTCATCTTCTAGTGGGATTCGATGCTCTACTAGGTCGGGTGCAAGTCCGGGCATGTCGTTATAATCCGATGCGAATATGTCTTGATATTCCCTTAAGACCTCAAGGATTTCACTTTCTTCATTGGGTTCTAGGCATGCACTGATTTGAACTTGCTTGGGCCTCTCCTCTGTTCCCAGGTTTATCTCTTTTGTCTTCTTAGCAGCTGCTTGTGTTTCTTCATCAAACTTCTTGACTACTCTCTTAAATTCCTCAGAAACTTCGTCATCCCCTTCTTCAGCGTCCACTAATTCGTAAAATCCATGCCATCATTAATGTTCGCATGTTGCGCGGAGGATTCGGGTTCTAGAATGACAGGCAGAGATTCATAGCCTAACTTATCAATGTTGGCCATAATTTCCTCTAGTCGGGACTGCTCTACCGGGGGTAATTTCCATCGCCTTAGACTGCCCATGTGTTGATGATGACCAAAATCTTCTACCACTACGGTTCCTATGTTTTTGGGTTTTCTATTTTCTATTTTTTTTGGGTTTTTAAGGTTTTCTGATTTTTTGGGATTTTTGGAATGATATGGTACAGGTGGGGCTGGAGATGGGCTATCTACCGAGGAGGATCCTCCCCGCTGGCGTGGCCAGGCAGTGGGGCGGTATACCACTTCGTGATCATCGAGGTCACTGGTTTCCCATATTTCACGGTCTTCTTGAGAGGGGTCTCCTCGCCAATGGCGCCAGGCAATGGGCCAATATACCACTTCTTCGCTGGTAGGGTCTTCAATTTCCCATGTTTCGCGACTCTCTCGGAGTTCGGTAATCGATGTTTTTTTTTGGGTAAATGAGTCAGCTTGCTCACAGTCAGCATGTTACATGATAGGATATGGAACCCTGGATCAATGGTGTGGTCTGCATTGTCCGCTTCTTTTGGTGAATGGAGCTCTCTCCAAGTGCCGAAAATTTCCTCATAAGTTTCGCTTTCGGATGACACAGAGTCTTCCCAATTTTCTACTAAAATGGCCTTGCCTTTGTCATTTGGATCCAAATTGTGGCATCCTTCCTTAGTCGGTGGTGCGCTGGGATCTAAGATTTTATCGTGTCTTACAAAGTGTTCATCTAAGGCCCAGTCCTCTCGTTTATACCTCATGTTACCATGCGTATCGTAACCCAATCCTTCCGCTCTTGCTCTAGGATCCGGTATGTAAGGATCGAGAATACCTTCTCCGTTCTTTCCTAACCCAAATCCAGGTTGATATCCCCTCTTCTTCATTAGAGTCCATCCTCGGGCTTGGCTTTCGTTGTTTGTTGCTGGACTTTGCATGGAAGATAATTCAGAGAACGTATTTCGCATGGGGTTCATATCCATTAAGGAGATGAGAGGATCAACCATGTATCCATGGATTTTGACCTCTGGGGTCATAAGAGCAGGTTGTAGGGTCGGGAGTATCTGAAGTTCCTCTAGTTCAATGACAGGCGGGTCCCCCATCATCTTCATGATCTTGCCTAAGTAAGGGAATTTGACACATTGGTGTCTGCTTGACATGACGGCGTTCATATGGTTCAACCATCGGCGTCCCAGAATTAAGTTGAAAGTGGCGGGGATATCCATGATATAAAATTCTTCTGGCATCGAGATCGGGCCCGCTTGCACCAACAGCATAATTTTTCCACATACTGTTTTCTTATTCCCGTCATAGCCGGTGACAACCATAGGGGCTGGAGTTAGGTCCTTTATAGCGAGCCTTAATGCTTTGTAGGTTTTCAAAGGGCATATGTTCAGTGACGCGCCGGTGTTAACCAGGGCTCCTGACATTTCCTTTCCCGCTATCTTAATCGTTAGATGTAGGGGAGATGTCCTCGCTTCAGGTGGTATTTCTTTTAGTTCCTGTTCGGTAAAAGTGACGGCAGGGAAGGGAGCTCCAGGGGCTAAGGCTGCAATGGTAGTTCCCAACTCTTCGAGGGTTGTGCCTATAGGGACTTGTAAGCGTGTGATAGCCTCAAGTAATTGTTGCTGATGTTTGGGTGAGGTTTTGATCAAATCGAGGACGGATACCTTAGCTGGGATCTTTGTGAGGTATCCCAAGAGGTCGTACTCTATCCCCGTTTCTATCGAAGTATAAGCTCTTTCATCAACTGTTTCCTCAACCTGAGTGTTGGGATTCTAAGAATCTAAGTTTTGAGCAATAGGGTGAGGAGGTAGCCGGGGAGGACGGATCCGTCCAGATCGGAGGTGAGCCTGAGGCGCATTTGTATCCAGGTGAGGGTCTAGTTGGGAATTTGTAAGGATCGGTGGTTCTTGGTCGTCTAACTCATCAAAGTTCACCTTGTAAAGGTCAGGAGAATCAACGATCGCGCCCATCCCAGAATTGAAGATTTTGAATTTGGTTTTCCCATCCCATGGTGTGACGTATTTTCGATGGTCCTCTTCCTCAAAGAATTCATCGTGGCATGATTGGCTATGGTTTATGCTCCCTTGGGCCGGGGCAGCAATACATTGGTGCTCTATCATGGCGATGTTTATCAATTGAGTCTGTGGGCTTTGTCCAGAGGTTGATGGTCCATGTTGAGGCATCGGGTTGGTATAGATCTGCATGTTAGGAACATTTTGCGCTAGATTGGAGGTCGCGTTTTGATTAAGAGGGGCGTTCCACAGGTCGTTCGCGCCCATCGGCCTGATATTGCTCCAATCGATTCTGCCTTCGTCATGGAGATCATAGATCAGGTCTCTAACTGTGGAGCATTGGGTGAGGTCATGCCCCGGCATCCTATGGTAGGCACAAAACTTGTTTTTATCCAGGTGTTCCGACCAGGCTTGTGGTCGTTCTGGAGGGAGTTGGAAGGCGTTCTGGTTTAAGAGGGACCAGAAGACAGCGGTCCAAGGTTGTGGAAGGGATGGGTAGTTCGCCCTTTTGGTCCCGAATCTTCTTCTACTCCCATTGTTCGTGTTGTTTTGGTTGCCATTATTGCCTCTATTGTAATTGAAGGGGACGGTACCATAGCTAGGTTGAGGATTTGTGTTCTGATTTTGTGGCAAAACTATCGAATTCGGAACCGGTTGTATAGGATTAGGATTCTGGTTTTGATTCACCGGGGGCCCTTGATTCCTTGGTGGTTGTTCATAACCTTGGTTATTTCTTGGAGGTTTTCGGTAATTCTGATTGTTTAGTTGATAATTCTGGTTGTTCCTCTGATAATTCGGGTTACCACTTTGGAAATTGGGATTGCCATTTTGCCCCTGATTCTGGTGTTGGTTAAAGCTAATACTGTTACGTTCTTGGTACGGTCGGTAGACCTCTTCTTGATTCGAGCTCACTTCAGGGGTTGTGCGGCTTTCCGGTTGGGTAGTTGTGCCCACTCTACGCGTGTTTTTCTTCTGGTCAATGATGGTGTTGAATACTCCCTCGTCTAAATTTTTCTTCATCCTGGACAATCTACGGTATAGGCCACTCCAACTGACGACTTCTCCGATCGTCATTAACGCCATCATTGGATCTTTCATATTTGATATGTCCATCCTCACTTGTTCCTCTTCTTACATGTTGCAGTCCAATCGCGCAAATTTATTTTGCCATCTCACCGCGAATTCCTCATAATCCTCGTTGTTCTTTTGTTTGAGGTTTGCTAGGTCATGCCACAGGGGTTTGTTTTTAGTTAGGTGCTGATACCGTGCTAGAAATCTCTCTACTACATCCTCGAAGGTATTAATCTCGTGGGAAGATACAGATGTATACCAAGTTAAAGCATCCCCCGTTAATGATTCCTGAAAATAATTTATGAGCATGGAGTCATTGTCAGCGATGGCGCGACACTTGTTGCAGAATGAGACTAGGTGGTGTTGAGGGTCAGTTGTATTATCATAAGGTATGAACTTAGGAGCTCTAATAGGGAAAGGTGACCTCTCTTTTTCTTCCTTCTTAGTAAAATCGTAGAACCCTAGCTTTTTTCCAATCGAGCTCGGGGACTTTTTCTTGATTTCATTTTTAAGCTCTTCTACATTTTTCTGCAGTTCTTTGAACGCTAGAGGGTCTAGGTATTGGATCATCTGTGGCCGGTAACCTCCTTGTGGTTCTAGTTGAACAGGGGTGTAAGCTGGCTCTTGGAACTGGTCTTGGAAATACGATTGCGGGAT
Organism: Litsea cubeba; assembly: GCA_012931725.1. NCBI lineage: Eukaryota > Viridiplantae > Streptophyta > Magnoliopsida > Laurales > Lauraceae > Litsea > Litsea cubeba. The sequence continues at coordinate 70,396,089 of CM022946.1, forward strand.
AGGTTGATAGCCTTGGCTCAACTGAGTTCCTCCGTGAGTGACCGACTGTCCTCTGTATGGGTCAACCATTGGACTTAAAGCAGGTGGCTGATACGCCTGCTGATAGCGCGGTTCATTCGCTTGATATGTTTGATAAGGATTTCTAACTCCTGCGGGATTGACAACCTGCGCGTTCTGGACTGGGGGGGCTCTGGTCTGAGTTAGGCATTTGGTAGATCGGGGCCGACTGATTTTTGATAGATGGGAGGGGTCCTCTCATATTGAATCGGCTGGGGGTATAATATATCAGTGCTAGCCGTCAAAGGATTATAACCCGCTTGATTGACTGACGGAGGAGTCATCACCTGGAATTGGGGTCGGGTTACCTCATGTTGTCGGTAGACATCTGGCATTCCCATGTGAGTCAAGGGATTATGGTATGAGTTGTTGGGCATCGCCAACTGACCCGTGTGTACTGGACCATGACTTGTCTGATGATACGGATTCTCGTTTGTCACGAGAGTCCGGGATGGTGTGACAATTCTAACTGGTGTGGTGATAGGTGCATCCGTAGGCATCCCGTACTGTGGGACAGAAGATGTAATCGGCTCGGTCTGACTGATCAGGGAAGAATAAGGTGTAACTTGCGAGACAACATGATCATTTGCGCAGAGAGAGTAATCTCTCGACAAATCATTATTGTGAACTCTATACCTTATAACCTGGCCGGTAGGATTGACTAAGTCTGTGTAAGTTACCCTTGAGTGCGAGGAAAGCTGATTCTCCCCTGACGAATGAGATGGGGTGGATGTGTTAAACTGATTCCTTCCCATGGTGATGGTATTGACTGGCAGGGGGCTTCCTTCAAAGAGGGATCGTCTCATCTGTTGTGGGTCATGGCTTGATGTTGCTGAGGATCCATCTAATACTCTAGAGGATTCTATACTCTGGGGGGCTTGGTGTGACCCGCTAGTGGTGCGGAGCAATAGTGGGGGTGAGAGGGGTTGAAAGTCGGGTATCCCGAACATGTAACCCTCCATTTGTGAAGAAGTACTTAGATGAGAATAGAAAGAAAGAGGGGATGAGAGGAGCACGTTTTATGTTGTTTTGTAGAGAATGTTGGTGCAAGTTTGTTTCTTATGATGTAATGGGGGAGAGCTTAGTGGACGGTGCATTCGAACCTTAAGTTTAATTTCGGACTAGACTCATAACAACCCTAAACTGAATGGGACACGGGCATCTGATCATTGATTGGATGTTCGTGTCCTAGAATAAAATCCCGGAAAAACCCAAATAAGTGACAGGAAAACAAAAGAGGTCCCATCACGATCGCCAAGCTGTCGGATGTGAATTTCGACCCCCCTAAAAGGAAAGAAAGGGGAATTTTGCATTTTGCGTGGGGAAACCTCCATTCATCTATATATGCTATTTAAATTTTTACATCGAAAATGAGGATTCCGACTACCCTCAAAATCAATGGATCACGATCGCCAGCTACGGTAACGGCCGTAACACCGTTCTTCAACTAAAGCCGAAGAAATGTGGGGAGAAAATAAGTGGGTGGGTTCTTCCTCTCGTCTAATGTGCTGCCGACAACACACGACGGTTGTCCTGTCACATTAATTTAGGTCTCTTTGGGTTTTTTTAATATAGGGTCAAATTAGGGTCATGAGTTTAAGTCCAAATAAAGGTTAATCCTCACACAGCATAATCATAATAAATCCAAGTAAAATAAAGTAACTAAAATAAAGAAAATAAATGGGGGGAGGTGCCAAATATTTAAGAAGAGGATTGACCCCGTTCCCGGGTACCCCCTTCAGATCCCTTGGCAAAATAAGGTTTAAAGGCTGATTTTTCAAATCAAAATGATGATGCAAATGAGACTTTGACTTGTGATTTCTGTGTTTTTCGTGTGCGATACACGAGTGATAAAAATGAAAGGCCGATGGGCCGTAATTGATTGGAGGTGGCCGATGGGCCAGTGTTTGTTTTAGGGTGGCCGATGGGCCCTCATTATTTAAGGGTGGCCGATGGGCCGAAGTAAAAAGTGTGTGTGAAATCACTCATCTCGTCTCGTCATTCTCATTTATTCAATTTTAGAAGTCAGTTCTTCATTTCTTTTTATTATTAAGTTCGGTTAAATATCTGGCACCTGAGGTGGAGGAAGAAATAAAGGAAAAATCTTTTTGCATTTATTTTGTTGGTTTTATTGTTTTTATGGATTTTTTATATGGGGCTAGAAGGGCCTAACTAGGGGATTTACTTGGATTTACGTAATTAATGCTTTATTACTGATCATCAGATTAACCCTAACCTAAGGTCCTATACCGCCCACATCAGCTTTCCCAATTCCCTAACTGATCAGGAAGAGTGATGGGACCTAACTTATTAATATGAGAGAAACTAAAGGTAGTGTAACCTGGCTAGGAGGAGACCTAGATCTGGGTCTGGGGTCTGACCTGGTCAGCCTAAACCATTATTTAGTTTCTAACTTTATTAATTTTAGATTTTTAATATTTTTTATTTTGTTTTTGGTATTTTTTATAAATCCTAAAATCTCCTAAACTAATTTTTCTAATCCTAATGAAAGGGAATGAGAGAAGGAAATAAATTGCTAATTTTTATTCATCAATTAACCTAACCGATTTAGAATTTTTTTTAATTAGTTTCCCTAATCCTAATGAGGGGAGAGGAGGAGAAGGAAATTAATTATTAAACCTAACTTAATTTTTTTAATTAATCTAATACTTGGAATTCTACTTTTTGATTCTTTTCTGTTTTTGTCCTTTTGGTTTTTTTAATGAATTATGCAGTTCTAATATGATCTAAAGACAATAAAAAGAAACAAAAAAAAACTAAGTTATATAATGCATGGGCATGTTAGATGCATGGGCATGTTTTAATGGATTGAGAACAAATTAAATTAAAAGAAGCTATGAGATGGAAAAATTGCTAATTTAATGAATGAGCATATTAAATGCATGGGCATATTAGGATGTATAAAATACCATAAAAAGAAACAATAAATAAATGTAGTATTAAATTTAATGCAAGAAAATAAAATGGGCATGCATGGGCTGGATTGGGTTTGGATAGGTGGGTAATGAGTGCAACTGTGGGCTTAGCCTCGCTGCAGTTGTAATTTGGCCCGGTTTAAAAGGGATTCGGTCGAGACTGGGTAGCAGGGGTGTTGGATTGAATGGGTTCCAATGACTGCATGGGCTGCATGGCTTCGGGCAGATTCTTGGAATGATGAGAAGTCGAGTGTAGCTCAATGGGTGCAGTGCAAGTGCAGGCGAGGAGAGGGTGTGAGGAGGTGAGAAGACAAAGGAAAAAGAGAGAAGAGGAAGAAGAGAAGTGCAGGGTGTAGCTGGTGCGGAGTGTGTGGGGGGTAAGGGTGGTGCGCAGGCCTAGTGTGAGGCGCGGTGAATGCAGGGAGGGAGGAGGGAAAGGAGGTGTAGGTGCAGAAAATTATGACCCACAATAAGAGGGTGCCTTATAGGACTTATCCGAGAAGATGATGGTGTCTGGAATGTCTGGAATGTCTGGATGCCGTCCGAGAGCCTGAAAAGGAGTAGCAAACGGTCAGAGGACCCTGGCCTGGGCGGCGCAAGGCTCTCCGATGCCAAAGTCAGTATGGGAACTGGAACAATGGAAGGAGAGGAGGAAGAGAGACAGAGTAACGGGCTCTGGTGTGGAGAAAATGGCGTACCTTAGATGGTGGCATGAGTCTCTATTTATAGAGTGTGGAACGTATCTTTGGAAGATATTGTGGTGTGGGTCCCACGATTGGACTGGGAAGTCTCTATCAGCCCACATTGCATTAATTGTAGTCCAATCCAGCCCACTATGCATTAAATGCCCGTCGGGTCAGCCCACATCGCATTTAATGCACATCTTGTTGGGCCAGATCCTGTTGGGCGCCTTTGGCGGTAGGAGTACCAGCGGATCTGCCCTCGAGGCCCTGCCCTGATGTGGCTTCAGCCGCTGGATGGGACTCTGTCAGGGATCTGGCGAAGATCGTGGGCGGCTGGATGTCGCGTCTGTCCCACCAGCGCGTGTCCCTATCCCTCCACGTGCCTGACGACGTGGGGGATGAAGGGTACACGTGAATGTTCTCTCTTGCTTCGGCTTCTGTCTTGGCTCCCTTAGCCGAGATGGAGCTTTCTGCCGAGGTGGTACCCGTGGTGGTGCTCCTTGCCGAGATGACGTCCGAAGTGGGCCAGTTCGGCGCTAAGGCCCGGAGCTGTCCGACTTCGGCCGGACCTCCTGTCCTGGTAGCCGGGACGAGCCTGGCGTCACGTGGATGACGCGAGGATGGCACGTGAGAATGCTTAACTTGATCTGATGGTTGTGATTAACTTAATCCTGTGGTTCGGGAAATCTCCCCACACAATTGCCCCCTAGGTTTTGACCTCTGAAGTGTGCTAGCCTTTAGGGGTTGAAAGCTAGAAGAATCCATCTGGGGATACTGTGATCATTACCTGGTGTCGCTTCAACTCTTTAAAGCAATAAATGCCCTGCCCTGTCCGCCTTTGGAACCGAGCTGACGGCTACACGCGTAGTTTCCACGCCGACTGCGTTGTCCCATTGATTGACGGGCTGTCTCATTGATTGATGGGCACGGGCTTTGAAGTGTCTCTTCGAATTCGGAGGCGGTACCCAAATGAGGGTTTCCCCTTCTATAAATAGGGCCGTCCCCTTCTTCTTCTTGCTTCTGACTCTTTTCGCCTTCGCCTCTGCTTTTACTTTCAATTTCTGCTCTGATTTCTGAGATCCGTTCGAGGCTTCCGATCTCCGTTCTGGTTCCTGAGATCTGTTGAGGACGACGACCGTAGAACGTGCCTGGATCTGCTCCTGATCTGCCTCTTCGTCCTCGTAAGTCGCTCTGTTCTTTCGTCTGGTTTTTCTTGGGGTTTTTCGATTTCTAGGGCTTTTCTTCGTAGTCACCCCTTCTAGACATGGGCACCCCTAGATTCAGGGTAGATTCTGATGAGGGCTTGGCCGAGCTTAGGGCTGCCTTCAAAATTCCGGAGGGGGTCCTCCTGAAACCGGCAGACCTTGCCGACGCTGCCCTGTATCGCTGCTACGGCGGCTGGATGCCATTCCCTCTGATCTCTGTGATCGAGGGTGGGGTCAGGTTTCCACTGCACCCCTTGCTTAGGGCTTGCCTTAGCCTCTGGTCCCTCGCCCCGGGCCAGCTGATGCCCAATGGCTACAAGGTCATTATGGGCACAGCGAAGCTGAACGAGATCTTGGGGACCAACCTAGGCCCTCACGACATCGAGGATACTTATGATATCTGCAAGGCTGGGGAGGGAAGATACTATCTCCGTGTGAAGCCGCAGCGAAGGGGCTTCGTCCTAGCCTTGGGAGGATTCAAGTAAGAACGCCGAGGAGGATTTCTTCTGTGTCTCGGGGGACTGGGAGTTCGGCCCAGGCGAAGATAGGAGGCTGTCGGTCCCACGTCGCCCTGGGGAAGTCCCAAGTAATCATCGCTGCTTTTCTCCTTTACTGTTTGCTTGTCTTTCTGGTGCCGAACTGACATTCTTCTTTGCCTGTCGAGCAGAGGCGGGTGCAAGGCGACGCCGAGCTGCTAGCGAAGGCTGGAGGAGGAATACCGAAGACATCAACAAGGTCGAACGGTACAAGGGGCACGAAACCAGGTCGGCTTTGAAACTGCTTGGGTATAAGCCGAGGTATCGCGGCCACTACCACAGGACCGGAGTTCCTGGGGCGGACGAGACACACCCTGACCGTTCCGACCGTATCGGTTGCGGTGTTCAGCGGGATCCCCTTGACCGATCCTGTTGTTGACCGGACTGCGTCTGGAGCCGAAGCGTCCACTTCCGATTCGGGGCTGCCGGACTTGTCGCAGATAGTGGAAGCTTATACCTCTGACCGAGAGGAGGACATGGGAGGAAGCTCGAGGGAGGCCGCTGTCAGGGACCTGGCTGCCACGTTTAGGCAGAGGTCAGCGTCTTCTGGGACTCCGTCGCCTACTGGTACTCATGCTGCTTCGGGTCCGGTGGGCGTGGGCGCTCCCTCTGTTCCTGCTCCTGTCCCGAGCGGGAAAGCCCGGCAACGCTCGCCGGACCGCTCGAAGGAGGGGTCCCCGCCCAGGAAGAAGTCCAAAGCGGGGGAGAAGAGTTCAAGGGCCGGTCTACAGTCGGGCAAAGCTCCTGGGGCCAAAGCTCCTGCCGAGAAGGGAGGCGAGAAGAGCACGCCGAAGGAAAAGAGTGCGCCGGCTGAAAAGGGTGCGCTGGTCAGCAAGTCGGCTGTCGGTCCAGCGCGCGAGCCTCTCATCTCGGCGGGACAAGGGTCCGGATCGGCTTCCGGGCCCCGAACTGCCCCAGCACCGTGGAAGCCGAGGATGGAAACCTCTACCGGCGAACCCTTGAGCGTTGAAGACCGGTTGCTGGGAAATGCCGAGGTGATTGGGGCTCTCGCCAAGGCCTGTGCTCTGCCAAGAGATATGGAGACGCACGACAGGTATGAGGATGAGAGCCTGATGGTCTCGTCGATCCAGGACAGTATTCGGGTAAGTGTTTGCAACGCCTCTCCTCATTCTTCAAGTACCTTGGTCGAATCCTGACTCTCTGTTTCTTTTTGCAGAACGTGCAGAGGCTCCTAACCGTGGTGGGAAGGAGGGATAGGAGCGCTGCAAGAATGACCCGCCTGGAGTCCGAGCGGGAGAAGTTGAAGAAGGAGCTAGACGAGCAGCGGAAGGGATTCGAGGAGCTCAAGGTAGCCAGTGCTGGAGAATCTGCTCGGCTGGCGTCGGCTCTGGCTGAGGTCGCCGAACTCTCGTCTCGGGCCGACCACATGAAAAGCGAGCTCTGGGCGAGGAACAAGAAGGCCGCCGAATTGGAGTCCGAGCTGGCCAGGTTGAAGGCTGAGTCCACTGCTGAGGGGACGAGGCTGCGCGCTGAAACGGCGAGGTTGAAGGCTGCGAACACTGAGCTTGAGAAGGAGGCCCAGTCCGCCTTCCAGGATGGGGTAGATCGAGCCACCGAGCTGTACGAGAAGCAGGTGGAGGAGATCACCGCCATTCTGTTCGAGGAGGGATGCCTGGCCGCACTGAGACGTGCGGGGGTTCCTGAAGACCACCCCGTCTATCAGGACCTGCCGAAGTATTCAGACATGGATCCCGAGCCGGGCTCCGTACCTACAACTGACAGTGCCTCGGTCGAAGCCCCTGCGGTTGTCGACGCTCCAGCTGCCCCGGTCTTAAGCGATGCCCCAGTCGCCAGCGAGGCTTTGGCCGTGCCTCAGGGTGAGACTTCTGCTCCTGTTCGGCTGAGGTGCCAACCGAAGCCCCGTCTGCCAGCGACACTCCAAGCGAGGTCCCCATCTTGGCCGAAGCTTCTGGCCCCTTGGAGACGGTGATTGACCTGGTCGAGTCGCCGAGACCGGAGTAGCTCTACCTTGCCTTTGTCTTTCTTTTGTAATGTTTTTACGTTTCAGCCTTGTAAATATTCTCTCCAATCAATGAAAGTCGAGCTTCTTCACTTATGCGTTTTCTCTTTGCGTTTGTCTCTCTTCCATTTCTGGATGTGCATTGAATGGTATTGAATGCCTTTACGGTGTGGCGTGGCCCTTGAGGTAGAAAGAGTCAAACTGTCAGTGCTGACACTACCGTATTCTGGAGACCATAAATAATAACAAACAAGGTGGCGCAGCTGACGAGGGAATCGGACGGATGTCTCCACGTGGCGCCATAGGGATCGTTGGTCAACAGCCGTGCATCCCCAGTAACGCGTGGGAGACTTCGCCCTCATAACTTTCTTCGGAGACCGAGTCCTCCTCCTTCCTATAAATAGGGGTGGCAAGCTCGCCATGGGAGAAGAAATGAACATGGCAGTAGTAATCATGCCTGGGAGGGTGTCCGAAACTTCTTGATCCGGGGGGGAACCCTGCGCCGTTGGACGGCTATCCCCGAGGGGGGATGGCTGTCGTGGTCTGCGCGCTTTCTGAAGGAAATCCCCGTGGACTACGCGCTCTCTGAACGCGGGTCCACGGCCATCCGTCCCTGGCGAGGCAGAGTGAGGATGCGCTGCAGGGGGAACGGTGGCGCCTTCTCGTGCGACACGGCCCTGTGCGCCCGTCGTACGGCAGGCGGGATTCGGGCCTCGCTGGTCCGCGAGGTTTCTTCAAGCTCTGCGCTCCCACTGCCCGCCGAGGGTGTTGGCAGAGCCCAGCGGGGCCCAGGGCCTCCGACTGGAGGGGCTGTGCGATGCTTTGGTCTGACCAACCAGAGTGCATTGCTGCATAGCCCGGTGAAGTTCAGGATCGCTCAGAGCCTCCAGGCAACGATCCGGCCGTCGTGGAGTGAGCGAAGATCGAGTCTTTCTGTCACTTTATTTTCTGCTTCATTTTCTATTTTCAGAGGACTGCGATCCTCCTTCCTGTACTCTTCTTTCTGTTCTGTAGTTGTTGTAACAAAGCAGTTCATAATAAATGAAAAGGAATTTTTTGATTATCCAAACATTGTCCAATGCTTTTGAATTCCTTCTCTTTCTGTGTATTGCCCTGGAATGCTTGCATTGTGTTTGAGCGCTGGCATCATTCCATTGGTCATGGCTGTTAAAGCGTGAGCTCGGCAATGATCTTTGAGGGGTGTAAAACCCAGATATTAGGAATCCGGCCGAGTGTCTGAACTCGAGGCCTTCTCTATAGCCCAAGGCTAGGAGCTTTAGGAAGCGACCGAGTCTGAACTCGAGGTCTCTTCCAGGGCGGAGGGCCCAATCTCGGCTGAGTAAGGACTCGAAGCCTTCTCCATAGCCCAAAGCTAGGAGCTTTAGGAATCGACCGAGTCTGGACTCGAGGTCTCTTCCAGGGCGGAGGGCCCAATCTCGGCTGAGTAAGGACTCGAAGCCTTCTCCATAGCCCAAGGCTAGGAGCTTTAGGAATCGACCGAGTCTGGACTCGAGGTCTCTTCCAGGGCGGAGGGCCCAATCTCGGCTGAGTAAGGACTCGAAGCCTTCTCCATAGCCCAAGGCTAGGAGCTTTAGGAATCGACCGAGTCTGGACTCGAGGTCTCTTCCAGGGCGGAGGGCCCAATTCATCGAAATCAGTCAGAGAGATGACAAGTTGATGACAAGGTGAAAGCTGTTTTCATTGATTGAGATTCATTACATCCTTAGAAATAAAATTTCTTCAAGTGGGATGCATTCCACGGTCTCGGCAATGGCTTGCCATCCAAGCCTTCGAGCTTGTAGGCTGACTTTCCTGCCAGTGAAACTACTCTGAACGGGCCGTGCCAGTTCGGGGCAAGCTTCCCCTCATTTGGTTCTCTGTCAGCTGGCAGGGTCTTCTTTAAAACGAGCTCTCCCGTGGTGAACCTTCTTTCCTTGACATTTTGATTGTATGCCCTGGCTAACCGCTGCTGATAGTCGGTTAGTCTCAGGGCTGCAGCTTCTCGTCGTTCGTACCGCTAGCTCCAGCTCCATTGCCAGGTTCGTCTCATTTCGGCCTTGGTCGACCAGCTCTGTCCTCAGGGTAGGAAGGCCGATTTCCAGGGGAATGACCGCCTCCATACCGTAGGCCAGAGAGAATGGTGTCGCCGAAGTGGACCTCCTTGGAGTTGTCCGATAGGCCCACAGCACGCTCGGAAGCTCTTCTGTCCATCTGCCCTTTGCCTTGTCCAGTCGCTTCTTCAGGCCGTCCAGGATCACTTTGTTGGAGATTTCTGCCTGGCCATTACTCTGTGGATATGCCGGGGTGGAGTAATGGTTCCTGATGCCATGCTCTTGGCAGAAATCTCTGAAGGATTTGGAATCGAACTGAGTCCCGTTATCTGAAATCAGGGTCCGGGGGATGCCGAACCTCGTGAGGATGTTTTTCCAGACGAAGTTCCTGGAGTCCCTGTCCGTGATGGAAGACAACGGTTCAGCCTCTATCCACTTGGTGAAGTAGTCCGTAGCCACTATCAGCCATCTTTTGTTCCCTGGAGCTCGGTGAAGGGGCCCCACAATGTCCAGGCCCCATTGAGCGAAGGGCCATGGACTGGAGAGGGGGCTCAGATCCTGCGCTGGCTGATGGAGGGAGTGGGAGAACTTCTGGCATTTCTCGCATTTTCTGGCGTAGACCTGGGCGTCCTTCTGCATGTAGGGCCACCAGTAACCCTGGCTGATTGCCCTGTAGGCCAATGAGCGGCCTCCTATATGGCTGCCGCAGATTCCTTCATGGATCTCGTACAGGAAGTCGTCCACCTTGGACGGGGTGGACGCATTGGAGGTACGGGCCTGTGAAGGACTTCCTGTAGAGTTTGCCTTCTGGAGAGAGCCAAAAGCGGGCTGCCTTGAGCCTGATCTTGTGGGCTTCAGTCTTGTCCTCGGGGAGCTGGTCATCCTTCAGGTAGGCAATGATTGGATCCATCCAGCTTGGGCCGAGGTCAGCACAGAGGACAAGCCGAGATGACTGGAGTTCTAGACTTGACCTTGATACTGACCCGACCTCGATGGTCCTCTTCTTCCTGCTTCAACAGCGGGAGGCCAGGTTTGCAAGCGCATCTGCGTGCGTGTTGGTATCTCGGGAGATTTGCCTGACCTCGGCTTTCTGGAATTGGGAGAGTAGCTTTTTTGCCAGGGCTAAGTAGGCCGCCATCCTGCCGTCCCTGGCCTGGTAGTCTCCAGCGAGCTGGCTAGTTACCAGTTGAGAATCGCTGAAGATTTCCAGGTGCTGGGCTCCGAGGACTCGGGCGCTGTTCAACCCTGCGATCAGTGCTTCGTACTCTGCCTCATTGTTCGTCGCTTTGAAGTCGAGGGTGAAAGCCTGCTCTATGACCAGTCCCTCTGGCGATTGGAGAACTATGCCGGCGCCAGCTCTCTTGGAGGTGGACGACCCGTCGACGAAGATCCTCCATGCCGAGGTGGGAGACTGCTGGACTTCTGTTTCTGCTGGCTCTTGCCCTGTGCCCCCCAGTGCCGTGCCGAGCTGGGTCTGAGCCTGGTTGGGGCAGGCGAATTCGACTATGAAGTCTGCCAGAATCTGGGCTTTGATTGCAGTTCGGGGACGGTACTGTATGTCATACTGCCCCAATTCAACTGCCCACTTTGATATGCGCCCTGAAAAGTCAGCTTTTTTGAACAAGGAACGGAGTGGGTGCTCCGTGATCACCACAATAGTGTGGGATTGAAAATAATGGGAGAGCTTGCGGGAGGCGGTGACAAGGGCCAACGCAAGCTTCTCCAACAGAAGGTACCTGGTCTCGGCATCGAGCAGGGTCTTGCTCGTGTAATAGATCGGCTTTTGAACTCCCTCGTCCTCCCTGATGAGGACGGAGCTCACTGCGTGATCCGAGACCGCTAGGTATAAATACAGAATCTCCCCCCGAGTCGGGGTGGAGAGTAATGGGGGTGTCATCAAATAAGTTTTGAGTGCGGCCAATGCCTGGTCGCACTCAGGGGGGGTGCGCAGGTGGAGAAAGAAGAAGGGAAGAAAAGAAAGAAAAAAAAAGGTGATGGTGCAGTGTGTGCTGCTGGGTAGACGTGAGGAGAGAAGAGAGGAGGAAGAAAAGGAAAGAACGGAAAAGAAGAGGTGCAGTGTGTTGTGCAGGTGGAGGTGAGGAGAGAAGAGAGGAAGAAAGAAAGAAAGAAAGAAAGAAGGAGAAAGAAGATGGATGCTCGATGTGTGCTGTGGTGTGGATGGGTGCTGTGGGTGTGCAAGAAAATGTGCAGTGGAGGAAGGAGAAGAGGAGGAAGAAGAAGAGAAAGAAAGAAAAAAAGAAAAGAAATAAGGGTGTGCAGGTGGGTGTTATGGCTGTGCGTGGGGTGAGGTGTAGGGAGAAAAAGAAGGAGGGAGAAGAGGAAGAAATAAAGAAAGGAAGAAAAGATGGGGCGTGCAGGTGGGTGTTATGGCTGTGCGTGGAGATGGTGATCTGCGTTGGGAGGAGAAGGAGGAAGAAGAAGAGAGGAAAAAGAAAAGAGAGGAAAGAGGGAATGTGCAGTGGAGTGTGGTGCGCAGGGAGGAGAAGGAGGAAGAAGAAGAGAGAAAAAAGAAAAGAGAGGAAAGAGGGGATGTGCAGGCGGTGTGTAGGGGAGAAAGAGATGAAGATGCAGCGCAGGGTATTACAGGTGGGGCGTGTGCATGTGTGAATGGTGATGTGGGTGTGCAAGTGGGTGCACAGTGTAGGTAAAAAGGGGAAGGAGAAAGGAAGAGAAAAAAAGAAAACGAAATAAAGAAAAGGAGATGGGAAAGAAATAAAGAGGAGAAGAAAAGAGGGTGCTACGCAGGGCTTGCAGGTGGAGGAGTGCAGCGAGAGAAGGGGAAGAAGAAAAGAAAGGAGAAGAAGGAAAAGAAGAAGAGCGGTGCAGGGGCGCGTGCAGGCAATGCAGGGAAGAAGATGAAGTGGGCGTGTGCAGGCGATGCAGGGAGGAAGATGAAGTCTCTCACCTGTTGGAGTTATTCCTCCCCTATTCCAAGCCCTACTTTATTGCGCTTTGCCCCTTCCTTGTGTCGATGCTTTCGTTCCACGTGAGAGATGGTGATGGAGAGGTCTGTGCAGGACGGAGAGGGATGAAGATGAATCTGCCCGGAGGGGTGATGTTCTGCGATGGTGAAGGTGAGATAAAGGAGATGGTGAGGGTGGAGAGGTCAGCGCAGGGGATGGAGAACGAGAGAGATGAAGATGATGGGTGATGGGAGGATGGAGATGAGATCTGCGCATGGGAGGAGGGTGAGATGAGAGGAAAGGTTTTTAAGGGGAGAGATTTAGAGAGAGGTTGGGATCTGGGACTCGTTTGAGATTGAGAGGGAGAGAGAGATATCAGGAGGATGGGAGAGTCCAGATCTCGTGGGCTCTCCATCCCTTATCCAGCGATGGGCCATGCAGCCCGGGTCATGTTGATGGGCTTGGGTTAGGTTGGGTCAGGTTGACCTGGGTTGGATTGGTCATAAGTTTGGTGAGGTTGGATTTGGGCTCGATGGGTCAGCTTGATCGGGCCAAATTGGGATTGGATGTGGGGTCTAAGTCTGGGGTCGAACTCCGGTCAGAAGTTTGGGGCCAAAAAAGTGGGCCGCAATGGGATTTGACCTGGGCCATTATCACTGGGACCCAGGTTTCACAGATTTTGATATGTTTGTCGGATTTCGATGTTCTACACATCAACGGAAAGCTCTCGGCGAGTAGATCGTGATGAACTAACTTTTGAGGCAATCGGAGTTCTAGAAATAGTAGGTGATTTTTCAAGGGGGCGCCCCGTGGTTGTGGGACCTGCTTTTATGATTTTTGATCTGCCCGTCGGATCTTTGAGTTATATATATGTATGGAAAGCCCTCGAAGTGAAGAATCCAAGGGTCCAACTATCCTAATGATTAGGGGCTCGAAAAAAAGGGGACCTCTTGGATCAATGGATGTGGCTTCCTAACTTAGAGTAATTGAGTGGTATTTAGGTAAGCTAAGTGTAATCTTTGTAAGAACTGGCCTAAACAAAACATGTCTTAAGTGGTCTGGAATATATAGAGTTAGTGTAGTGGTCCGCTCCTTGTGTGAAAGGTGAGTTGGACTCGAGATCTCAATGCGATTCGACTTTTTCTCGTGAATTTCTAGGAGTCATTGAACTAAGTCTAAAACTATCAAAAAAGCATCTTCATTGTCATTAATTAATCTAAATTATGCAATTAATCATTCGATTATGGGTGAAATGGGGGCATCGCTATATATGACAGGTATTTAAGGCTATCATAGGGGCAAATGAGGTGTCTACAAGTAATTCTATGCTGCTTGTCACAACAAGAGGCTGAAGATACACTCGAAGAAGTTCATGCTGGTCTTTGTGGAGCCCATCAGGCTGGTCCCAAGCTCTACGATCAGATAAAAAGGTTAGATTATTACTGGCCTACCATGGAAGCTGACGCAATGCAATTTGTTAAGTGCTGCCAACAATGCCAAGTTCATGGAGATTACATTCACATTCCTCCAGAATGGCTACATCCTACAGCGATCTCATGGCCTTTCGAAGCCTGGGGTATGGACATCATATGTCCTATTTCTCTCCTTTCAAGCAAAGGTCATCGCTTCATCTTCGCCGCTACGGATTATTTCTCCAAGTGGTCGGAAGTATTTACGCTCAACGAAATGAAGACCTCATCAGTCCTTCAGTTCCTGCGCACCAACATTGTTTGTCATTTTGGCATACCTAAAAGATTTGTCCATGATAACGGACCATAATTCCGGGATCATCGATTCTACAGGTTCTGCCGACAAATACAAAATCCAAAGCTGTCCTTCGAGTCCATACAATCCGGCAGCAAACGGATAATCAGAAGCCTTCAACAAGACACTCTGTAAAATCCTCAAGAAAATGGTCTCTATATACAAAAGAGACTGGAGCGATAAACTGTCTGAAGCTTTGTGGGCCTATCGAACCACCATTCGAGGACCAACCATAGGACACCATTCTCCTTGGTCTATGGATGCGAAACTGTCGTACACTTGGAAGTACAGATTCCTTCCTTGAGGATATCTTTGCAAGATGACATGACTCAAGAAAGCAATGTCAAATTGCGACTCCATGAGCTGGACAATCTCGATGAGAGAAGGCTCGAAGCTCGACAACGCATTGAACTTTACCAAGCACGCATGGCAGGATCTTTCGACAAGAAGGTCAGGCAACGCGCCTACAAAAAGGGTGACTTGGTTCTTGCGGTAAAAAGATCAATGGTCTTCGCTCACAAGTCCAAAGGTAAGTTTGAGCCAAAATGGGAGGGACCCTATGTCATCAACAAGGTTTTCTCTAATGGCGCATACGCACTCCTAAACATGGAGGGTGATAGATGTATGCTGCCCATCAACAACAAGTTCTTAAAGTGGTACTACCCTTGAGGACTTACCCAACTGGGTAAGAGCAATGCCTGTACGGCCAAAACCTATTTCCAGGTACTCGCTCGTCAAATCCACTCTTTTTAGAATTTTCATATCAAATGTTGAAATTTCTAGAAATTCAAACAATGCTTACTTTCATCGTTTCATTGTTCAAAAAATCAAAGTTTAGGAACCTCTCCCTAACTTCACCAAAATTCTCAATCCTTGAACCCAAAATTCATGGTTTGAAACAAAATCCATATTCCGGGATTTCCACCCTAGTCACCCTGCCTTTTACTGCCAAAATGGCTTTAGGTCAAAACTTATGACCCTCGTGTCTTTAAACAAAAAAAATTGGTTTTTCAAAAAACCGCGAGGAAGCGATGCTTAGTCGATACTCGCACAAATTTGAACCACGTTCGACACTTCCAAAATCGCAGGGAAGCGACATTTCGTCGGTACTTGCAAAATAAAAAAAAATCGTGGAGACGCAACATTTCAGTTGATATCCACAACCCAAATTTCAAAGGTCTGAAAAAACCAAGAAATCGTGGAGATGCAACAATGCAGTTGATATGCACAACCAAAAGGTTCGAGAAAACCACAAATTTCAAAATCTTAGAGAAACGCATCAAGTCAGTACCCACAAAACAAAATTTTTGAAAATCGAGGAAGCGACACTTAGTTGATACTTGCACCCAAATTCACGAGGATGCGACATTCCATCGATACTCGCAACCAAATGAGCAAGGATGCGACATTCCATCGATACTTGCAAGACCATTCAGTAGGGAGGCGACTTTTAGTCGATACTTACATTTTTAAAACAAAAATCGGCTATAAATGCCACCAAAACCAGCTATCAATGCCACAAAACAAACCGGCTATCAATGCCACAAAACAAAACCGGCTATCAATGCCACAAAACTGGCTCTCATGCCAAAATCGGCTTTCATGCCACAAACAAAATCTGGCTCCCACATGAAAACAATCATTTGACAAAAGATTTTCACAAAATGACAAACTTTTGATCAAATCCCATTTAGCAATTACTTTTATCACCAAAAGATTTAAGTGAAAGTAGGGAATACAAAAAAAAAGTCCCATTTAGCAATTGCTTTCATCAACAAAAAGATTTAAGTGAGTGTAAGGAAAACAAAAAAAAAGTGTACCAAAAAATACATGTGGTACCAAAAAAAAAGAGTACCAAAAAATACATGTGGTACCAAAACAAAAAAAAAAGTGTTCACAAGCACTACAAAAAAAAAGAGTACAAAAAAAAATATATGTGGTACCAAAAAAAAAAAAAGAAAAATAGTTTCTGCTACAAGAAATCAGGAGCTCAGCCAAAAAAGGCCTCCGGCCAAAGTTTCAGCTCCTCGAACAAACTTTTGGCCTCAGCCGTCAGAGTTTCTAGGGCACGCTTATTCAGGAACTTGCCAAGAGATGCTGGAGAACGCCGTAATCCTTTTTTCACACCGGGAAGCTTAACCTGAGCCGTTTTCCATCGTTTGTTTTCCTCAGTCCTCCTTTTGAGAATTCGATCGGCATCTGCAACCTGTCGAATCAGAGCACTCTCCCTGTCGCGAGCCTCTGTCATAACAGCCCACTTCGCCTTGACTTGTGCCTCCAAATGTTCAAGACGTTGCCTAGCCTTGGCGACCTCCTTATCAAGGATGGTAATGTTATGCCCCAAACCGATGATGGCTAACTCTTCTAACTTCCTCTCCCGGATGAACTGCTTCTTGCTCTGTGTAGTCTCAACCATGTCAAATAGAGCCTTATTAGCAGGGTGCAAGAATATCTCCTTGAAGAAGTCATCATCATGGAAAGCCATGGTCACAAACCACTTGTCGCCCAGTGTAATGATCCTATCAACGATCACCCTAACACCTGTGACGTCTTTACCAGCCTCTTCGGCATCACCGAGAATATCCTACACATGCTGGATCATGCTAAATCCGGCATCCAAGTGTCCAAGAAGGAGAGTCTCGATCCAAGAAGTCAAAACCTGTGCCAGCACTTCTTCGCAAATAGAAGAGATGACCCATATGAAGATTCGCCCCGCTCTGTCGGTCGGCTGCTCATGTCATGCCCCCTTGGAAGAGTAACAAAAGAACTCTTTCCAATTGGAGCCACATGGGAAGGAATCTCATCACAAGGTCCTGCCTCTACCGTGTCAGAACTGGTTGTAGGAGCTCTACCTCCGGATCAACCTCTGGCAACTCTTACTCTGGTTCTGAAGAAAGCGATGGACTCTCTCTTCTATCACTTCAAAACCTGCCAAAGAAACACAAAAAGGTATGAATATGATCCTGTTAAAAAATCATCATCAGGGTTTTTTTTCCTACAAAATACCTTCTTCGACGACCGGCGGAATGCTCTCTTCCTCCATGAACTAATCGGAAGCATCAGGATGGTCCAAAGGCATCGGAATTATGTGGCAAATTACTGACACAAAAAAATGTTAGCAAATCATGTCACAGGCAAACAAAGAGAAGCAAAAGAAGTCGTACAAGTCAGAGATTCTGGAATCACTCCGAGTGCCTCGGTTTTTCTTCAGGTGCCTTCACAGGATCTATCAACACCTCATCGGTCGGAACCTTAGGCATCGCCAAGTCTTCTTCTTGTGCTAAAAAAAAGATAAGCAGAAACAGAAAGCAAATCAAAACATGGAAAAATCCCATGAAACGAATGGAAAGAGAAAGAGAAAGAATCATACCTTTATCCTCTCTTCTTCTCGGCTCCTCTTTTCTGGAGGTTCGTCAGCATTCTCTGGCACTTCCTCATTAACAGTAAGAGGAACTTCCATATCAGGAGAGTCTTCGTGTTTCCCTTTGCTGCGACGATGACTCATTTCCTCTTGCTTCTATGGGCTCGCTTTCTAGAAGAACCTGCCCCACTGTCAGAGTTAGGTTTCCCACTTGACTCCTCACTGGATGGTCTGCTCTTGCCAGTAGACTTCACAGAAGCTCACCTACGTGCTGCTTGCATCCAAGCATGAAGCTCAGCTTCCTCCTATTCTAGCTGCTCTAAGGCCTCGTCAGGTACTTCCCAAACAGCTTCAGAACCAATGACACCCTGGTCACCGAGAAAGCCTATCTTGTGCTTCTCTCCAGAAAGGAATGCCCAAACTACCTCTTGCTGGACACCATCCGACTTTCCAAGGCCTTTTCCAAACGACAGCTTCACATCAAGCTACTTCCTGGAAAGCCCCCGATATGCCAAAAAGCTCTCCGCGAACTACTTCGCAAAGCCGGCTGTCCGGGAAGTTGACAATATAGGATATGAAATCATGGTAGTAGTGTCTTCAGCACTATAGAAAGCCCATGCATTTCTCCCGTCCTGTAAACCTCCAAAGCACTTCACCATGCTTGAAGGCGCTCCAACAATGTCTTGAGAAAAGCCCAACTGCAGAGCAAAGCGAGAAGGTACATATGGCTGGATGTCGATGAAAAGATGTCGGCGGTTACACCATCGGGCCGACACATATGCTGTAAAGCCACTCCTTCTCTGCATTCGTCGAGGAATAATGCCTTCCCGACCCCGCCCTGCTAAAGTCAAGGGAGTCACCAAAATTAAAACCCTTCTTCCACAACTACGGAGAAAGCTTCACTGAAGACCGCCCCATCTCGACGTCCCTGAACCGTTGAATCCTCTTGCGGGCAAACAAAAAAGATTTATATACACTTTTCCCATAGCCAATCGAATCATCAGAGGATCATCATCCTGTGCAGCAACCAGCCGATGGAAGCCAGGACAGTATTATACATACCACGAATAGAAGAAATGGGCTGGAAATACCATGTTCATTGGGAGCCCAAGCCGAACCAAAAAAGCAGTAAGCCGAAAAAATACAATGCGGCCTGATGTGCGTTCCATCTCCTCCAGCAAAAACAGCCTCACCTAGCCAATAAGTGAGGTAAACAACAAGATCTCTCCGTAATGCAATGTCAGAACAAATGGCGTCTGTACTTGTGAAGAACCCCTCAACTCTTCTTGCATGAACGAAATCTTCTTCCTGTCTTCTCGTGTCGTGCTATCAGAAGACTCCCTACTGCCAAAGAAGTTAGGGAATGAAGAGCCAGAACTCTTCCAATTGCTGGATCTAACTTTCGAGCCCTCCTTCTCCTTCAGGAAGACAGGCTAAAAGTACAAAAGCCTAAACTCCTTCGACTGCTCCTCAAGAACGTTGTCGATCGGCATCGACTCTTCATAGAGTTTGCCAATGATAGGCAATCCAGTAATGGCGCTAAACTCCTTCGAAGAAAAACCAATCTCACCATTCGTGACAATGAAGGTATTAGTTTGTGGAAGGAATGACTCCAAAATAGCCATGAAGGCCTCATCGGAAAAGATCATGGTCTCCCTAAAGGCGCGGACCGCATCGAAAATCCCGACTTCCTTCAAAAGGACGCTACCAATCAGCAGGACGTGGCCAGTCCACGACTTCCAAACAGAGTCAGCACTGAAACGGCCACAAAGTCGAAAAGGCTTCACCCAACTATTGCCATCACTGCTGAAAACACCAAGGCCCACCGGTCCCAAATCAACCGACGGATAATGAGAGCCCTGGTAGCCACTAGCTGGCATCAATATATCCATGTCGGCAGGCGACTTCTCCATATATCCAGGAGGACCACCAACAAAAACCCCGGTCTTGATCACGTTAGTCCTCTTCACTCAGCTTGGAGGATCTTCCCTCTTAGGGCACGTGGGAGAAAGGCTCATGATCGAAATGGTGTGATCAAATGTCGACCGGGTAACAATAGTTCTCTCCTCACCACCAGCTGTGTAAGAGAACTGAAAACGTCTCCTCTGGTATGTCACGTTATCAGGGACTCTATCACCAAAGAAGAAGGTAGGCTTGGGCAAAACCCTCTGATCCTCCATCACCCAAGGACGGTTGCTTACCATGATCTTATAGAATTCTTCATTCTTGAGAGCAATCAGTCACTGCCTCATCTCATCTCTATTGAAGGAGTTGCACTCTTCAAGGTTTCTGTCAACATACTGGACCTTCTCCCAAGCCTGCTGAACGGCCGGATTGGAAGATCTAGCAGATCGACGAGGTACTCTTGTAGCATGCTCTTTACCCTTGTTCGTTCTGGAGGAACCACCTGCAAAGGATGGAAAAGAAAAAGATCATCATCAAAATGACAGAATTTCGCTAAAAAGAATCTGGCAGAATTTTGGCATGATTCTGGGGTAATTCCGAAGAAAAGGAAGTACCCTGAAAGAAATAGAAAGCTTGAAAATGGGCTCAACATCGCTGCGAGCTCCAAAACTCAAAACTCTCGAAACCTTAAAGTCTCCGCAAAATCAGGAAGGGCTCAACATCACTGTGAGCTCCAAATTCCCAAATTTGTAAAAACTTTCAGGTATGCTATCACATCATGCTACCAATTCGATTTACAAAAAATGCATGCATGAACATCTTGGTTTGCCAAAAAAAAAAGCATTATCATGATGAGCAAACACGTACAAAAAAAGGAAAAAAAAGAAAAGAAAAAGAAAGAAGGAAAAAAAAAAGAAGAACTCTTTTTTAAAAACCTCCTATTTCTACAATGTAGTTTTCTTGGAAAAGAAGACTTACCTGAAGCCATTGATGGAGAAGATGAAGAAAAACTTGAAGATCTTGAAGAAGAAAAACTCTTTATCTTGAAGCTCTTTTGAGACTGTTGCAAAAGAAAGCAATAAGAGCAAGAGATCCAATCTCCCCTTGCTTTTATAGAAGAGAGCAAACCAAAGAAGGAAACAAGGAAAAAAGAATTTCAAGCCCCATGAGCTTCCGAAAATCAAACCATCCAGCTTCATATACCAAATTGAGCCAAAATCTTGAAATTGACATTTCACAAAATCCAAACCTCTCCAGTGGACCCAAATAGTCCCAAAGAGTGACCAAAAACCACATCCTGATCCCTTAACTTGCCACATATAGCTTGTTAGGTCATAAGACCAAAACCAAAACCAAATCTTGATCCCTTAACTTGTCACATACAACTTGTTAGGTCACAAGATCAAAACCAAAATTGACCCCTCAACTTGCTACATACAGCTTATTGGGTCACACGATCAAAACCAAATCCGACCCCCTAACCTGCCACATATAGCTTGTTAGGTCACAATGTCAAAAAACAAAACCCAAATCCGCATCCCTGATGTCAATTTTCAAAACTTTGCCTTGAGATGGTACGTTATTCCTTTCACTACCATAAAATTCCCCTAGAAAAAGAAAGACTGCTCAAAGACTCTTGGTTAAGTCACAAGCTCTCCTTCAAGAATCTTTTCGAGGCACATCAACTACAAAAGTTACGCAACTCGTCGCTGTACCTCGAGGGGGCATTTGTTGACACCAAAAAAAATGTGTCACTTTGCCTCTTCAACATCAAGAAAGCTACATGAAATCACAGCCTACCACAAGCAGGCAATGCTACTTTAAAATTCAAATCTTGTCAGAATAAAAAAAAAATGTAAGATCCTTCAAGACAGCCAAAAGAGGAGTACACAAGAAGTTTTGGGCCATTTCAAAATCATTTGGCCTAACTTCGCTTCTCCGATAGCTGAACAGGAGCTCCCGGCGGTAACAACATCGGAGACACCAAATCTTCGATCAAATCTTATGGATAGTCTCAAAATACATCCAAAAGGCTCCACGTCAAGTTCTGAGTCAAACCACAGCGTTTGACCCTCTATCAACCCTCGAACAGCTAAATCAAGCCTCTCGGCAAAGAGAACCACCGAGGCCATTACTCATCAAATAGAGCACAAAGGGCTACACGTCAAGTTTCAGGTCATTTCAGCAACATTTGACCAGATTTTGACTCTCTGAAGCCAAATCAGGTCTCTCGACGGCGAAGCTCTCCGGGACAATGGTTTCCAAGACAAAGCCTATGGATAATCTCAAGATAACTCCAATAGGTTCCCTGTCAAATTTCAAGTCAATCAGACATCGATTGATCGCACATCAAGGCGCGATATCTTCCTCGCAACAAAATCAGATGACCATATAACTTCAGACATTGATAGCTAACAGCAGGCCGGTGACATCTGTCCTGTCGATTTCTCGATCGATCGGCTAGAAAGTGCACTTTTTTGGTCGACAGGTTGGCGATCAATGTCGATTTTGATACTCTTGAAGACGGACCTGTGATTTTGAAGGACGTCGAAGGATTTGGTGCCTCAAAAGTATGAATTTTGGAAAATCACAGGGGTTGGAAGCTTTAAAACGCGGAAAACGACGGAAAACAGGGCTTTCCCGGGCAAATCCGTGGATTCGGGGCACCATGGTCACCGGCGACCATGCACGATGTTTCCCTTTTCTTCGGAATTGCCCCGGAATCATGCAAGAATTTTGCCAGATTTTCTTTTAGCGAAATTTTGTCATTTAGATGATGATTTTTTTCTTTTCCAACATTTGCAGGTGGTTCCTCCAGATCGAACAAGGGTAAAGAGCCTATTACCAGCGTACCTCGTCAATCTGCTAGATCTTCCAATGCGGCCGTTCGACAGGCCTGGGAGTCCATTATGTTGAGAGAAACTTGGAAGAGTACGACTCCCTCAACAAAGATGAGATGAGACAGCGATTGATCGCTCTCAAAGGTGAGGAGTTCTATATGACCATGGTAAGCAACCATCCTTGGGTTGTGAACTATCAGAGGGTGTTACCCAAGCCTACCTTTTTTCTTCGGTAATGAAGTCCCTAATGACATGACATACCATAGAAGATGTTTTCAGTTCTCTTACACGGTTGCTGGTGAGGAGAAGTTCTCTTACACAGTTGATGGTGAGGAGAGGACTGTTGTTACCCGATTGATGTTTGATCGTACTATCTCGATCATGAGCCTTTCTCCCACGGGCTGTAAGAGGGAAGATCCTCCAAGCTGGGTGAAAAAGACCAGTGTGATCAAGACCGGGATTTTTATTGGCGGTCCTTCCGGATATGCGGAGAAGTCGCTTGCCCATATGGACATGTTTATGCCGGCCAGCGGCTACCAGGGCTCGGATTATCTATCGGTTGATTTGAAACCGGTGGGCCTTGGTATTTTCAGCGGTGACGGCAATAATTGGGTGAAGCCTTTCTGACTTCGTGGTTGTTTCAGTGCTGACTCCGATTGGGGGTCATGGACTGATCGTGTCCTGCTAATTGGTGGCACCATTTTGAAGGAAGTCGGGATTTTTGATGCGGTCCGCACCTTTAGGGAGACCGTGATCTTTTCCGACGAGGCCTTTATGGCTATGTTGGAGTCATTCCTTCCACAAACCAACACCTTCTTTGTCAATAATGGTGAGATTGGTTTTTCTTTGAAGGAGCTAAGCGCCATTACTGGGTTGCCTATCCTTGGCAAACTCTATGAGGAGTTCATGCCCATTGACAGCGTCCTTGTGGAGCAATCTGAGGAGTTTAGGCTTCTGTACTTTCTGATTGTCGCCTTTTATGATTTTTTGAAGGAGAAGGAGGGCTCGTAAGTAAGGTCCAGCAGTTGGAAGAGTTTTGGCTCTTCGTTCCCCAATTTCTTTGAAGGCAAGGAGTCTTCTGATAGCATGACCGGGGAAGACAGGGCTAAGGATCCGGGTTCGAATAAGACTTCGGCCATGCGAGAAGAATTAAGGAATTTCTTCAATAGTACAGACGCCATTTGCTCTGACATTGCACTGCAAAGAGATCTTGCTGTTTACCTCACTTATTGGCTAGGTGAGGCTATCTTTCCTGGAGGAGATGGAACGCACATCTAGCAACATTGTATTTTTCCGGCTTGTAAGATGGCGTTCGGAGAGCGGGTTGCTTTGGTGCCAGCTCTTTACTCCTAGGATATTTCCAGCCCACATCTTTTATTCATGGTATGTATACCACTGTCTTGGCTTCCACTGTTTGGGTGCTGCACAGGATGATGATCCTCTCATGATTCGATTGGCTAAGGGTAAAGCCGTGTTCGAATCTCTTTTGTTTGCCCGCATGAGGATCCGACGGTTCAGGGACGTCGAGATGGGGCAATCTTCAATGAAGCTTTCTCCAGAGTTAGGAAAAAGGCTTTTGATTTTGGTGCCTCCCATGACTCCACCAGGGCAGGGTCGGGAAGGTATTACTCCTTGACAAATGCAGAAAAGGAATGGCTTTTTAGCATATGTGTCAGCACAATGGTGTACCTTAGACATCTTTTCGTCGACATCCAGCCGTATGTACCTTCTCGCTTTGTGCTGTAGTTGGGCTTTTCTCAAGGCATTGTTGGAGCGCCTTTGAGTATGGTGAAGCGCTTTGGAGGTTTGCAGGACAGCAGAAATGCATGGGCTTTTTATAGTGCTGAAGACACTACTGCCATGATTTCTTATCCTGAGCTATCGACTTTCCGGACTGTTGGCTTCACGAAGTGGTTCGTGGAGAGCTTTTTGGCGTACCGGGGGCTTTCCAAGAAGGAGCTTGATGTAAAGCTGTCTTCCGAAAAAGGCATTGGGAAGTCAGATAGAGTCCGGCGAGAGGAAGTTTTGGCCTTCATTTCTGAAGAGAAGCATAAGATAAGCTTTCTCGGTGACCAGGGCATCATCGGTTCTAAAGCTGTCCGGGAAGTACATGGTGAGGCCTTAGAGCGGCTAGAGATGGAGGAAGCTAGGCTTGACGCTTGGATGCAAGCGGCACAGAGGCGAGGTTCCGTGGAGTCTACTGGCAAGAGCAGACCATCCAGTGAGGAGTCAAGTGAGAAACCTGACTCTGACAGTGGGGCAGGTTGTTCTAGAAAACGAGCCCGCAGAAGTAAGAGGAAGAGGAGTCAACGTCACAAGGGATGGGATGAAGACTCTCCTGATGTGGAAGTCCCTCTCACGGTCAATGAGGAGGTGCCGGGGGATGCTGACGAGCCTCCGGAAAGGAGGAGCCGAGAAGAAGAAACCGTCATTGAATGTATGATTCTTCCTCTTTCTCTTTCCGTTTCTTTTATGGAACTTTTCATGTTCTGATTTGACTTCCCTCCTCCTTTTTGTTTTTTAGCAGAGGATGAAGACTAAGTGATGCCTGAGATTCCGGTCGATGAGGCGGTGACGGATCCAGCTGCGGCACCTGAAAAAGAACCGAGGGGCTCTGGAGTGATTCCAGAATCTGGTATGACTTCTTTTTATTTCTTTTTTTTTCTGTGACTTGGTTTGCTAACATTTTTCTTGTCAGCAGACTCCCCACAAGATTCCGAAGACTTTGAACCATCAATGGATGCAAATGTTGACGATGCTTCCAATGAGTTTATGGAGGAAGAGAGTACTCCGCCAGTCATCGAATAAGGTACTTTGTAGTGATAACCCTGATGATAATGATTTTTTTTAACAGGATCATATTAATACCTTTTGTGTTTCATTAGCAGGTTATGAAGTAACAGGAGAGATCACATCGTTTTCTTCAGAACAAGAGCAAGGGGTGCCAGAGGTTGATCTGGAGGTAGGGACTTCTATAATCAGTTATGACACGGCAGAGGTGAGACCTTATGCTGAGATTCCTTCCCCAGTGGCTCCAATTGGAACGAGTTCTTTTGTTACTTTTGTATCTTCAGGTAGGATTCCAAACATAGTGTAATCAATGAACGGATCCCTCCAGTGGCCGATTGAAGGTCTAAGGATAGAGATTCGACTTCCAACCACTTGGTGGCATTCAGCAATTGCTTGGTGCGTGTTAAGAGGAGGGAGGATCTTTCTCTCGCACATTGTAATTTTCATGTTTTCCCCTTCCTGGATCGCCATAGATGCGGCGAGTCCGGCCAGGGCATCTGCACGGATGTTTTCAAATTTTTGCAGAATGTGGGTGTGGGTGATGTGACAGATGTCAAATTTTTACAGAAGCGATTGTGCCTTGTTATAGTAAGGCAGCAGATCAGGCTTCCTGACTTCAAATATCTTATTCATCTGGTTGACAATCAGTGGAGAGTCTCCAAAGACTTCCAGCATGGTGTTGCCAGATTCGATGGCGAGTTCCAATCCTAGGATCATAGCTTGGTATTCGCCGCATTGTTTGTGCATGGTTCCAGTAGCGAGGAAGCATACAGAATCATGTATTTGTCAAGGCTAACAAAGAGGATGCCAACTCCTGAGATCAGCTATCTTTTTTCATTTGTCCTGTTTGCACCGTCAAAGTACATGTCCCAGGAAGCATTTTGTGAGGAAGTCTCCACATTGTATATGGGTTCGTATGGGAGATCATCTCTGCGTGGAGAATCTTTAGGCAATGGATGCTCTACGAGAAAGTTTGCTAGAGCTTGGCCTTTGATTGTTTTTTATGGTACATACCTAATATCAAATTGTGACAGAACGATGGACCATTTTGCCAGTCGGGGATTGAGAGAACCTACTTTTGTGACAAGGACCTTCAAGAGGTTGATCCTCGAAACCAGGTAGACTGTGTTGGAAAGTAGGTAGTGACGTAGCTTTTTTACGGCGAACATCACTACAAGGCATTCTTTTTCGACTGGAGAGTAGCGATGCTCTACACCTAGCAGCATTTGGCGGAGGTAGTATAGAGCATCTTCTTTTCTCTCATCATTTTCTTGTTCGAGTAGAGCTCCCAGAGAATGGTCAAAGGCTCTTGCGTATAAGATGAATGGTTTTCCAGAGGTAGGAGTAGCTAAACTGAAGGTTTGGTCGGGTATGAGTTGATATCTTGAAATGCAGTTTCACAGTAAGCATCCCAGACAAAGTTCACACCTTTCTTCGTCAACTGAGAGAATGGACGCACTTCCCCGAAAGATTGGAGATGAACCGCCTAATGTAGGCCAATCTTCCTTGAAGCCCTTTCAGTTCTCTCAAGGTTCTTGGAGAGGGCATTTCTAGAATAGCCTTGACTTTGATGGGGTCCAGTTCTATTCCAGCTTTCCGAACTAGGAATTCGAGGAACTTATCCGACGAGATGCCGAAGAAG
Organism: Litsea cubeba; assembly: GCA_012931725.1. Taxonomy (NCBI): domain Eukaryota; kingdom Viridiplantae; phylum Streptophyta; class Magnoliopsida; order Laurales; family Lauraceae; genus Litsea; species Litsea cubeba. The sequence continues at coordinate 70,422,764 of CM022946.1, forward strand.
CACTTCAGGGGATTCATCCGCAGTTTGTGTTTGCGAAGCCGGAGGAAGACTTCTCGAAGGTTCTTGAGATGATCTTCTTTTATTTTGCTTTTGACGCCGAGGTCGTCAACGTAACATTCAACCGTCTTGTGCTGCATACCTTGGAATATTTTCATCATAGACCTCTGATATGTTGCACCAGCATTTTTCAGACCAAATGGCATGACAGTGTAGCAATACACACCAAATGGAGTCAGAAATGAAGTGTGTTTCTCATCTTCCGGATGCATCTTTATCTGATTATAGCCAGAGAAGCCATCCATGAATGTCATTCGCTCGAATCCGCATGTATTGTCAATCATCACCTCCGGTATGGGGAGCGGGAACTCGTCTTTAGGGCAAGCACTGTTCAGGTCTCTATAGTCAATACAGACCCTGATCTGCCCATTTTTCTTTGTCACGGGGACAATGTTTGCCAACCATTCAGGATGCTGTTCCTCTCGGATGAAGCCAACTCTTTTGAGCTTTTGAACTTCTTGTTCAATTTTATCCACCACATCTGGACGGAATCTTCTTTGGCCTTGGTTGACAGGCTTGATGTCTTCTAGGAGATTGAGCTTGTGGACTGCTACTTTGGGGTCAAAACCAGGCATTTCAACGTAAGACCATGCAAAGCAATCAACATACTCATGAAGAAAAGCGATATACTCGGGTAGCTCATCATCCTTTATATTCCTGCTTATGAATACAGGACCTGGGTTATCTGTTGTTCCCAAGTCTATCTTTTTAACAGGATCTTCTGTTGGAAGGTTCGAAGGTGGTTCCTCCATAATATTTTCGGAGGCTTCCAACTAAAGGAAACCTTTTGCGGTTTCAAGGGAATTTTCAAACCAAGGGTTAGTTCTTTTCCTTGGGTCTTCTTGATCGATGATCTTCTCAAGGCTTGCTATGAGATGGTCCCAATCCCCTATTGAAACTGGGTCGAAGTAGGGTACTTCACTCTTGATGCTTGACGGAGAGAAATGAGAGAAAGAAGAGAAAAGAGGGAAAATGGAGGCTAGGGTTTTGGAAAAGGGTTTCCAAATGAATGGCTTAGCTTATATAAGCTTTTAAGTTGAATTTAGCCCCATAATTCCCCATTATTTACAATTCAAGTCCAATGAAGGGCCACTTGAATCAACATTCGTCAACCGACTTCAAGTCTTTGACGAAAGTGAACGTACTCCTCGAGATACGCGTGTTGGCATCGAGGGTTTTCGTACTCGACGAAATACGTATAAAGTTGTATTTACACAAAAGTCCTTCAATTCCTAGTTTGAGTTCAAAAACTCATTCAATCCATTTACAATCCATTTTACAAGCTTGTTAAGCTTAATTCATTCTCTTAAGGCTAAACCAAGTCCATTTGATCCTAAGCCTTCATTAATTCGACTAAACATGCTTAATTAGCCATCGTTTCGATTAATAAGAGTTAATCTTGATTAACTCGGGACGGGGTCTCACAATATGTAACCCCCGCCCAACAAGTTCACAATCGAGTACTACTGCACCAACCGGATCTGGCACATTGACAGCCCTACATGGTGAATGTTTAAAACCTACTATCATTTAGGTAATGTTCATTCCCTTTTAGATTTCTAGCTTTTATAAAACATGTACTGGAAAGCCATTGTCAAACACATGCACATTTAAAACCCTAAACCCAAAAAAGTATGAGAAAATTGGGTGAATGCCAAGTTTTGGGGAAACTATCAAACTAATAATAAAGATTCAAGTGTGTACCTACCTATTAAAGGAGTGCAACCACCACCCTTAATCGAGTGAATAAAGAGCTGCAGCGGTGGTTCGTCACCATGGAATGTTGTAGACATGAGACAAACGATGAAAAGGGGAAAAGAAGACGCGAAACTGGGTATTTAGTGTACTTATGAATGAGCGTCGATATCGACTATAGCATTAAAAGACAAAAAAAAAAAAAGAAACGTAACATCAAGACCACTTATGTCTGCCAGGTTTTATTGGGTCTAAGTTTATGAAATGCCCATGTAAGAGGGTTTTTTCCCGTTAAATCCTTAAACAAAAGTAGCATATCAGGCCCTTACTATTGTTTTCTTCTTCTTTTATGGCTAAGTGGTATATAGCTCCCTTGGGAGAACTTGTCTGTGTGAGATGGGACCCGTTAACCACTTGAGTGTCTCGTGTTTCTCTATTACTTCCATTTTTTATTAGATGGCCAAATTTAAAGATTTTAAAGGTGGAGCTTTATAATGGAGCCCACCTATTGGTAATCCAAGACACTCAAAATGAATGCCCTTTCAGTTTGTAGGGTACTTTCAAAATTTACTCCAATAAGAATTGGTTCTATCATAAGATTGACGGTTTAAATGCGATATATGTATTCATTAATCACACTTCTGAATTCTGATGAGTACAGATATATCTTTGAGGAGAAGGCTGTAAAGGATCCAGATTCCAGACTTAGGTGCATGCATATTGCACGATTTTATATGACCTTCTATTTCCGGAATTACTGGAAATGTTCTATTTGCTGGGGAGTATAATGATGCTATGCTGGTGCTGCACTCATTTGCCAAAAAATCCCACCTGTCATGGAATTGGTTCAAGAACCAATTAAGTTAACAACCCCCACCTATTTATTACTTATACATCTGGCCACTTATATTCCAGATCCAGTTCAATCTACATTGGCTCATTAGCTGATGAACGTCATGGGCCAAGCCTTACAAAATCCTCAACCCCATCCCATTAATTCATTAGAGGGGCCGAGTCCATTTATGAAATCTAAACCACTCAAAATCATTGCTGTTACAGCACACCCAGAGTTAATCAAGATTAACTCTAATTAATCATGATTATCGTTGATTAAAGGTGATTAATTAATTTAAATGAGATTAATGATCAATGTGAATTAAGTTAGTCTTGGAAGATTGAATTAAGCCTAATGCAATAGTTTGGAAGACATTAACTTGGTTTTTGACCCCAATTAGCGAATTTGAGGACTTTTTCGTAAATATCGAGTTATGTGTATATAGTCGAATTGGGTGGAATTTTTTACCAACATGTGTATCTTAATGAGTACATTAATTTTCATAATACACTTAATTTCATTTGACTTAAGATAAATCAAAGAGGTCTTAGTCTGACTTTAAATGTAATTTCAATAGTAAATGGGTTTAAGTTGCAAATTGAGGACCCATATGTCATGTGCAGAGTACATGCAATTCAAAAGAAATTTCCAAGTGTCCTATATACACTTTTATAAGCTACAACCCAGTTGCATGAAACTGCTTCATTCTTTCTTCTTCATTTTCTCATATGTAAGATAGTTCAAGTGGGTATAGAAGACAAGGTTATGGTCATCCTCTTCCTCCGTCTCCTTGTTTGATTTTCTTTGAAGATTGAGTTAAGAAAAGGACCTGAGAATTTCTCTTCTACAAGCTTAGGAGAAATCTGTGTTATTGGTTTTACAAGAGAAATAAGTGAAGATCTCATCTTCCTATCATATTGGATTTCTTTGAAGTAAGCTTAAGGGAATCTGACACATAAAGCTTGGAAACAAAGGGATTTTGTGTTAAAGTAAAAGTAAAGGCAAGTATAAATGGTTTCTATGTTTCATATGTTACTTTGATTTCGCTTGTATCAATTGATTTAGTTTCCTTTCATTGAATGATATAGTGTTGAACTTTATTTTGAATGGAATTGATTGAATGAGATGTTTATGGAATAGAAGTGATGTTTATGTTTAAATGATGTAGAGAGAAGGGAACAGGAGGTTCCAATGGTTTTGTGTAGGTTAGTAATGATTTAGAGCAGAACAGAATTCGTTTATGAATTCTGCAATTCAGGGCGAATTTGGTCAGCCGACGATGTCGGTCAGCCGAAAGATAACTGACAAGCTGACCGACAGTGTAAAATACATGGAAAAGTTCGTCTCTGGTTTTCAAACCGAGACCTGACCGAACCAGTTCGGTCAGCCGACAATCGTCGGTTGACCGACATGTCAACTTACATGTGAACCGACGTTGTAAAACGAACAGGAAAAATTGCCTCAGGTTTTCGAACCGTCAATCTGACCGACACATATCGGTCAGCCGACAAGCATACATCGGTTGACCGACAGGTCAACCGACGAGCGACCCGACAGTGCACCAAAATTGTGTAATTTCAGAACTTAATTCTGAATTTCAAGATTTAGAGCTTATTGATTAAATCAAGGCTACTTTCAGTAATTATACCTCCATAGGTGTTAATTAAGGGAACTTTAATGTACATATATTGTGATGCCTATCGAGAATAACAAGTACATTAAACAACTAACGATTACACCTGAATGGTTGGCATTGTTTAATTTAATTGAAATTGTACATTAAATTATATCCAACATGGATTGTTACTGGAATTGATCCTATAGGGATTATTTGGATTATTTATTGAATTATATTCGTTCATTTGTACATAAATGAGTCTAACAAAATGAATTGTATATGAGTTTGGCACTGCATAATGATTTCTACAAGCTCATTGAGCTAATACTGGCTGCAACAGTGTATTTTGAGGAGTGTTCCGGAGCTCCGTGGTGTTGTCAGTAGTTCCTGGCCCGGACACTGATAATTCCCACATATTATTCTTCCGTAAGGAAGATGGTAATTTTCTCCATATTTAGGGAGATGGTAATTCTTCCTCTTAAGGAAGGTAGTATTTGACTTGATTTGACTGGAAATATTATGTTAGTTGCCAATGAATTATAATACTCCTACTGAAATGGTTTACTGCTTACTGTTTAATGTTAGACAAATTGTCTTAGTAAGTAGCATGTATGATCATAAACACTGTTTATACATCGCTGAATTGTTGAATTCACAGGTGTTATTGATGGCATTACAGGCTCAGCTGCCCCTACCACTTGTACGACCGCACCGGCAGTGGAGGAGACCACTTCGGTTCCTCCAGGCGGATTAGTGTAATGGAAATGATGAAATATGTGTTATGAACCTTTTGATGTAAATCCTGTAACTGAAAATGAAAACTTTTGGAAATGTTTCATACTTTGATCCTTGCATTGTTTTAAAATATGCAAGCGATAGTTATGATCATATTGTAAAGAAATTTTGAAATCAATGTATATATTGGTTTATGTTCCGCATTATGTGTATTATGTCATCCCTTGTGAGTTTATGTACTTAAAATTCATGGGAGTAAATATGGTTTCGACTCCGGTTAACTCGATTTGATTAAAATCTCGGGTTTGGATCGTGACATATTTATTATATGGTATCAGAGCAAAGTGAAATGAACAAGGATTACTCGTAACGTCTTTAAAACGATAAGAACTTAGTGAGGAAAGGTTACATGGTGAATTAAATCCTATATTGGATTTAAGGCTTACTGTTTTCACTTTCTGTGATTTAGTTTCACTGTCAATATGAATAATGTTCATATCATAAGTGATTTATGTGATGGAAGTTATAGATATAAATATCTTATTGATGGACCGCGCTCCGATGCTCGGGTTCCTACCGAGGTCGGCGGACGTGGGAGTCCGTTTGGTTCCGACCCTTTCGTAACCGGGGGGCAGGGGGCGGCATCAACATTTCTTTTTTTTTTATGGGTGTGCCAGATTTTCTATTTTACTTGGAATTGCAAGTGGTGATCCGGAGATCAACCTTCGCAAGTAAAATGGAAATCAACTTCTTTCAAGTTTTCCATTGCACATATATTTAAGAAAAGAGACATTTTCTTGATTTGCCGTGAAAGGCGGTTTTTTTGACATTTATAGCCGATTTTGGCGTTTATAGCCGACTTTGGCGTTTATAGCCGATTTTGGCGTTTATAGCCGATTTACAATTCTTATCAATAATGAAAGACAAGAGTTGTGATTTTCTGTCTCTTTTAAAAAAATACAAACTACAATGAAAAGCAAGAAAAGGAGGATCTAACTTCTCAGGAGATTGTGGAGGACTCGTTTAGATTGACGGTCGCAAGCCATATGTGGGCTTCGCCATCATCCATGCAGATGAGAACAGAGGATGCTATTGATTCGCTTGGCTTGGCTATAACCTCAGGTTTTTAGAGGACAAAGACCAAAAGGAGGTCCTATGTCCAATAAAAAGCCGAGTAGACGGGCTGAAAAGCCACATCTAAGCCATTGGAGGCAGAAGGAGAAGGCAAGGACCTTGGGGGGTGGTACCCCCCAAGGGACTTTTATCACCTTGTAGCGGTGGTCGGTGTAGGATTTCCGCAGAGTTTTCTCTCTTTTCCTTTTCTGAATTTCTGTGCTTTGTCTGTGTCTCTGTGTTTCTTCCGATCTCTTTCTTCTTGGTGAGCTCTCCTATTTATAGGCTTTTAGGTAGCCATTTAGGAGGGTTTATGGGCTTTTATTGTCATTAAGCCACATAATGGGAGGAGTTACAAAATTGAATTCTTTATTTTGTAACTCCTTTTTCTTGGCTTCTGATTGGCCAGAGGAGATTGAGGGCATTTAATCGCCTTTAATCGCCATGATGGGAGGAGTTTCATGGGTTAAATGCCATGAATCTCTTGACTTGTAACTCCCGAATGCTTGCTTCTGATTGGGCCGTCCAAAGAAATGGATTAATGACTGTAATAAAGCTAGTCAATTAATCGCATTAAGTGGTCGCCGAGCAGCTGAAGAGTCGCGGGCCGTGCCGCGTCTTTTGGGATTCTTCTGTCGATGATCATCGATGGATCTTCATGTAGATCGACATCAGATGACCATGTAATTTCAGGTGTTTGTTGCCAACAGCGGGTCGGTGCCATCTGTCCCGTCGATTTCTCGATCGGTCGGGTAGAAAGCATACTTTTTTTGGTCGACCGGGTGGCGATCAATATTGTTTTCGATACTCTTGATGATTAACCCGTGTTTTGGACAGATGTCAGAGGACTTGGTGTCTCAAAAGCATGAATTTTGGAAAGTACCAGAGGCTGGGCGCTTCGAATCGCGAAAAAATGGTGAAAACCGGGGTTTCCGGGGCCTTCCCGGCGACCCCGGGCTCCAAGGTCGCCGGCGACCCTGGGCCAGGGTCGCTGGGGCCTGCGACCCTGGGGGGTTTTTCCCCCTTTTGTGTCCTATTTTGTGTCCGTTTTTGCTTTTTTTCGATTCTTTTTTCTTCTGTATTTTTCCTTGACATTTTGACCATTTATTGGCCTGATTTCTTTGTAGGAAACCTGATGAGAATCCTTGCATTTTATTTTTCAAAGTTTCCAATTTCCTGAGAAAGCCGAAGACTTTGTCGTGCAGGGCTGCCGATTTTCCGTCAGAAGCTGAAACTGGGTCAGACGATGTCGGAATGACCTGAAATTTGGTGTGAAGCCTCCTGAGCAATAAATAAGACCAACCATAGGCTTTTGTTTGAGTTTTGAAGCCGTTTGGGGTCCTATCACCAGTAGACTTGCTTTTGTCGCGATGAAGATGTCGCGGTTTGATGTGCGGTCAACCGATGTCCGATTGACTTGAAATTTGACAGGGAACCTATTGGAGTCATTTTAAGATGATCCATAGGCTCTATCTTGGAAACCATGGTCCCGGAGAGCTTTGCCGCCGAGAGGCCTGATTTGGCTTCCGAGGGTTGATATAGGGTCAAACGTTGTCGGTTTGACTCGGAACTTGACGTGGAGCCTTTTGGAAGTATTTTGAGACCATCCATCGGCTCTGATCGAAGATTTGGTGTCTCCGATGCTTTTGCCGCCGAGAGCTCCTTTTCGGCTGTCGGAGAAGCGAAGTTAGGCCGAATGATTTTGAAATGGCCCGAAACTTCTTGTGTACTCCTCTTTTGGCTGTCTTGAAGAATCTTGCAGTTTTTGTTTGATCCTGACAAGATTTGATTTTTGGAAGTAGCATTGCCTATTTATGGCAGGTCGCGACTTCATGTAGCTCTTTGGATCTTGAAGAGGCAAAGTGACATTTTTGGTGTCAACAAATGCCCCCTCGAGGTACAGCGACGAGTTGCTTAACTTTTGTAGTCGATGTGCCTCGAAGAGATTTTTGAAGGAGAGCCTGTAACTTGACCAAGAGTCTTTGAGCAGTCTTTCTTTTTGGTATTTGTAGCCTTTTGAGCTTCCAGGGGAATTTTATGGTAGTGAAAGGGATCACGTACCATCTCGAGGCAAAGTTTTGAAGATGACATCAGGGATGTGGATTTGGGTTTTGACCTTGTGACCTAACAGGCTGTATGTGGCAGGTTAGGGGGTCGGGTTTGGTTTTGATCGTGTGACCCAACAAGCTGTATGTGGAATGTTGGGGGATCAATTTTGGTTTTGATCTTGTGACCTAACTGTAAGATCCCGACCCCAATCCTTTTGTTTATCATTGTTTTAATCGTGGTTTAGCTTTTTAAGTGAGATTTGATTTAGTTTGGTTTTGTTTTCGAGCTTGACCGGATTTTTCCTTGCCTTGGAGATTTTGTAGACCGTTGACTTTAGTTTGACCCGGTCCTTAGGATTTGTATTTTTATGGGAAATTACTTCGGATTTCTAAAAATTCGGGATTTGGTGTATTTCAACTTATTTTATGAAGTTTAACAACTTTCATGTTTTGACCATTATGATTTGATACTCAGAAATCACGTTTTTCGAGGAAAAGGGCAAAACTGACCTTTCACATGAAATCTGTCCATGAATTTCGAAAATTTCAGAAATTGGGGAAATTATACTTTTTGGAAAGTAGATATTTCGCCGATCGTTTTTGTCTTCTTCGTCGTTTTCATTCGGGGCCCGCATATACCATTTTTAGCTTGATGAAGTTTGGGACCCACAAGACCCATTCTATAAGAGGGGAACCCCTCTCTTCTTCTCCTTCATTCGTTTCCAGCAAGGGTTGAGCTAGGGCTCTTTCCCTCTCTTCCCACTCTTTCTCTCTCATCTAAAACACCTCTCTCTTGGAGCTTTCATGGAGATTTGATCTCACCTCCTTCTTCTCCTCCCTCTTGGCTTTCCAAAGACCCCATTTTCAAGAGCATTGGGCTAGGACAACCCTCCTCTTCAAGCCCTTCTTCTTATTTGGAACACCCAAAGGTTAGCAATGGTTTTCATTTCTTTAAATCTTTGTTTTCCTTCTCATTTGGAGTGTTTTAATCATTCATGCAATGGGTTTTCATGGAGCTTGGAAAATGATGGATTTCTAGGGTTTCTTCTTGAGCCATTTTGGGGATTTTATGATTTGTGGAGCTTGAGGCCATAAGTGGACTTCATGGAGTGTTTTTACATCTTCTCTTGACCAAGGCAAGTGAATTTTCAATTAATATGATGTTTGTAGGTTTTTTGTTTGGTTCCATGGTTTTCCTCATGTTGTTCTAATCCTTTATTAATTATGGATTTATTTTGAATGAATGGAGTAATGTTATGTTGATTCCCACTTAGTTTGCTATTGTACAATGAGTTGGGAGTTTGGCTTTCACTTTGTTCATCTTGTAAAATTAGTCCTCTTTATGTTAAGTATGGGGTTCAATGAAAGGGAGAAACTTTGCTTTGAAAAGTATTGTGTTTGGGCTAATTAGAATGGTTGTGAATGGTGATTGATGAGTTTGGAAGGTCAAGGAAGGGCCCAAAGGATCTAGGAAACTTGTATGGAAGATTGGAAATGGAAAAGGATCAAAAAAATCAGAAAAAAATGCAAAGGAAGGAAGTTGTCTGCACTCGGGCCGGACTGGGCAGGCCCAGTCCGCTCGAGCGACCCACTGGGTCGCTCGAGCGGACCAGGCACTGTCTGGGTCCGCTCGAGCGACCCAGCTTCTATCTGGGTCCGCTCGAGCGGGCCTGGGTCCGCTCGAGCGAGCCCAGCTCAGTCTGGGCTGGGTTTGGGTCCGTTTATGGATCAGTTTTGGGCCTGTTCTTTGGGACTTCTTTGGGCTTGTCTTTGGGCCTGTTTCAAGTTTAGTTTTGGGCTATTTTAAAACTGTTTATTGGGCCATTTCAGATCTGATGTTGGGTCATCTTTGGGCCTGACATTTGACTGTTTTTAATGACTGTTAGTGGACTGTTTTAGAACTTGGTTGGTGGGCCTGTTTTATGGTTAGTTTGGATTGGTTTTAAAACTTGTTCCTTGGGCCATTTAAGGACTAGTTGTGGACTGTTTTTAAGACTGTTTTGTGGGCCTGTTCAAGGCCAGTTTGGGCGGTTTTAAAAACTGTGTATTGGGCCTTTCAAAGTTTGGTTTTGGGCTGCCTTAAAAATCAGTTTTTGTGGGCTTGGTTAAAGTTCATTTTTGGGTTGTTTTAAAATGTGTTTTGTGGGCCAATCAATGTTTAGCTTTGGGCTGTTTTTGAAATGTGTTTTGTGGGTCAATCAAGCTTAGTGTTTGGACTGTTTTAATAATGGTTTAGGCCTTGTTTAAAAGGGATATTTTGAGCTAAATAAGTAGGCTATTTTGGACTTGAATTAAGGCCAGCTATGGGCCTGTTTTGAAGAGTTTTGACACTTGGAAATTTGTGAAATGGGAATGGGACCAATGAGAGAATGAAAGTATGTAAAATTATCCGGGAATCGTCTGAGTCTCAATGCGCACTCTATCATTTAAATATCATGGATTTTCATTGGCATCAAACGCGCTCTTTACTAATCAATGTTTAAATGATAGTTGTGCATTGAGATGGTTCCTTGGTAAATCATTAAGTCATCCTACATAATTCCATTCCATTTCAAGTCAGAAAAATGTATTTGTATTGGTATTAGTATTTGTATTTGTTTTCTTTGGTGAACTAATTTAAATAGCATCGATGATTTGTTATAAAATCATGTGTCTTCCCATGTTCGAAAGGGTTGCTCGTATGATTTTATACAAATCACCTCGATGCGTATTTGAACGGTTTACCATAGATATTCGTATGTTTTCTCCGATTCGATTTGAAAGAGATTTGGAGTATGTTCGTCACATTCGGGATTTCTTCGATGAGATTATTGTTTTGATAAGACTCATATTTGAAAATAAAACCCTCGAGGCAAGACTGGGCCAGAGCTATGTGGTGCGAGCCCATGAGCCAAAGAGGCTATGACTTCGAAAACAAAACCCTGAGGCAAGACGGGGCCAGAGCTATGTGGTGCGAGCCCCTGAGCCAAAGGGATTAGTATTATGTTAGATTTGCATCTGTTTGAGTTTGAAAACTAAAGGCACCACTAGGCTTAGGTCACCTTGTCGGGCTGATCACCCGGCTTGGGATCTTTACTCTGTCCGCCAGCTGCAGCTTGGATTCCGTCTGTACCGACCATGGCAACGGTAATGATCTGCCGGTCCCATTTGTATGGCTACGGTTCTGATCCTCTGTTTAGTACCACGTTTAGTGGCTACGCTCTGTTTGCTCTTATTACTTCGGTGATAGGAGGATTTAGCTATTTGTGGTCGCCTAGGTTTTATCCGCATATTACTTTAGTTTATGATTATTGTCGGTTATGCTTTCTATGCTTTGATTTGTTTAATGTTTACGATATCGACCTTTATCGTATTGTTTCTACTATTCAGTTTTTAAATGTATTTCCAATTATTAAATGCTTTGCTTAGGTGGTTATCTTTTCGAGACATTTATGCTTTAGAGGCTGTTCGTTATTGCTTTGATATTCATGTTCGGTCTTTCGATCGTCTTATCGTGATTTATTGTTATTATTGGTTAGATTCCTTATTCGGTTTTACGAGGATTTCTCCTGGTTTTATGTATGTTCTTTCATTCATATTATTTGTTTATTTGCTTGCCAGACCGTCGTGTCTGACCCTTTTTGTTTGGTGCCAGTTTCTTCTCTTTCTGTTTGTAGGTGTTTGATCAGAGGAGGCGGTGGGACCGCCGGTCTAACGTGAGAGGCTGCCCGTTGATATCATCTAGATGTCAAGTTTGGCACCAGAGTTCGTATTGAAATGTTGGGGTAGTATTTCTGTTTAGTTGGATATTTTTGTATGGCCTTATCAGCCTTTTTCTTTTGGGTTTGTAATTAAGACATCTGTTAATTGTAACTTGAATATGTGGGAAATAATAGATTTGTTACTACCAGCTCAGTGTGTTGTGATTTATGATTTATGCCAGTCTGTTTATGATGGCTTTATGACATTGGTTGCGTACGACACGGAACCCGATGGCCACGGATTCCGAGTCGTAACACCTTGGTTAGCTTCCGCGAAAAATATACTCTGATTGTGTTGGCATGTGATTATCCTCATTCACGCGGATCTTGGGAACTACAACAAAAAGTTTAAAATTATTCCAAAATTTCGCACCCCGAGATCGGTTCGCTGCAGGTCCCGGTTTCGGGGCGTGACAGGTTTGGTATCAGAGCTGGTTAGTTTCTAGGAAATAAAATACTCTAGAGACATTAAGACGTGTGGTGAGGACTCGTTAGATTGTGTCGATTTGTTTTCCCGTGTCTTTGTTTCGTTGGATTTGAGTCGGCTTTTCTTTCAGTTCGGGAGATTTTGCTTGTCTTATCTTTTAGTTCGTGTTGTTAGGAGATTTGGATGGCCAAATTTCCTCCTTAGTGGTGGAGAATTTAAAGTCTCCATGCTTTGTTCGGTGTCTTTTGTCTGTATTTGTGTCGGAGACTGAGAACCTTCTAGATTCAGTATGTTGTTTTCGGAGAACATCGGCAGACCTTCAACCTTCAGCGTCTTCATTGTGGTTAGTAAGAGAAGACAAGTGCAGTTGCCAGTCAAAGTAGAACTCGAGCAGTAGTTGAAGATCCCCTTTCAGCTAATCGGAGATCGTCATGCAATGCACCAAGGTAAGTGAATGTGGATTTTGGGCGAACTCAGACTAGCTTTCCGAGGTGAAGGACTGCAAAAAGGATGGTTGCGGTTGAGAATTTTGGTGACTTGTAGCGTAGCCAGTGTAGTTGGTTTAGCAGGGTTACCAAGTGGATGGCTAGTTGTAGTCAAGATAACTTTTGGCAGCAAAGGAAATGTCGTGGGCTTTACCGACTTTCAGGGTATTGGATTTGGACAACGTGCAGATGCAGGGAGTACCTCAGTAATTTGGATGTCCATTTCTTATTTAAGAATGATTTTCGTGATGTTTTCATCGTTGTTATAATTTGTCATTAATATCTATGGTTTATCCTTGTAGTGTTTAAAAATGGATTTATGTTTCTTCTTTGAGACTTATTTTGAACTAAAAACTAGGTTATTATACTCTTTTCATGAGTCGCATGATTTTGTTTTCATAAGGATTTGTGTTTCGAATTTTTGTTTAATCTTCTTAAGATATTACTCTACAATGACCTTAGAATTTCGCTCTTGTTTTAATTTTCTTAAATGTTGACACTTACATTCAAAACCTTGACGATTTTGAGATTTTGTACATGTTTGGTTGGAAATGGATTTCAATAAAACTTAAGGTATGGTCATACTACATGAATTTGATTTATTTTTGAAAATCCTAATTTGAGGTTGTTGAGTATTTCAAGGATTTGTTGGATTATGTAAATATGAATTTCAAAATGAATAATGTTGTTTCATATTCAAACTTTGATAAACTTTCTTTACTAAGTTTTATTTGATAATTCGGAAGTTCAACTTCTACTATGTTTTAAAATGATGAGATTTAACTAAGTAATAGTTTTAGTCCCTATGTTTAAGATTTTACGAGTTGTTTTGCATCGAATGGATGGGTTGTAATAGCCTATGGCTGGAATTTGGAGGTGTATGGATTGAAGGGTGGATGGATGTCAGGGTGTATACCAGTTCAGTTGGAAAACAAAGTTGGGTCTACGAGAGAATCACCATCATTCAAGACTTGGATTGAAAGTTTCAGTTCTTCAGAGATTAACGGTACTCTTAGAAGCCAGAGTCCGAATGGTACAGTATGAGTAGGTATATGGAATTCCATAAATTTTCGGGATGAAGATTTTTCAGTGAAGGCATGTCTACGATCACACCTTCATGCAAGCATCGGGAGCACCGTGTTCAGTTTGTAGGGCTTAAGGCACAGAATTCCAAAGTGATAGAAAGTGGCAGAATTTGCAATTTCTTGGACCGACAGTCACTGACGAGATAAGGAAAAGGATTGATCCAGTGCAAGACCTACAGATGACACCAAGGATGCTTGGGAGTGTTGGGCACCAGTTTGGTCAGAGAAGTTTGTTTTCGAGCAGATATGTGGATTAGTGTGAAGCCTTCAACCGAATCAGAATGTGGTGGACCGTGCATCTCAACGTCAGGCTTGATCAGAGGGTCTCTCAGTCACCGAGGTCTAGCATAGGGTGTCAGTGTTTTCGTTTGTCTTTTTGGGTTTTCGATTTCGATTTGGTTTAGGCCATTTGGAGGACCAAATGGATTCTAAGGGGGGGAGGATGTAAGATCCCGACCCCAATCCTTTTGTTTAGCATTGTTTTAATCGTGGTTTAGCTTTTTAAGTGAGATTTGATTTAGTTTGATTTTGTTTTCGAGCTTGACCGGATTTTTCCTTGCCTTGGAGATTTTGTAGACCGTTGACTTAGTTTGACCCGGTCCTTAGGATTTGTATTTTTATGGGAAATTACTTCGGATTTCTAAAAATTCGGGATTTGGTGTATTTCAACTTATTTTATGAAGTTTAACAACTTTCATGTTTTGACCATTATGATTTGATACTCAGAAATCACGTTTTTCGAGAAAAAAGGGCAAAAACTGACCTTTCACATGAAATCTGTCCATGAATTTCGAAAATTTCAGAAATTGGGGAAATTATACTTTTGGAAAGTAGATATTTCGCCGATCGTTTTTGTCTTCTTCGTCGTTTTCATTCGGGGCCCGCATATACCATTTTTAGCTTGATGAAGTTGGGACCCACAAGACCCATTCTATAAGAGGGGAACCCCTCTCTTCTTCTCCTTCATTCGTTTCCAGCAAGGGTTGAGCTAGGGCTCTTTCCCTCTCTTCCCACTCTTTCTCTCTCATCTAAAACACCTCTCTCTTGGAGCTTTCATGGAGATTTGATCTCACCTCCTTCTTCTCCTCCCTCTTGGCTTTCCAAAGACCCCATTTTCAAGAGCATTGGGCTAGGACAACCCTCCTCTTCAAGCCCTTCTTCTTATTTGGAACACCCAAAGGTTAGCAATGGTTTTCATTTCTTTAAATCTTTGTTTTCCTTCTCATTTGGAGTGTTTTAATCATTCATGCAATGGGTTTTCATGGAGCTTGGAAAATGATGGATTTCTAGGGTTTCTTCTTGAGCCATTTTGGGGATTTTATGATTTGTGGAGCTTGAGGCCATAAGTGGACTTCATGGAGTGTTTTTACATCTTCTCTTGACCAAGGCAAGTGAATTTTCAATTAATATGATGTTTGTAGGTTTTTTGTTTGGTTCCATGGTTTTCCTCATGTTGTTCTAATCCTTTATTAATTATGGATTTATTTTGAATGAATGGAGTAATGTTATGTTGATTCCCACTTAGTTTGCTATTGTACAATGAGTTGGGAGTTTGGCTTTCACTTTGTTCATCTTGTAAAATTAGTCCTCTTTATGTTAAGTATGGGGTTCAATGAAAGGGAGAAACTTTGCTTTGAAAAGTATTGTGTTTGGGCTAATTAGAATGGTTGTGAATGGTGATTGATGAGTTTGGAAGGTCAAGGAAGGGCCCAAAGGATCTAGGAAACTTGTATGGAAGATTGGAAATGGAAAAGGATCAAAAAAATCAGAAAAAAATGCAAAGGAAGGAAGTTGTCTGCACTCGGGCCGGACTGGGCAGGCCCAGTCCGCTCGAGCGACCCACTGGGTCGCTCGAGCGGACCAGGCACTGTCTGGGTCCGCTCGAGCGACCCACTGGGTCGCTCGAGCGACCCAGCTTCTATCTGGGTCCGCTCGAGCGGGCCTGGGTCCGCTCGAGCGAGCCCAGCTCAGTCTGGGCTGGGTTTGGGTCCGTTTATGGATCGGTTTTGGGCCTGTTCTTTGGGACTTCTTTGGGCTTGTCTTTGGGCCTGTTTCAAGTTTAGTTTTGGGCTATTTTAAAACTGTTTATTGGGCCATTTCAGATCTGATGTTGGGTCATCTTTGGGCCTGACATTTGACTGTTTTTAATGACTGTTAGTGGACTGTTTTAGAACTTGGTTGGTGGGCCTGTTTTATGGTTAGTTTGGATTGGTTTTAAAACTTGTTCCTTGGGCCATTTAAGGACTAGTTGTGGACTGTTTTTAAGACTGTTTTGTGGGCCTGTTCAAGGCCAGTTTGGGCGGTTTTAAAAACTGTGTATTGGGCCTTTCAAAGTTTGGTTTTGGGCTGCCTTAAAAATCAGTTTTTGTGGGCTCGGTTAAAGTTCAGTTTTGGGTTGTTTGAAAATGTGTTTTGTGGGCCAATCAATGTTTAGCTTTGGGCTGTTTTTGAAATGTGTTTTGTGGGTCAATCAAGCTTAGTGTTTGGACTGTTTTAATAATGGTTTAGGCCTTGTTTAAAAGGGATATTTTGAGCTAAATAAGTAGGCTATTTTGGACTTGAATTAAGGCCAGCTATGGGCCTGTTTTGAAGAGTTTTGACACTTGGAAATTTGTGAAATGGGAATGGGACCAATGAGAGAATGAAAGTATGTAAAATTATCCGGGAATCGTCTGAGTCTCAATGCGCACTCTATCATTTAAATATCATGGATTTTCATTGGCATCAAACGCGCTCTTTACTAATCAATGTTTAAATGATAGTTGTGCATTGAGATGGTTCCTTGGTAAATCATTAAGTCATCCTACATAATTCCATTCCATTTCAAGTCAGAAAAATGTATTTGTATTGGTATTAGTATTTGTATTTGTTTTCTTTGGTGAACTAATTTAAATAGCATCGATGATTTGTTATAAAATCATGTGTCTTCCCATGTTCGAAAGGGTTGCTCGTATGATTTTATACAAATCACCTCGATGCGTATTTGAACGGTTTACCATAGATATTCGTATGTTTTCTCCGATTCGATTTGAAAAGAGATTTGGAGTATGTTCGTCACATTCGGGATTTCTTCGATGAGATTATTGTTTTGATAAGACTCGTATTTGAAAATAAAACCCTCGAGGCAAGACTGGGCCAGAGCTATGTGGTGCGAGCCCATGAGCCAAAGAGGCTATGACTTCGAAAACAAAACCCTGAGGCAAGACGGGGCCAGAGCTATGTGGTGCGAGCCCCTGAGCCAAAGGGATTAGTATTATGTTAGATTTGCATCTGTTTGAGTTTGAAAACTAAAGGCACCACTAGGCTTAGGTCACCTTGTCGGGCTGATCACCCGGCTTGGGATCTTTACTCTGTCCGCCAGCTGCAGCTTGGATTCCGTCTGTACCGACCATGGCAACGGTAATGATCTGCCGGTCCCATTTGTATGGCTACGGTTCTGATCCTCTGTTTAGTACCACGTTTAGTGGCTACGCTCTGTTTGCTCTTATTACTTCGGTGATAGGAGGATTTAGCTATTTGTGGTCGCCTAGGTTTTATCCGCATATTACTTTAGTTTATGATTATTGTCGGTTATGCTTTCTATGCTTTGATTTGTTTAATGTTTACGATATCGACCTTTATCGTATTGTTTCTACTATTCAGTTTTTAAATGTATTTCCAATTATTAAATGCTTTGCTTAGGTGGTTATCTTTTCGAGACATTTATGCTTTAGAGGCTGTTCGTTTATTGCTTTGATATTCATGTTCGGTCTTTCGATCGTCTTATCGTGATTTATTGTTATTATTGGTTAGATTCCTTATTCGGTTTTACGAGGATTTCTCCTGGTTTTATGTATGTTCTTTCATTCATATTATTTGTTTATTTGCTTGCCAGACCGTCGTGTCTGACCCTTTTTGTTTGGTGCCAGTTTCTTCTCTTTCTGTTTGTAGGTGTTTGATCAGAGGAGGCGGTGGGACCGCCGGTCTAACGTGAGAGGCTGCCCGTTGATATCATCTAGATGTCAAGTTTGGCACCAGAGTTCGTATTGAAATGTTGGGGTAGTATTTCTGTTTAGTTGGATATTTTTGTATGGCCTTATCAGCCTTTTTCTTTTGGGTTTGTAATTAAGACATCTGTTAATTGTAACTTGAATATGTGGGAAATAATAGATTTGTTACTACCAGCTCAGTGTGTTGTGATTTATGATTTATGCCAGTCTGTTTATGATGGCTTTATGACATTGGTTGCGTACGACACGGAACCCGATGGCCACGGATTCCGAGTCGTAACACCTTGGTTAGCTTCCGCGAAAAATATACTCTGATTGTGTTGGCATGTGATTATCCTCATTCACGCGGATCTTGGGAACTACAACAAAAAGTTTCAAATTATTCCAAAATTTCGCACCCCGAGATCGGTTCGCTGCAGGTCCCGGTTTCGGGGCGTGACACTAACAGGCTGTATGTGGCAAGTTAGGGGATCAGGTTTTGGTTTTCGGTTTTGGTCTTGTGACCTAACAAGCTGTATGTGGCAAGTTAGGGGACCAGGATTTGGTTTGATTTTTGTGGAATGTCAATTTCAAGATTTTGGCTCAATTTGGTAGATGAGGCTGGATGGTTTGATTTTTGGAAGCTCATGGGGCTTGGAATTCTCTTTGTATGGTTGAATCAACTCAAAAAGAGGCATGGAACCATTTTTGTATGCTCTTGGTAAGAGGGATTTCTCTTTGACTAAAAGCCCAATTTTTTTTTTTTAAGTGCCTAAGTGGTCAAACCTGGCTCATATGGGCTAACCCTTGGGACCTTAAGCTTTTGAAATGGCTTAGATCTCATATGGTGTTATTTTTTGTAAAGAATATCCAAAAATATCTCATTTGGATAGAGAATATCTAAGAATATCTTTACTTGGAGAGAATCTCTCATGATCCCTTTATTTTGGGATAGGATATCTCAAGATATCTTTCTTTTGGGAAAGAATCCGTCATTGATTCTATCTATTAGGAGAAAATCTCTTATATTCCCTTTATTTTGGGATAGAATATCTCAAGATATCTTTCTTTTGGGAAAGAATCCGTCATTGATTCCTTTTTGGGAGAAAATCCTTCAAGATATCTTTCTTTTGGGAAAGAATCTTTCTAATCTCTTTCTTTTGGCAAGGTTACTAATTAGTAACACTGACCTTTTTCTTCTTTCCTTCTTTGGTTTGCTCTCCTCTATAAAAGCAAGGAGGAGGTTGGATCTCTTGCTCTTATTACTTTCTTTTGCAATAATCTCAAGAGGGCTTCAAGACCAAGAGTTCTTCTTCTTCAAGATCTTCAAGACTTTTCGTCTTCTTCTCCATCAATGGCATCAAGTAAGTTCCCTTTTTTTCAAGAAAACTCCATTGTAGGAAAAAATAAAGTTCTTTCTTTTTTTTTTTTTTTTCTTCTTTTTTTTTCCACGTGTTTTCCTCTTTTTTTTCACACGTTTTTTTTTTTCTTTCTTTTTTTTCATGTTTTTTTTTTGTGGGCCGTACGGACAGATCCGTACGGATCTGGCAGTACAGCGACGTGGCCAGTGGGCCACGGCCTGTGGGCCAGCCCCTTTTTTTTTGCTCTTTTTTTTTTGTTTTCTTTCCCTCCCCTTTTTTTTTGAGAAAGTTTCTTTTTTTTTCTTTTTTTTTTGTTTTCTTTCCCCCTTTTTTTTTGAGAAAGTTTCTTTTCTTTTTTTTTTTTTGTTTTCTTTCCCCTTTTTTTTTTTGAGAAAGTTTCTTTTCTTTTTTTTTCTCATCATGATAATGCATTTTTTTTTTTTTTGCAAACCAAGATGTTCATGCATGTATATATATATTATTTTTTTTTTTGCAAATTGAATTGTAGCATGATGTGATAGCATACCTGAAAGTTTTCGCAATTTTGGGAATTTGGAGCTCGCAGCGATGTTGAGCCCTTCCTGATTTTGCGGAGACTTTGAGGTTTCGAAAGTTTGGAGTTTCGGAGCTCGCAGCGATGTTGAGCCCATCTTCAAGCTTTCTATTTCTTTCGGGATAGTTCCTTTTCTTCGGAATTGCCCCGTCATCATGTCAAAATTTCGCCAGATTTTTTTTTTAGTGAGATTCTGTCATTTTGATGTTTGATCTTTTTCTTTTCCATCCTTTTCAGGTGGTTCCTCCAGAGCGAACAAGGGTAAAGAGCCTGCTACAAGCGTACCTCGTCGATCTGCTAGATCTTCTAATCCGGCCGTTCAGCAGGCTTTTGAGAAGGTCCAGTATGTTGAGAGAAATCTGGAAGAGTGCGACTCCCTCAACAGAGATGAGATGAGGCAGCGACTGATCGCTCTCAAGGGAGAGGAATTCTATAAGATCATGGTAAGCAGTCGTCCATGGGTGATGGAAGATCAGAGCGTTTTGCCCAAGCCTACCTTCTTCTTTGGTGATGCAGTCCCTGATGACATGACATACCAGAGGAGATGTTTTCAGTTTTCTTTCACAGCAGATGGTGAGAAGAGGACTGTTGCTACCCGGTCGATGTTTGATTGCACCGTCTCGATTCTGAGCCTTGCCCCCACGTGCTCTAAGAGGGAAGATCCTCCAAGCTGGGTGAGAAGGACAAATGTAATCAAGACCGGGGTTTTTGTTGGCGGTTCTCCTGGATATACGGAGAGGTCGCCTGTTGATATGGACCTTTTCATGCCATCCAGCGGTTACCAGGGCTCTGATTATCCGTCGGTCGATTTGAGACCGGTGGGCCTTGGTATTTTCAGCGGTGACGGCAGCAATTGGATCAAGCCTTTTCGACTTCGAGGTCGTTTCAATGCCGACTCCGAGTGGAAGTCATGGACTGATCACGTCCTGCTGACTGGTGGCACCGTTTTGAAGGAAGCCGGGATTTTTGATGCGGTCTGTGCCTTTAGGGAGACCGTGATCTTTTCCGACGAGGCCTTCATGGCTATGCTGGAGTCATTCCTCCCACAAACCAATACCTTCGTTGTGACGAATGGTGAGATTGGTTTTTCTTTGAAGGAGCTGAGCGCCATTACTAGATTGCCCATCCTCGGCAAGCTCTATGAGGAGTTTATGCCGATTGACAGCGTCCTTGAGGGGCAGTCTGAGGAGTTCAGGCTTCTATACTTTCAGCTTGTCGCCTTCTATGATTTTTTGAAGGAGAAGGGGGGTTTGAAAGTTAGATCCAGCAGTTGGAAGAGTTCTAGCTCTTCGTTCCCCAACTTTTTTGATAGTAGGGAGTCTTCTGATAGCGTGACCCAAGAAGCCGGAACTTCAAAGAAGATCTTGGCCATGCAAGAAGAGTTGAGAGATTTCTGCGCCAGTACAAACGCCATATGTCCTGACATTGCATTGCGGAGAGATCTCGCTGTTTACCTCACTTATTGGCTTGGTGAGGCTGTTTTTGCTGGAGGAGATGGAACGCACATCAGGCCGCATTGTATTTTTCCGGCTTGTCAGATGGCGTTTGGAGAGCAGCTTGCTTTGGTGCCAGCTCTTTACTCCTACCTGTTGTACCGAACTGCAGGCTGGTGCTTTTTTGGTTCGGCTTGGGCTCCCCATGAATAGGGTATTTTCAGCCCATATCTTTTATTCGTGGTATGTATACCACTGTCCTGGCTTCCACCGGCTGGGTGCTGCACAGGATGATGATCCTCTGATGATTCGACTGGCTAAGGGCAAAGCCGTGTCCGAATCACTTTTGTTTGCCCGCATGAGGATCCGACGGTTCAGGGACGTCGAGATGGGGCAGTCTTCAGTATAGCTTTCTCCGGAGTTGCGGAAGAAGGCTTTTGATTTTGGTGCCTCCCGAGACTCTACCAGGGCGGGGTCGGGAAGGCATTATTCCTTGACAAATGCAGAGAGAGAGTGGCTTTTCAGCATACATGTCGGCACGATAGTGTACCGCAGACATCTTTTCGTCGACATCCAGCCGTATGTACGCTCTCGCTTTGCTTTGTAGTTGGGTTTTTCTCAAGGCGTTGTTGGAGCGCCTTCAAGTATGGTGAAGCGCTTTGGAGGCTTACAGGACGGGAGAAATGCATGGGCTTTCTATAGTGCTGAAGACACTACAGCCATGATTTCTTATCCTGTGTTGCTGACTTCCCGGACTGCCGGCTTTGCGAAGTGGTTCGCGGAGAGCTTTTCGGCATATCGGGGGCTTTCCAAGAAGGAGCTTGATGTGAAGCTGGCATCTGGAAAAATACCTTAGAAAGTCGGATGGCGTCCGGCGAGAGGAAGTTTGGGCCTTCCTTTCTAGAGAGAAGCACAAGATAGGCTTTCTCGGTGACCAGGGCGTCATTGGTTCTGAAGCTGTTCAAGAAATACCTGATGAGGCTTTAGAGCAGCTAGAACAGGAGGAAGCCGAACTTGGCGCTTGGATGCAAGCGGCACAGAGGCAAGTGTCGCGACCCCGGACCGGGACTTCAGGGAAAAAGGAAGAGGCCGAGTCCGGGATCGGGACGGTGGTGTGATGCCGCGCCACATGCATCTCTTTGGCTAAACCGCACACGGAATTAAAAGAACATTTACCCGTGCACGTGATTTCCCATAGGGTTCCGCGGTGAGGATTATCTTTACACATCATCTCACATATAGCCATATCAAACATATTCTCAAGATTGCGGAAGCGTGTAGTAAACCATATCAATACTATTCAATCCCATAAACAAGACTGATTTATGATTGACATAACAAGATATCAGAATGAGCAATGATCATAAGCATATTTCCCCAAAAGTAAAGTTAAGTATATTTACAAAATATCAGTTGATTAATGCCCCCAAAATAACGGTCAACAAAGACCGTACAACCAAATGAAACCTAAAATAAAGATATCATAAGTTCCCAAATGTATCGTTCTCAAGGCAAGGCCGAATGTCTACATGACATCATCGGCTTACCACTCAATCACTCGCTGCGGTTCACCGACCGCCTCCTCCGGCTCCTCCTCAATGGCAATAAGCTCGGGACCTGAGTACCAAAATAAATGGATCAGACACGACGGTCTGGCAGGTGGGTGAAAAGACATAACAATAATAAAACAATGATGCTATGCAAGAGTTTAGAAAACTTATGGATAAATAATGAACTTTATAAAAGACAATGTATCATTTCAAAAGAAGTACATATGCAATAAAACATGTAAGGTAGCAAGGATTTGGAAACTATCAAGATGGCAACCACACAAAGCTAGATCCTCCCTTCACCGAAGTGAAGAGAGCACATATCCTAACAGGATCATTGACCTCAGTCACACGAGGTGAGGAGGAACAACGATAAACAGGATCATTGACCTCAGTCACACGAGGTGAGGAGGAACAACGATAAAATACTATAATATATATATACTATACAGGACCACGGTAGCGAACCGGGTAAACTATGCAAATTCCAGACTGCAGCTGACTATCAGGAGGGGAAGGAACCCCAAGTCGGTGGATCAAACCGACGAGGTCGTCCAAGCTCAGTGGTGCCGACTCATAGGTCAAATACGATAAATCAAATCATATGCATATTAAAAGAACGGGGTGCCAGAGGCACAAATACACATCCATCTCAAGTCGCCATATACAAGTTAGCAAAAGCTAAACACATCACTTCTAGTACTCTTGGAACAGTCTAGTCATATCAAGTTGGTTTGAAATCCCAAAATAGGAGTTTGGTTGAAAATCGAATACAAATAGTTTTCCCACCTTTATAGGCTAACAATGGGGTTTCTAGAATTGAATCAGTGTGAATAGGGTCCCGTATGTCAGTTATGATGAAATTTTGGTACTCTTTAAGAGTTAGGGACATTCCGAGTCCTTATCCACATTGGTCAATCTATACAATCTCATGGAATCTCCCTGATGAGGTTCCTCCTTCCTTCGGACTTCATACAATGCCTTACCCATCCTTCAATAACAATGGGGCTCCAAACAATACCTCCACACTACAGCCCCTCACAATTTACTCCGATCTTTCATGGGTTTAAATGCATCATTACAGGTTCGATGTCTTCAAATAAGAAGAGAGGGAATAGAGTTGAATTGGACTTGAGTATGGGCTTGGAATGAATCTGGAAAATAGTCCCATAATTCTCTCATTTTACAGTTCATTTCATTTCAGTCCGATCGATCGGACCTGATGGGCGATCGATCGGTCCTGCAAACCCTCTCAGTTATTTACAGTCCGATCGATCGGACCTAATGGGCGATCGATCGGTCCTGCAAACCCTCTCAGTTATTTACAGTCCGATCGATCGGACCTAATGGGCGATCGATCGGTCCGGTAACGAATCTCAACCCATTTGGTTGAATTCTCCTCTTGCCCAACTCCTATCCATTTCCTTTCTTTCCCCTTCTTCCATACATATCTTCACGAATAATTTGGGCTATTCCTTCACCTCCTTATTTCTTCAATTCATTATTCAAAATCAATAAGACTTAAACCATCAAACATGATAAACCATTAAAACTATTAAAGAAGACAAATCAAGATTTTGCAGAAACATGATAAAACACATGAGAATCATTTCATCCACTTGCCTTGGGTCCAATGCAACTCAAATTGAGCTCTAATCACCTCTTAAGCCCACAATCAAACACCTATACACAAAACCCCCAAATCCAAACCCTAGATTATCAAAATCCAAGCAAAACAAAACGAAATCTTCCAATAAATGAAATGGAGCTTCCCTAGGGCTAAACAAACAAGATTATAAAACTTTTAGAAAGATCACTTACAAGGAAGTTCTTCAAAAAGCAAGGTGTTGTCCAAAGGAAGTCTTGGAGTGGGCGGTTTTCTTCAAAAATGGTGTCAAGATGAAGGCCTTGAGATGAGGAAGAAGATTGTAGCAACTAATTTTCCATTAGCACTAGTTTAGTGGGGGATTGAAGATGAAGAAGCAAGAAAAGGTAAGGAAAAACCCTTAGGGCTGGGATTTCTCTTCTCCTCTAGGGTTTTTGCCAGAAATGGGAAAAATGAAGAAGAAGCTTTCTATATATAGTAAGTGGGAGTGGGGCCCACAACTTAAAAGACTTCTCGGGCTCAAAACATGGTTTTCGGGGCTTCAAACGAATTCGACGAAGAAGACAAAGTTGATCGGCAAAATTTCTAGTTTCCAAAAAGTATATATTTTGCACATTTTGGTGATATTGAAAACGGTGTCCAGATTTTGGGTAAAAAGACCATTTTGCCCTCAATTAGTGAGAAATCGGGTTTAGGGTCCTCAAATGAAAACGATGTCAACATGAAAGTTGTAGGGATTAACAAGATAAGTCCAATGGGATTAGAAACACGATTCTTGGAAATCATCGATAAACCCCTAATCTCGCACAATACGTAACAAGAACCCCCAAAGGGTCCCACAATTAAAAAGGCTCTCCAAATTCCCCAAAGCTATCATAGAAGCTATTCTAATCCCCAACTAATCCAAAAACCACTAAACACACTTAAACTAAAACACAACTCAAACAACTCTAAACGAGGTCTCTCGGGTCGGGGTCTTACATCCTCCACCCCTTAGGACATTTGGTCCTCCAAATGGAAATTAAAACTCACCTCCGGTAGGAGATGTGGGTACTTCTTCTGAACTTGATCCCGTAATTCCCAAGTTGCTTCTTCCGGTCCATGATTCTCCCAAAGTACCTTGACCCACTGAATAGTCCGCGTTCTCAATTCTTGTTCCTTGGTGTCAATGATCTGCTTAGGCTTCTCAACATAAGTCGCATCTTCTCGAATTTCCAACGGCTCATAACGGAGTATGTGTAGTCTGTCGGGAACGTACTTCTTCAACATAGACACATGAAAAACATTGTGTACTCCAGAAAGTTCAGGTGATAAGGCTAACCTGTAAGCCACATCACCAATCCTACTCACAATGTCGTACGGTCCAATGTATCTCCTAGACAATTTACCCTTCTGTCCAAACCTTAAAGTTCCACGAGTAGGTGACACTTTCAAGAAAACCTTATCTCCTTCTTTAAATTGTAAATCCCTTCTGTGAGAGTCTGCATAACTCTTCTGTCTACTCTGAGCCACTTTCAGACGTTCTTGGATCAACTTGACTTTGTCACTCGTCTCACTGACAATGGTCGGTCCATGAAAACTGCGAGTACCAACTTCTTCCCAACAAACAGGTGTTCTATACCTTCTGCCATACAAAGCCTCAAAAGGTGCCATACCGATACTCGAGTGGAAACTGTTGTTGTAAGCGAACTCACACAACGGTAAGGCTTCATCCCACTGAGTCTTGAAATCTAACACACAAGCTCGAAGCATATCCTCAAGTGTCTGAATTGTCCTCTCTGACTGACCATCGGTCTGTGGGTGATAGGCTGTGCTGAACTGTAACCTTGTACCCATAGACTCATGCAATGTCTTCCAAAATCTTGAGACAAATCTACTGTCTCTATCGGATGTGATGGAAACTGGCTGTCCATGACGACTGACAATTTCTGTGACAAACAACTGTGCCAAAGGTAGCATATGCATCTTCTTTCCAGTCTTCATCGGTAGGAAATGAGCTGACTTGGTGAGACGATCCACTATGACCCAAATAGCATCATTGCCCTTACTAGTCTTCGGTAAACCCGATATGAAGTCCATGGTAATGTGCTCCCATTTCCATTCCGGAATCTCTAATGGTCGTAGTAACCCTGGAGGCTTCTGGTGTTCAGCCTTGATCAACTGACATGTCATACAACGAGAGACGAAAGCTGCTATCTATCTCTTCATGTTATTCCACCAAAATCTGCCCTTTAAGTTCTCGTACATCTTTGTACTGCCCGGGTGTATGGAATACTTGGTATTGTGAGCTTCAGTCATGATATCATT
Organism: Litsea cubeba; assembly: GCA_012931725.1. Lineage (NCBI taxonomy): Eukaryota > Viridiplantae > Streptophyta > Magnoliopsida > Laurales > Lauraceae > Litsea > Litsea cubeba. The sequence continues at coordinate 70,449,380 of CM022946.1, forward strand.
CCTCAAGTCCTCCAAGTTAGGCACACAGAGACGGTCTCGGTAATACAAAACTCCATCTACAACACGAAAATCCGGACGATCTGCTAAGTGCTCAGAAATCTTAGCCAACTCTGGGTCTTGATACTGCTTCTCTTTAATCTTTTGAATGAACGAAGGTTCTGACACTGACATGTTTGCTAACATGACACCCTCTCTTAGTGGCTGAAAATCTACTCTCATCTCCTCTAACTGTTGTACAACATAAGTTCCCCGAAGACTCGCCATGCTCACTGACTTTCTGCTCAAGGCATCTGCAACTACATTCGCTTTTCCCAGGTGATACTTGATTGGGAAATCGTAATCCTTGATATATTCCATCCATCTCCTCTGCCTCATGTTCAACTCCTTCTGAGAAAACAAGTACTGTAGGCTACGGTGATCGGAGTGAACCTCAAACTTCTCTCCATAGAGGTAGTGTCTCCACATTTTCAAGGCTAAAACAACTGCTGGCCAACTCGAGATCATGTGTTGCATAGTTCTTCTCATGATCCTTCAACTGCCGGGATCCATATGCAACTACCTTCCCATCTTGCATTAGCACGCATCCAAGTCCAACATTGGAAGCATCGGTAAAAATGGTAAAACCGCCGCTCCCAGATGGCAAAGTAAGGACTGGAGCTGTAGTCAGTCTCTTCTTCAGCTCCTGGAAACTAGCTTCACACTTGTCCGTCCAAACATATGGTGCATTCTTCCTTGTCAACTTCGTCAAAGGTGACGCAATCGACGAAAATCCTTGCACAAACCTCCGATAATACCCTGCCAATCCAAGAAAACTCCTGATTTCTGATGCATTCTTCGGTCTATCCCAATTCATGACTGCCTCAATCTTGGACGAGTCCACTGATAATCCTTCCTTGGAGATGATATGACCCAAAAATGTGACTTGGTCCAACCAAAATTCACACTTACTAAGTTTTGCAAACAATTGATTCTCCCTCAAAAGCTGGAGTGCTATCCTCAAAGTTCTTCGTGCTCTTCTTTGGTCTTGGAATACACTAAAATATCATCAATAAACACCACTGTAAACTGATCCAAATACTCCGCAAATATTTTGTTCATCAATGCCATGAAAACTGCCGGTGCATTAGTCAAACCAAATGGCATCACTAGAAATTCATAGTGTCCATATCTTGTCCGAAAGGCTGTTTTTGGTACATCTGAATCTCTAACTCTCAACTGATGGTAGCCTGACCTCAAATCAATCTTCGAAAAGTAAGCAGCTCCTTGCAACTGATCAAACAGTTCATCTATCCTTGGCAATGGATATTTATTTTTGATGGTCACTTGGTTCAATCTTCTATAGTCAATACACATTCTCATGGAACCATCCTTCTTCTTCACAAACAAAACTGGTGCTCCCCACGGTGACACACTAGGTCTCACGAAACCTTTGTTCAACAGTTCTTGCAATTGCATCTTCAACTCTCCCAATTCTGCCGGAGCCATTCTGTAAGGTGCGATAGATATCGGAGCGGCCCCCGGTAACAACTCAATAGTGAAGTCTATCTCTCTAATGGGTGGCAATCCTGGTATCTCCTCCGGGAAAACATCTGGAAATTCACAAACAATTGGGATCTCCTCCACCCCTTGGGACCGTTTATCCTCCGTGATAAACGCCAAATAACCCTCACAACCACTTTTTAGAAGCCTATCAGCCTTCAACGCTGAAATAAACCCTGCACCAGAATTACTCCTTTCTCCCTGAAACAACACCCTTGCTTGGGTCTCCTCTAACTTAAAAGTTAAGGTTTTATGGAAACAATCCATAGTAGCATGGTATCCTGCTAACCAATCCATCCCTAGGATGACATCAAAATCCTGCATCTCTAACAAAATGAGATCTGCCGGTAATACTACTTCTCCTATCATGACTGGACAACTAGGGTAAAAAGTTCTACAAACAACTTCCTTACCTAGAGGGGTAGTCACAGTCAGAATGAAACTCAACTCTCTAGCATGTTTTCGGTGTGTTCAAGCCAATCATCTGCTGCCATTGGATCCTCAGTTCCCACAAATTCTTTCGGTCCTCTCTTCCTGAACCGCTCATACAACATATTAGGATCATTCCCTCTAATATTTACCGGACCAGGTGGTGCAACTGGGATTGGTTCCGGTCTCCTCTCTAATATCCCCAACAACTGTGCCTGCATTTGAGCTATCTCCCTAGCATGGTCCTCATCTTTCTTAAGCATCTGTTCTTGCAATCTGGTCTGTGTCTCATGTGCTTGTGCTTGGAGTCTAGCCTGATTTTCATTTGCTTGACGTTGTTGGTCTAGCATAGCCTGCATCATCTGTTGGAATTGATTCTACATATTGTTGTCCTGAGGTTCCTCTACACTAAGCCCTGCACTCTCACTGTTACTGGCAATGTGATTACTGTTTGCTGTTCTTTTGCGAGGTGGCATAACGCTGCAAAACAAATTGTTAGCACATATAAATCAAGTACAGGGTGGTCACACATTGCTCACACGATTCTATCTAACGAATCCTCGCCACGTACTTAAGATTTCTAGTTTCTTTTAATTGCCTGAAACATGTCCCGCTCTGATACCAGTCCTGTCGCGACCCCGGACCGGGACTTCAGGGAAAAAGGAAGAGGCCGAGTCCGGGATCGGGACGGTGGTGTGATGCCGCGCCACGTGCATCTCTTTGGCTAAACCGCACACGGAATTAAAAGAACATTTATCCGTGCACGTGATTTCCCACAGGGTTCCGCGGTGAGGATTATCTTTACACATCATCTCACATATAGCCATATCAAACATATTCTCAAGATTGCGGAAGCGTGTAGTAAACCATATCAATACTATTCAATCCCATAAACAAGACTGATTTATGATTGACATAACAAGATATCAGAATGAGCAATGATCATAAGCATATTTCCCCAAAAGTAAAGTTAAGTATATTTACAAAATATCAGTTGATTAATGCCCCCAAAATAACGGTCAACAAAGACCGTACAACCAAATGAAACCTAAAATAAAGATATCATAAGTTCCCAAATGTATCGTTCTCAAGGCAAGGCCGAATGTCTACATGACATCATCGGCTTGCCACTCAATCACTCGCTGCGGTTCACCGACCGCCTCCTCCGGCTCCTCCTCAATGGCAACAAGCTCGGAACCTGAGTACCAAAATAAATGGATCAGACACGACGGTCTGGCAAGGTGGGTGAAAAGACATAACAATAATAAAACAATGATGCTATGCAAGAGTTTAGAAAACTTATGGATAAATAATGAACTTTATAAAAGACAATGTATCATTTCAAAAGAAGTACATATGCAATAAAACATGTAAGGTAGCAAGGATTTGGAAACTATCAAGATGGCAACCACACAAAGCTAGATCCTCCCTTCACCGAAGTGAAGAGAGCACATACCCTAACAGGATCATTGACCTCAGTCACACGAGGTGAGGAGGAACAACGATAAACAGGATCATTGACCTCAGTCACACGAGGTGAGGAGGAACAAAGATAAAATACTATAATATATATATACTATACAGGACCACGGTAGCGAACCGGGTAAACTATGCAAATTCCAGACTGTAGCTGACTATCAGGAGGGGAAGGAACCCCAAGTCGGTGGATCAAACCGACGAGGTCGTCCAAGCTCAGTGGTGCCGACTCATAGGTCAAATACGATAAATCAAATCATATGCATAGTACAAGAACGGGGTGCCATAGGCACAAATACACATCCATCTCAAGTCGCCATATACAAGTTAGCAAAAGCTAAACACATCACTTCTAGTACTCTTGGAACAGTCTAGTCATATCAAGTTGGTTTGAAATCCCAAAATAGGAGTTTGGTTGAAAATCGAATACAAATAGTTTTCCCACCTTTATAGGCTAACAATGGGGTTTCTAGAATTGAATCGTGTGAATAGGGTCCCGTATGTCAGTTATGATGAAATTTTGGTACTCTTTAAGAGTTAGGGACATTCCGAGTCCTTATCCACATTGGTCAATCTATACAATCTCATGGAATCTCCCTGATGAGGTTCCTCCTTCCTTCGGACTTCATACAATGCCTTACCCATCCTTCAATAACAATGGGGCTCCAAACAATACCTCCACACTACAGCCCCTCACAATTTACTCCGATCTTTCATGGGTTTAAATGCATCATTACAGGTTCGATGTCTTCAAATAAGAAGAGAGGGAATAGAGTTGAATTGGACTTGAGTATGGGCTTGGAATGAATCTGGAAAATAGTCCCATAATTCTCTCATTTTACAGTTCATTTCATTTCAGTCCGATCGATCGGACCTGATGGGCGATCGATCGGTCCTGCAAACCCTCTCAGTTATTTACAGTCCGATCGATCGGACCTAATGGGCGATCGATCGGTCCTGCAAACCCTCTCAGTTATTTACAGTCCGATCGATCGGACCTAATGAGCGATCGATCGGTCCGGTAACGAATCTCAACCCATTTGGTTGAATTCTCCTCTTGCCCAACTCCTATCCATTTCCTTTCTTTCCCCTTCTTCCATACATATCTTCACGAATAATTTGGGCTATTCCTTCACCTCCTTATTTCTTCAATTCATTATTCAAAATCAATAAGACTTAAACCATCAAACATGATAAACCATTAAAACTATTAAAGAAGACAAATCAAGATTTTGCAGAAACATGATAAAACACATGAGAATCATTTCATCCACTTGCCTTGGGTCCAATACAACTCAAATTGAGCTCTAATCACCTCTTAAGCCCACAATCAAACACCTATACACAAAACCCCCAAATCCAAACCCTAGATTATCAAAATCCAAGCAAAACAAAACGAAATCTTCCAATAAATGAAATGGAGCTTCCCTAGGGCTAAACAAACAAGATTATAAAACTTTTAGAAAGATCACTTACAAGGAAGTTCTTCAAAAAGCAAGGTGTTGTCCAAAGGAAGTCTTGGAGTGGGCGGTTTTCTTCAAAAATGGTGTCAAGATAAAGGCCTTGAGATGAGGAAGAAGATTGTAGTAACTAATTTTCCATTAGCACTAGTTTAGTGGGGGATTGAAGATGAAGAAGCAAGAAAAGGTAAGGAAAAACCCTTAGGGCTGGGATTTCTCTTCTCCTCTAGGGTTTTTGCCAGAAATGGGAAAAATGAAGAAGAAGCTTTCTACATATAGTAAGTGGGAGTCGGGGCTTCAAACGAATTCGACGAAGAAGACAAAGTTGATCGGCAAAATTTCTAGTTTCCAAAAAGTATATATTTTGCACATTTTGGTGATATTGAAAACGGTGTCCAGATTTTGGGTAAAAAGACCATTTCGCCCTCAATTAGTGAGAAATCGGGTTTAGGGTCCTCAAATGAAAACGATGTCAACATGAAAGTTGTAGGGATTAACAAGATAAGTCCAATGGGATTAGAAACACGATTCTTGGAAATCATCGATAAACCCCTAATCTCGCACAATACGTAACAAGAACCCCCAAAGGGTCCCACAATTAAAAAGGCTCTCCAAATTCCCCAAAGCTATCATAGAAGCTATTCTAATCCCCAACTAATCCAAAAACCACTAAACACACTTAAACTAAAACACAACTCAAACAACTCTAAACGAGGTCTCTCGGGTCGGGGTCTTACAGCAAGCTTCCGTGGAGTCTATTGGCAATAGTAGACCATCCAGTGAGGAGTCAAGTGGGAAACCTGACTCTGACAGCGGGGCAGGTTATTCTAAGAAGCGGGCCCGCAGAGGTAAGAGGGGGAGGAGTCATCATCACAGCAAGGGGCAGCATGAGGACTCTCCTGACTTGGAAGTTCCTCTTACTATCAATGAGGATGTGCCGGTGGATGCTGACGAGCCTCCAAAGAAGAGAAGCCGAGAAGAAGAGACCGTTGGTGAAGGTATGATTCTTCCTTTTTCTCTTTCCATTTGTTTTCATGGGATTTTTCCATGTTCTGATTTGCTTCTTGTTTCTGCTTTCCTTTTCTTTCTTTTTTTTAGCAGAGGAAGACTTGGTGATGCCTGAGGTCCCAACCGATGAGGTGGTGACGGATCCTGTCGAGGCACCTGAAGAAGAACCGAGGGACTCTGGAGTGAATCCAGAATCTCCAATTGGTAACACTTCTCTTTTTTTTTCTTTTTTTTTTTGTGTCTGCGACTTGGTTTGCTATCATTTTTTTTGTCAGCTGACTTGCCACAGGATTCTGATGACTTTGAACCATCGATGGACGCAAATGTTGATGATGCTTCCGATGAGTTCATGGAGGAAGAGAGTGTTCCGCCAGTCGTCGAAAAAGGTATTTTGTAGTTATAACCCTGATAGTGATTTTCAAATAGGATCATATTCATACCTTTTTGTGTTTCTTCGGCAGGTTTTGAAGTGACAGAGGAGGGTCCGTCGCTTACTTCAGAACCAGAGCAAGGGATGCCAGAGGTTGATCCAGAGGTAGAGACTCCTGGGACCAGTTCTGACAATGTTGAGGAGATACCTCGTGCTGAGATTCCTTCCCGAGCAGGAGCAGCTTCAACTGGAAAGAGTTCTTTTGTTACTCTTTCAACAGATGATGACATGAGCGGCCGACCAATGGAGTTGGGCGAATCTTCAACTGGGCCATCTCTTCTTTTTGCGAAGGAGATGGTGATGCGGGTTCTGAGCTCTTGGATTGAGACTCTGCTTTCTGGGCACTTAGATGCCGGATTTGGGATGATCCAGCATGTGCGTGAGATTCTCGGTGATGCCGAAGAAGCTGGTCTGGATGTCACAAGTGCCAGGGCGATCGTTGATAGGATCATTGAGCTGGGTGACAAGTGGTTTGAGACCATGGGTTTTCCTGACGATCAGTTCTTCAAGGAGATGTTCCTGGACCCTGCGGATAAGGCTCAATCTAACCTGGATGAGGCTACAGAAAGTAGGAAGCAGGCAGTCCGAGAGAGGAACTTAGAAGAGCTAACCATCATTGGGCTGACACATGACCTTAACATCCTTGATAGGGAGGTCGATGAGGCCAGAAAACCTCTTGAGCATTGCAGGCACAAGTCGCTGCCAAGTGGACTGAAATAACAGAGGTTCGTGAAAGGGAGACTGCTCTGATTCACCGGGTTGCGGATGCCAATCGAGTTCTCAAAAGAAAGTCTGATGAGAACAAAAAATGGAAAACTGCTCGGGGGAAGCTTCCTGGTGCGAAAGAAGGGTTACAGCCCACCCCAGCATCTCATGGCAGGTTCCTGAAGAAGCGTGCCTTGGAATCCTTGACGGATGAGGCCAAAAGCTTGCTTAAGGAGCTGAACTCCTGGGTGGAGACCATTTTTGATTGAGCTCCTGTATACAGAAACCATCCTTCTTTCTCTTTTTTTTGGGTACCACTTGTATTTTTTGGTACTTATTTTTTTTGTAGTGCTTGTGAACACTTTTTCTTTTTTTTGGTACCACATGTATTTTTTTGGTACTTTTTTTTTGTAGTGCTTGTGAACACTTTTTTTTTTTGTTATCCCTACGCTCACTTGAATCTTTTTGTGATAAAAGTAATTGCTAAATGGGGTGCCTCCTTTTTTGCTATCCCTACGCTCACTTGAATCTTTTTGTGATAAAAGTAATTGCTAAATGGGAAGCCCTTTTTTTTGTTATCCCTACGCTCACTTGAATCTTTTTGTGATAAAAGTAATTGCTAAATGGGAAGCCCTTTTTTTTTTGTTATCCCTACGCTCACTTGAATCTTTTTGTGATAAAAGTAATTGCTAAATGGGAATTGATCAAAAGGTTGTCATTTTGTGAAAATCTTTTGTCAAATGATTGTTTTGGCATAAAAGCCAGGTTTTTGTTTGTGGCATGGAAGCCAAAATTTTTTTGTGGCATCTATAGCCAGTTTTGGTGGCATTGATAGCCGGTTTATTTTGTGGCATCTATAGCCGGTTTTTGGTGGCATTGATAGCCTGTTTTGTTTTGGTGGCATTGATAGCCGTTTTTTTTTTTTTTTTTGAAATCCAAGTTTTTTGTTTGTGGCATTGATAGCCGGTTTTGATTTGGTGGCATTGATAGTCGGTTTTGATGGCATTTATAGCCGGTTTGGTTTTCAAAAATGCAAGTATTGACTAAAAGTCGCCTCCCTGCTGAATGTTCTTGCAAGTATCGATGGAATGTCGCATCCTTGCTCATTCGGTTGCGAGTATCAATGGAATGTCGCATCCTCGCAGATTTAGGTGCAAGTATCGATGGAATGTCGCATCCTTGCTTTTCAAAATTTTTTGTTTTGTGGGTACTGACTTGATGTCGTTTCCCCACGATTTTTGAAATTTGTGGTTTTCTCGAACCTTTGGGTTATGGATATCAACTGAAATGTTGCATCTCCATGGTTTTTTAGGTTTTTTTCGAACCTTTGAAATTTGGGTTGTCGATATCAACTGAAATGTTGCGTCTCCACAGTTTTTTTTTTTTTTTTTTAGGTTTTTTTTTTAACCTTTGAAATTTGGGTTGTGGATATCAACTGAAATGTTGCGTCTCCACAGTTTTGGATTTTGGAAGTACCGACGAAATGTCGCTTCCTTGTGATTTTGGAAGTGTCGAACGTGGTTCGCTTGCTCCCGATTTGTGCGAGTATCGACTAAGCGTCGCTTCCCCGCGGTTTTTTTGAAAAACCATTTTTTTGTTTAAAGACACGAGGGTCATAAGTTTTGACCTAAAACCATTTAGGCGGTAAAAGGTAGGGTGGACTAGGGTGGAAATCCCTGAATCCGAATTTTGTTTCGAACCATGAATTTTGGGTTCAAGGGTTGAAAATTTTGGTCAAGTTAGGGAAAGGTTCCTAAACTTGGATTTTTTTTTGAACAATGAAACGATTAAAGTAAGCATTGTTTTAAATTTCTAGAAATTTCAATATTTGACATGAAAATTCTATAAAAGGGTGGGTTTAGCGAGCGTGTACCTGGAAACCGGTTTTGGCCGTACAGGCATTGCTCTTACCCAGTTGGGTAAGTCTTCAAGGGTAGTACCGCTTTAAGAACTTGCCGTTGATGGGCAGCATACATCTGTCACCTTCCATGTTTAGGAGTGCGTATGCGCCGTTGGAGAAAACCTTGTCGATGACGTAGGGTCCCTCCCATTTTGGCTCAAATTTGCCTTTGGACTTGTGAGCGAAGACCATTGGTCTTTTTACCGCAAGAACCAAGTCACTCTTTTTATAGGCGCGTTGCCTGACCTTTTTATCGAAAGATCCTGCCATGCGTGCTTGGTAAAGTTCAATGCTTTGTTGAGCTTCGAGCCGTCTCTCATCGAGATTGTCCAGCTCATGGAGTCGCAATTTGACATTGCTTTCTTGAGTCATGTCATTTTGCAAGGATACCCTCAAGGAAGGAATTTGTACTTCCAAGGGTACGACAGCTTCGCATCCATAGACCAAGGAGAATGGTGTGCTATGGGTTGGTCCTCGAACGGTGGTTCGATAGGCCTACAAAGCTTCAGACATTTTGTCGCTCCAGTCTCTTTTGTGACTAGAGACCATTTTTTTGAGGATTTTGCAGAGTGTCTTGTTGAAAGCTTCTGCTAACCCGTTTGCTGCCGGATTGTATGGAGTCGAAGGACAGCTTTGGATTTTGTATTTGTCGCAGAACCTGTAGAATCGATGATCCCGGAACTGTGGTCCGTTATCATGGACGAATCTTTTGGGTATGCCGAAACGACAAATAATGTTGGTGCGCAGGAACTGAAGGACTGATGAGGTCTTCATTTCGTTAAACGCAAATGCTTCTAACCACTTGGAGAAATAATCCGTAGCGGCGAAGATGAAGCGATGACCTTAGCAAATTGCATTGCGTCAGCTACCATGGTAGGCCAGTAATATCCTAACCTTTTTATCTGATCATAGAGCTTGGGTCCATCCTGATGAGCTCCGCAAAGACCAGCATGAACTTCTTTGAGTGTTTCTTCAGCCTCTTGTTGTGACAAGCAGCGTAGAAGTACTCCGTTGAAGGATTTCCTGTAAAGGATTTTTGAAGGAATATCCAAATGAAAGCTTGGGGTTCGCCTTTGGATGCTTACCCGTTCTTTTGGATCTTCAGGTAGGATTCCGAACATAATGTAATCAATGAACGGATCCCTCCAGTCGCCGATTGAAGTTTGAAGGATTGAAATCCGACTTCCGACCACTTGGTGGCATTCAGCAACTGCTTGGTGTGTGTTAAGAGGAGGAAGGATTCTTCTTTCGCACACTGTGATTTGCATGTTTTCCCCTTCCTGGATTGCCATGGATGCGGCAAGTCCGGCTAGGGCATCTGCACGTATGTTTTCACCTCTACGAATGTGGGTGATGTGACAGATGTCAAACTTTTGCAGAAGTGATTGTGCCTTGTTATAGTAAGGCAGCAAATCTGGCTTCCTGACTTCAAATTTCTGATTCATCTGGTTGACGATCAGTTGAGAGTCTCCAAAGACTTCCAGCATGGTGATACCGGATTCGATGGCGAGTTCCAATCCTAAGATCAGAGCTTGATATTCAGCTGCATTGTTTGTGCATGGTTCCAGTAGCGAAAAAGCGTGTGGAATCATGTATTTGTCGGGGCTAACAAAGAGGATGCCAACTCCCGAGATTAGCTGTCTTTTTCATTTGTCCTGGTTGCACCGTCAAAGTACATGTCCCAGGAAGCACTTTGTGAGAAAGTCTCCACATTGTTGACTGGTTCGTCTGGGAGATCATCTCTGAGTGGAGAATCTTTAGGCAATGGATGCTCTGCGAGGAAGTCTGCTAGAGCTTGCCCTTTGATTGTTTTTTGTGGTACATACCTAATATTAAATTGTGACAGAAGGATGGTCCATTTTGCCAGTCGAGCGTTGAGAGAACCTGCCTTTGTGACAAGGACCTTCAAAAGGTTGACCCTCGAGACCAGGTAGACTGTGTTGGAAAGCAAGTAGTGACGCAGCTTTTGTACGGCGAACATCACTGCAAGGCATTCTTTTTCGACTGGAGAGTAGCGATGCTCTGCACCTACTAGCATGCGGCTGAGGTAATATAGAGCAGCTTCTTTTCTCTGATCATTTTCTTGCGCAAGCAGAGCTCCCAAAGAGTGATCAAGGGCTCTTGTGTACAAGATGAATGGTTTTCCAGTGGTAGGAGCAGCTAACACTGGAGGTTTTGTCAGGTATGACTTGATATCTTCGAAAGCAGCTTCACAGTCAGCATCCCAGACAAAGTTTACACCCTTTTTCATCAACCGGGAGAATGGACGGCATTTCCCCGATAGATTGGAGATGAACCGTCTGATGTAGGCCAATCTCCCTTGAAGCCCTTTGAGTTCTCTCAAGGTTCTTGGAGAGGGCATTTCTAGAATGGCTTTGACTTTTATGGGGTCAAGCTCTATTCCAGCTTTCCGAACTAAGAATCCGAGGAACTTACCCGACGAGACGCCGAAGAAGCATTTCAAAGGATTCATTCGCAGTTTGTGTTTGCGAAGCCGGAGGAAGACTTCTCGAAGGTCTTCGAGATGATCTTCTTTTCTTTTGCTTTTGACGGCGAGGTCATCAACGTAACATTCAACCGTCTTGTGTTGCATATCTTGGAATATTTTCATCATAGCCCTCTGATATGTGGCACCAGTATTTTTCAGACCAAATGGCATGACAGTGTAGCAATACACGCCAAATGGGGTCCGAAAAGATGTATGTTTTTCATCTTCAGGATGCATCTTTATCTGATTGTAGCCAGAGAAACCATCCATGAATGTCATTCGCTCGAATCCACAGGTGTTATCAATCATTACCTCTGGTATGGGGAGCGGAAATTCATCTTTAGAGCATGCGCCATTCAAGTCTCTATAATCAATACAGACCCTGATCTGCCCGTTCTTCTTTGTCACGGGGATAATGTTGGCCAACCATTCAGGAAGTTGTTCCTCACGGATGAAGCCGACGCTTTTGAGTTTTTGAAATTCTTGTTCAATTTTATCCATCACATCTGGACGGAATCTTCTTTGGCCTTGCTTGACAGGCTTGATGTCTTCTTGAAGATTGAGTTTGTGAACTGCTATTTTGGGGTCTAAGCCAGGCATTTCAGCGTAAAACCATGCAAAGCAATCAACGAACTCATGAAGAAAGGCGATATACTCGGGTAACTCATCATCCTTTATATTCTTGCTTATGAATACAGGACGTGGGTTATCTGGTGTTCCCAACTCTATCTTTTGAACAGGATCTTCTGTTGGAAGGTTCGAAGGTGGTTCCTCCACAATATTTTCAGAGGCTTCCATCTCAACGAAACCTTCTGGGGTTTCAAGGGCATTTCCAGACCAAGGCTTTGTTCCTTTCCACGGGTCTTCTTGATCGGTAATTTTCCCAAGGCTTGCTATGAGATGATCCCAATCGCCTGTTGAAACCGGGTTGAAGTAGGCTACTTCTTTTGGAGATGAGGGTTCTTCTGGGTCAGAAGTCCACATGTCTGTGCCATCAGACAATTCCTCTTCATTTTCGGAGAAATGTGCCAATTGGATGAGCTTCCTGGATCTTTGTCAGGTGACTCATCAAAAAGATATCCAGGGAGATCGATGTCTTCATGGACTTGAGAAGTTGAGGCTTGGTCACTATATTGACTTTTAAGCTTTTGTGTCAACTGTCTCAAGGGAGTGTCAGGATCATACCCTAACCCGTGTGAAGACTTTTCTACATAGCCGTAGAGTCTCCAATCTTCCAGCTGGCTTTTGGTCAAGACGGGCCCCAATGGCGTGAGAATACCGCGTCCTTCTCCCAAACCGACTGGGTTTTGAGCGTCATAGCCCATTTTCTTCATAATAGCTTGTGCCACAGAACTGTATAAGAATAGTTGAGGCATACCTTTATTTTGGAAAGGTTCAAGCATGGAGTTTGATGAAGAAGCATCCGATCTATGGAAGAAGATCGGCTTTTCCTTTGCTAAAGTTGCTGGAACAACGAAGGAAGCTGACGTAGGATCTTCTATGTCAGAAGTTGTCTCCATTGGAGTGAGAGCAGGCTGAACTTGCTGAGTGTCAGCTTGGCTTGACGATGTGTCGTCTTCTGGCTCTGAATCCGAGTCCGTGTCTTGCATGATAGACACGAAAGAGACAACAAATTTGCCCCCAGGCTTTTGCTTTGCCTTCTTCACTTTAGTTGTGATGACCAAAGGCTTTGAAGGTTTGAGGGAGATGATGAAGGGAGTTTGAATGCTCTCTTCAGATTTACCGGATGGTTTGTTTTCTTCCGGTGATTGTTGAGGAGCTTTGCCTTTATCTTTCTGGAGATTTTCGGCAAAGGATGCTGTGTGCTTCTCCTCTTCTTCTTTTTCACCTTCATACATTTGTGAGTCTGTGAAGTGGACTTCTTTACCTTTGAAGGGTTTTCTGTCCGCAAAGACTCGATGTATCATGCCGTCGTCGCCAACAAACTTGATGCATTGATGTAGAGTTGAAGGGACAACACCATTCTCGTGGATCCAAGGGCGTCCGAGAAGGATGTTGTAGCATGAAGGGGTTTTTATTGCATACACTGTGACCTCAGAGATAAGATCACCGATCTGCAACTTGAACCTGATTTTGCCGATAGGCCTTTGAGTACTCCCATCGTATCCAAAGATAGATACAGATGTGTGGCTCAGCTTGCTGGGTGGGATGCCCAACTCTTCAAGAGTCGATGTGGAGATGAGGTTGAGTGCAGAACCTGGGTCGATCTGAACTCTGTGCATAGGCATTTCCTTGATATACCCTGTGAAGTACAGGGGTCGGTTATGCCTGGTTTCTCCAAGTAGGAGGTCATCCTTTGTGAAGGCGATGGTTGCACTGGCTGCTTTTTTAACTGAGAGGCATTCAATGCATGATCCCTCAGTTTTCTTCTTTTCTCCCTTTGAGGAGGCTTCTGAGTTTTTGACCCGGTAATCCATTTCAATTTGGAGGACTTGCGGGGCAAGTTTGTCGACATCCTCATTCAGCTTTTGTAATTCCGAGATGAGATTATCACGAGTGTGCGGAGACATTCGCAACAAATCTAGGATGTGCAGACATGCAGGTATGTGCTTGAAGTGTTCAATCAAGTCATACTTGAAAGCCTCCTTAGGGCCTGCATGTTCATCATTGTTGCCACTAGGGGCGCTTACAACATCTTTTCCGGAAGGATTTACATATGTAAAGGAAGATTGGTTATAATTTTTGTGGTAGTCCCGGCCAGAGCGGGTGCCTCTACCAACTTCGAGAGCTTCTTGAAAACGGTCTTCGTTTGGAAGATTGTCTTCAGGATCAAGAGGCTGTCGTTTTTCATTTGCTGAGGATGTATCAGCAGCAGAGTTACCATCCTCAGTGATTGTGTTGCATGGAGCATTTTCCGGGAACAAGTCCTGAACAGCATCCAGCAATCTTTCTTCTTCGTTGACTAATTCATCGTCCCAAGCATCAATGGTTGGGAATTCTTCAGTCAGGAAGGGTGTGAACTTTGAAGTCACAGTCTCAGGAGAAGAAACCTGAGAGGGTTGTTGGATACCGCGATCACTGAGAGGGGGGGTGAATCAGTGATTTCTAAAAACAGGTCCAATTCAACAACAAAACAAGTCAAACCACACAATGACACCAGATTTAACGTGGTTCACCGAAAGGCTACGTCCACGGTTCAAAGACTGTCCGAACACCAATCCGGGACAGATCTGAATCTTATTTAGTCGCACCAACGACAAAGAGCACCAACCCTTAGTTTCAGATAGCACCAACTATCTAGGAAGCACCGACTCCCTTTACAATTTATCTGCACCCAGAGATAGGATCACCAAACCCCAAACACCAAGCACCAACTTGATGTAAAAACAGAATAGAAGATAAATTCTGTCTACAGCCCTTCCCCTCTACAATTCTCTCTCTCTCAATCCCTTCCAAATTGAAATTAAAGCATAAACAGAGAGACACTTAACTCATGGACGAATCACCATCTTCAAGAGCATAATCTCGTCCATAATTACTGTAGAAAACGTCACCACATCAGCACACAGCAACACACACCAGCAGCTTCTTCTTTCTCTCAAGAACTCTCTAAAACTCTTCTCTATTCTTCTCTTTCTGGTGTATATTTAGAACGACCCATACATGCCTTTATATAGGTTATAGTAACCCTTAATTGTATTCAAAACAGGCTACAATTCGTTTAGAAAGAGTCCCAAACAAATTAGATAAGAGTGCTGAATTTTCGTGCAAAACTTCTAATTCTGCGCAACTCTGGTTCCCGTGCTCGGTCGACATCCTGGCTTGCTCGGTCGACCGAATACACTGACTGGAAACAGACAACTTTTGAGCTCGGTCGACATCCTGGGGTCCCGGTCGACCGAAGACACACTGTGTCACGAAAATAACTGAGAGCTACCTGAAACTGTTTTCTGCAGGTTTCTTCTTGCTCGGTCGACCGCATGAAGAGCCCGGTCGACCGTGTGCTCTGCTTCAGGAATTCTGAATTCCTGACTGTTTCAAATCTGATTCTTCTCTTCAGCTCTATCAATACCAGCTTATTAACATCATGTTTGTGACAATGTGTTGACAAGAATTCCAACTCAAAACAATACTTGAGATGCTAACTTCTTCAATTCATCAAAAGACTTCTCATGACATCTCAAATTCCAACAATCTCCCCCTTTGGAATTGTTGGCAACACTATTGGAACTTCAACACTTTCAACTCCAGCTTGCAGCTCTTCCAAGTTCTTTTCAACACTCACTTGGAACCAATTCTGAAATTCTGAAATATCAACCATGCATTTTCAACAATCTCCCCCTAGCTTTCATAGCCTAACATCTCTCCTTGCTATCATAGCATAACATCTCTCCCCCTTTGACAACAAGTCCAAAGGGACCAAACTGAGGAGCGAATAGGATATTCAATGAATGCATTGCTCCCCCTTTCAAGCACAACTCCTACGGTTTAGGAGAGTGAGTAACTCCTAACTTTTTCCGGAGATACTCGAAGACTTCCTTTGGCAGAGGTTTCGTGAAAATATCAGCCACTTGCTCAGTTGTTGGAACATATTCCAACTTGACCTCTCCATCAGCAACTTTATCTTTAAGAAAATGATAACGAATTGCTACATGCTTTGTTCGAGAGTGCTGAACAGGATTCTTAGATATATGAATTGCACTCGTGTTGTCACATAGGATCGGCGTAGGATCCGTTGTAGGAACTCCTAGATCAGAGAGCATTTGCCGCATCCATAACACTTGCGTACAACAAGTTGCCGCTGCAATATATTCCGCTTCCGCTGTCGAAAGAAATACTGAGTCTTGCTTCTTACTATGCCAAGCAACTAATCTTTCTCCAAGATAAAATGCGCCGCCGCTAGTACTCTTGCGATCATCTACGCATCCAGCCCAATCGGCATCAGAATATGCAACTAGAGTGAAGGATTTGCCTTTGGGATACCAGATACCAAGCTCCATAGTACCTTTCAGATATCGAAAGATTCGTTTCACTGCTGTAAGGTGCGTTTCAGTTGGTGCTGCTTGAAAACGTGCAACCATACATACTGCTTGTAGAAGATCTGGTCTTATAGCAGTTAAGTAGAGCAAGCTTCCTATCATAGAGCGATAGGTGGTATGATCAACGGATGAGGCCTTATCATCTTTGCTAAGCTTTGTGTTCGTTGACATTGGTGTGCTCACTGGCTTGCTGTCTTCCATATTGAACCGTTTTAGCATTTCCTTAATGTACTTCATTTGTGATATGAAGATACCATGTTTCAGCTGCTGAACTTGTAAACCAAGAAAGAACTTTAGTTCTCCAAGCATCGACATTTCAAATTCTTTCTTCATCTCTTCAGCAAAATTCCTGCACATCTCCTCATCATTGCCACCAAAGATTATGTCATCAACATAAACAATGACAACCAGCTGTTTGCTTAACTCAGTTTTGACATACAGATTGCTATCAACAAGTCCTTTTCCAAAACCGATCTTGCGGAGATAGAGATCCAGCCTTGCATACCATGCCCTTGGCGCTTGTTTCAGTCCATAAAGAGCCTTTTTCAATTTGCACACTAGATCTGAATTTTTGCTAATAAGAAAACCATCAGGTTGCTCAATGTAGACCTCTTCTTCAAGTAAACCATTCAAGAAAGCTAACTTTACGTCCATCTGAAATACTTTGAAGGTTTTGTATGCTGCCAATGCAAGAAACATACGAATAGCTTCCAGACGAGCCACCGGTGCAAAGGTCTCTTCAAAATCTATGCCTTCAACTTGAGCATAGCCTTTACAAACCAACCTTGCTTTGTTTCTAATGACTTGACCAACTTCATTCAGCTTATTCCGAAAGACCCATTTAGTACCAATAACATTGTTATCAGTAGGTCTAGGAACAAGTTCCCATGTGGAGTTCTTCTCAATTTGCTCCAACTCCTCATGCATAGCTTTCAACCAACTTTCATCGAAACTGGCTTCAGCCACAGTCTTGGGTTCAATGGTGGACACAAGTGAGTAATTGCTAACTACACTTTGTCTAGTTTGAACGCCTGCCTTAGGATCTCCAATGATTTGATCCTTAGGGTGTTGCTCTACCCAAGTGCTGTGCTTCTTAGGTGTAGAATCTTCTGAGTCATCCTTTGATTTCTCAGAATCATTAGATTCAGCCTTCTCATCATCAATCTCACTCGAGTCCTCATAAACTGGACTGTCATTATGAGTTGCATTCTTTGGTTCAATATTCTCATCTATTCTCACATCAGCACTTTCTATGATTTTTCTGGTTCTTTTGTTAAGACACCTATATGCCTTGCTAGTAGAGGAGTAACCCAGAAATATACCTTCGTCAGCTCTTTCTTCAAATTTGCCCGGATTTTGTTCGAGCCGCTTGATGTAACACTTGCTGCCGAAGACTTTGAAGTGCTTGACTGTTGCTTTTCTTCCAAACCATAGCTCATAGGGAGTTTTGTCTTCATGTGGCCTGATCAAGCATCGGTTTTGTATGTATACAGCCGTATGAATTGCCTCTTTCCAATACTTGTCAGCCATCTTGCTTTCACTTAGCATCGTACGAGCCATCTCTTGTACGGTGCGATTCTTCCGTTCCACAACTCCATTTTGCTGTGGAGTTCTAGGGGCTGAGTACTGTCTTTGAATGCCATGTTGTTCACAATATTTAGTGAACTCTTCAGATGTGAACTCGCCTCCACGATCAGACCTTAAAATCTTGATTCGTTTTTCCAATTGATTTTCAACCTGTGCTTTAAACACTTTAAAACGATCAAGTGCTTGATGCTTATGCTTAAGAAACAATACCCATGTCATACGTGTATAATCATCAATGCATAACATGAAATACTTATCTCCATTGGTGCTTTGAGTTCGCATCGGTCCACAGAGATCAGTGTGCACTAGCTCAAGAGGTTTCTTGGAATGATGCTCCTTTGACTTGAACATAACCCTCGTTTGCTTTCCCTTTTGGCAAGAGTCGCAAATGGGATTGGAAGGCTTTTCAACTTTAGACATGCCTCTTACAGCCTTTGAATTGCAAATCTTTGACATGTTATCAAAGCTTAGATGCCCAAGGCGTTTGTGCCACAACCAACTTTCCTCTGTCCGACTCATCAAGCAGGTCTTTTCAGCTCCATCTGACAATGTATAGAGATTTCCAGCAGTTCTTGATCCAGTTGCCACTGTTTTGCCGTTGCTACTCTTCTTGATGGCAAACCCATTCTTTGTGAAGATAACTTCATGACCCTTGTCACAGATCTGGCTCGCACTAAGCAGGTTGTGTCTCAATCCAGACACATATAAGACTTCTTCCGATCTGATCTTGTTTGCCATAAGCTGAATAACACCTTTTCCGCAGATTTTGGCACCATCATTGTTGCCAAACTTCACTGAACCGCCTTCATAGTGCTGTAATTTGATGAATTTCTCTTTATCACCAGTCATATGGCTTGAACAACCACTATCAAGGACCCATGGTGCTGTCTTCTTTTGTGCATTGAATGTCGTTTGCACAATGAGAGATTCTTTGGGACTTTCTGCACTTTGCTTTGCTCTCCAAGCCTTGACTAACTTGGGTTTCTTTTCAACCTGAAATTTGTTAGCAATATGCAACCTACAATCCCTAGCCAAGTGTCCATAATTATGACACATATAGCACTCAATTTTGTGGCTACTTAGGATTGAAAAAGGATTCCTAGTCACAAATGGGCTGTTTCTAACATAGAATCTACAATCAGCTCTTTTATGTCCAAACATATTACAATGAAAGCAATAACCATAGAATTTGTATCTTCTTTGTGGCTGGTTAATCTTCATTACCTTTCTAGCAGGAATGGACTCCTTTCTAGGTTGAGTGGGCTTCATAGAGTTAGAAGGTGCAGTGACTTGCTTCACAAACTCTTTCTTTTCAGGAGGTGCAATCTTAGAGGATTCACCTTTCTCAAATCCTAGACCAAATCTGAAGTGGGCAGGTCTTTGAACTTTCAGTAGTTCATTGAGTTTCATAGTCCCTTCAATCGCTTGGAGCGCTTTGAGTTTTTTGCTATTTTCCAAATTTTCAGCCTTTGCTCTAGCGATCTCAGTTTCAAGTTTCATAGCCTCTTCCTTTTTTATACTTATTTGGTTTTCAAGGACTTCTACCATTCTTTTATATTCTTCTACTTGAGTTTTCAAAGCAATAATAGAACTTTCAGATTCATGGAGAAGTTTCAGATTTTTCTTACTTGATTTGCGTTCCATGCTAAGCTCCTCAAGTGCGGCTATGAGTTCCTCTTCAAGATTGACTTCAGCCTCCTCATCCTCTTCCGGATCTAGCTCTTCTTCTTCTTCAACAGTGACCATGAAAAGAGCTTCGGTTGATTCATCATCGTCTGAAGTTTCAGACGTGCTGTCATCTTGTTGACATAGAAAGTTTTTAGCTTTGCCCCTTTTTCTGAAATTTCTCTTTCCTTTACTCTTTTCAGCATAAGAGTCATTATCATTGTCTTCTTTTAGCGGACACTTCGCAGCAAAGTGACCAATACCTCCACAATTGAAGCATTTAAAGGGTAGCTTCCCTTTGTACTTGCCATTGCTTCCTTTCTTCAACTTTCTAACAAATTGAGCCTCAAGCTCATCATCATCAGAATCAACATCATGACCAGCAGTCTCTTATGCCTTTTTCTGAACTTTGAAGGCCGCTTCTTTATCAGATGAAGACGTTTTTCCTATGCGCATCTCATAGGCAGTTAGAGAACCATGTAATTCATCCATGGAAAATGCATTCAGATCTTTGGCTTCTTCAATGGCTGAGACTTTTGAATCAAACCGGGGAAGAAGAGATCTTAGAACCTTTTTTACGATGACCGGCTCTTTAATCTCCTCCCCTAGTCCACGAATGTCATTCGTGACTTCATTCACTCGTTGCATATACGAGTCAACATTCTCGCTTTCCTCCATGCGAAGAGACTCGAATTGAGAGCGATGAGTTTACAATTTGGCTTCTTTAATCTTCTCATCACCTTCATGTATGCTTTGCAACTTGTCCCAAATTTCCTTGGCTGTTTTGCATGCAATTACTTTGACAAGCTCGCTGTCCACAAGGCCACTAAAGAGTGCATTCTGCGCCTTGGAGTCGTTGTCTGCTAACTTCTTCGATGCTGTATCATTGGGTACGGTGGCAGCATTGTAACCGGCTCTGACAGCCTCCCAAACATCATAGCCAAGAGATTTGATGAAGGCTTGCATCCTAATCTTCCAAAAGAGTAATTGGAACCATCAAACAGAGGTGCTTTCATATTCCCTGTATTGACCGCCATGTGATTTGACAAGAGATCACCCTTAGCGTATTAAACTGATCAAGGGAACCTCGCTCTGATACCAATTGTTGGATACCGCGATCACTGAGAGGGGGGGTGAATCAGTGATTTCTAAAAACAGGTCCAATTCAACAACAAAACAAGTCAAACCACACAATGACACCAGATTTAACGTGGTTCACCGAAAGGCTACGTCCACGGTTCAAAGACTGTCCGAACACCAATCCGGGACAGATCTGAATCTTATTTAGTCGCACCAACGACAAAGAGCACCAACCCTTAGTTTCAGATAGCACCAACTATCTAGGAAGCACCGACTCCCTTTACAATTTATCTGCACCCACAGATAGGATCACCAAACCCCAAACACCAAGCACCAACTTGATGTAAAAACAGAATAGAAGATAAATTCTGTCTACAGCCCTTCCCCTCTACAATTCTCTCTCTCTCAATCCCTTACAAATTGAAATTAAAGCATAAACAGAGAGACACTTAACTCATGGACGAATCACCATCTTCAAGAGCATAATCTCGTCCACAATTGCTGTAGAAAACGTCACCACATCAGCACACAGCAACACACACCAGCAGCTTCTTCTTTCTCTCAAGAACTCTCTAAAACTCTTCTCTATTCTTTCTCTCTTCTGGTGTATATTTAGAACGACCCATACATGCCTTTATATAGGTTATAGTAACCCTTAATTGTATTTAAAACAGGCTACAATTCGTTTAGAAAGAGTCCCAAACAAATTAGATAAGTGTGCTGAATTTTCATGCAAAACTTCTAATTCTGCGCAACTCTGGTTCCCGTGCTCGGTCGACATCATGGCTTGCTCGGTCGACCGAAGACACTGACTGGAAACAGACAACTTTTGAGCTCGGTCGACATCCTGGGGTCCCGGTCGACCGAAGACACACTGTGTCACGAAAATAACTGAGAGCTACCTGAAACTGTTTTCTGCAGGTTTCTTCTTGCTCGGTCGACCGCATGAAGAGCCCGGTCGACCGTGTGCTCTGCTTCAGGAATTCTGAATTCCTGACAGTTTCAAATCTGATTCTTCTCTTCAGCTCTATCAATACCAGCTTATTAACATCATGTTTGTGACAATGTGTTGACAAGAATTCCAACTCAAAACAATACTTGAGATGCTAACTTCTTCAATTCATCAAAAGACTTCTCATGACATCTCAAATTCCAACAAGACAAGGTGGCTTCAGAAGATACATTGCTAGGCGTCGCCGGAGTGTAAGTGCTCTCATCAGACGATGCTTCGGAAGAGCTATAATCCCGAATTACCACATTACAGGAAGCTCTGACGGGAGACGTTGCCTGATCGGAGTCAGACTCATCCTCGGATGTAAGAGGATCGTCTATCCAGCAATTTTCTCCATTTTCAGGAGTTAAGGGAGGATGTACCTGGTGGTCTTCAGGGACTTCAGGCTCTGGATTGCGAGGAGGCTCGTTGACGCGTTCTTGCTCTTGTTCTAGAGCGAGTCGCTGCAAGATCCTTGCATATTCTTCAAGATCAGGCATGGGAGTCTTCTTCATCAACTCTTTGTGGCTCAACATGGTTGATTTCCACTGGAGTAATGAGAGGTGCTGGGTCAGCAGCATTTTCTTGTACAGCTTCTTGGTCTTCTTCATCATCAGACCAGGATCCTTGTGGCTGTAGGGGGTTATACCAGATTACTGGCATAAGATGAGACTCAGGAACCCAATCTTCATCGGAGAGATATTCTCCTGTTTCAAGGGACTCCTCCCACTCATCTGTGTAGTTGGATTCGAATCCATCATCGGTGTCGCTGGACTCGTATCCATCAATGGAGAATCCAACTACCGAATTGCAAGAGTATGATGCCTCCTGCATGGCTTCTTTGAATTGAGGTGGCATGAAATCACTGAGAGTGAATTTCCTTACCCCTTTTGAAGTCTCTGGAAGGGATGTTTTTGTTACCTCCAGTGAAGCGGTAGAGGAAGCCTCTGCCTTTTCTTTGACCTCTAGTTTTGGCTGGGTCTTCTCTTGCCGTTTGAGCTTGAGGAGATGTTTCCTATCCTGCCTTCGCTGTTGAGCTGTAGGCTTTGTTTTCACGACCTCCCAATTTTCATCTTCCAGGAGATCGGGATGTACCCATATTGGTTGTCCGTCTGGTGTCGGGTAAGGAACCAGTTGCTCGGACGCTTGGATTGAGTTTATCACCTTGAAGGAAGTAGTGATCTTTTTCTTCGGTGATTTTGATGTTTGTCCACATGTCACCATGTTGACGGAGGCAGACCCATAGTTTTTGTCAAAGGTGATGACTCCGTTTTTCCATTTCTCTTTTATTTTCTCCCTCATAACGAAGCATTGATTGAGAGGATGCGAGATCATCTGGTGGTATGGACAGTACCGAGGATCGTTGGTTTTGCCAACATCACCCGGTCTTTTTGGTTCAGGCAAGGTGAGCTTGCCGTTTGCCACAAGAGCCCCGAAGATTTCATCAACATCTTCATCAAATGGGTATTTCTTCTCTACTCGTTCTTTGAAGGCATCAGAGAGTTCAGGTCTCTTACCCGCAGCTTTGTTTTCAGCTTTCTTTGGTGGCTGAGGAGCTGACTTGGTCTGCACATTGAGGACCTCTTTTTTCTTTGGTTTAGAGGTTGCAATGGCGGTTGGCTCTTTTCTTGATGATTTCTGACTGTTGAGGTCTTTAATCACCGTTTCAGCTTCCATGGAAGCTTCTAGGAGTTCTCCCAGGTTTTTTGATTTGTTGCCGATGATCATGGAGCGGATTCTGGCTCTCATGTTGTTTCGGCAGATGTCGACTAGCGACGCTTGTGGCAATACATCAGAGCATTTGTATGCCATTGCTTTCCACTTGTGAATGAAGTCATATGTTGATTCATTCTCCCCCTGTTTTAGGCTGCACAGCTGAGCCATAGTAGCGGGATGATCCTCACCTTTGAAGTGAGTCAGGAAGCGTGTCTCTAGCATGGCCCAGTTTTGGATTGAGTCCTCTGGCAGAGTGGAGTACCAATCGAAGGCCGTACCTTTTAGGGTACTTGCAAAGAGGCGGATCTTGAGTGCATCTTGATCCGCGATAGCTCCCGTCAGGATCTTGAAGTGGATGACGTGCTGTCTGGCTGATCCTTTCCCCGTATATGTTTGGCGAGTAGGATGCTTGAATTTGGTGGGGAACGGGACCGAGTCCATCCATAAGGGATATGGTGGCTTGATCCCATGCTCCTTGAGTATATCCTCTTCTTTTGCTTTGGCGAGGATACTGTCTACGTCCTTTTTTGTAAGGGCGCGTGACTCATTTTCTTCTCTATTTACCTCGTCGTCTTGATGATTCGGAGGAGGTTCATTGTTCGCCTGATTTTGGAAGGCGAGGAGAAGGTTTTCCATCAGAGTTTCAATCCTCTGCTGGCCCTGTTCCAACTGTTGGATGCGGGTGATCGCATCTTCTGGAGGTGGATTGCGGGGTGGTGGCTCAGAATTTGTAGCCAAGACATTCATCCTTCGTGATTCGAACGAAGAAACTGTCCTGGTGACTGAGCTGGGGCTCATTCTTTTTGAAGAAGAGCTTGAGGAAGGATCACTCTGCTGTCCTTTGCTTGAAGGAGCAGGGGATTCTTCTGAATGTCTTCTTGTCCTGGAGACGCTGCGGGTCATCGGACGTCGGACATGGATTTTTGTTGCTGATTTTTGGCGCCTTCTGGTTTTTCCAACCATATGGACGGCAGCAACTTGGTTGGGTCTTTCTTTTTCGACCCATTTGGGAGAGACTTGAAGTGTAGGAGACTGAGTCCTTTGCTTTGTTAGATATCGCGATCACTGAGAGGGGGGGTGAATCAGTGATTCTTTAAAAACAGGTCCAATTTAACAACAATAGCAAGTCAAATCACACAAGGACACCAGATTTAACGTGGTTCACCAAAAGGCTACGTTCACGGTTCAAAGACTGTCCGAACACCGATCCGGAGCAGGTCTGAATCTTATTTAGTCGCACCAACGACAAAGAGCACCAACCCTTAATTCAGATAGCACCAACTATCTAGGAAGCACCTACTCCCTTTAAGTTTCAGATAGCACAACTATCTAGGAAGCACCGACTCCCTTTACAATTTATCTGCACCAACAGATAGGATCACCAAACCCCAGACACCAAGCACCAACTCGATGTTCTACAGAAGTAAAGTAGAAACCTTTTTCTACAGCCCTTCCCCTCTACAATCTCTCTCTCTCAATCCCTTACAAATTGTAAATTTAAAGCATAAACAGAGAGACACTTATCTTATGGACGAAACACCATCTTCAAGAGCACATTCTCGTCCACACTTGCTGTAGAAACTTGCAACACAGCAACACACAGCAGCAGAGCCTTCTTCTCTCCAAAACTCTCTCTTTTCTCTCTTATGTTTCTCTACTCTTCTGTGTCTTCTAAAAACGAGCCTTACATTCCTTTATATAGGTTGTAGCAACCCTTAAGTATGTTCAAAATAGGCTACAATTCGTTTAGAAAGAGTCCCAAACGAAAGACACAAAGTTCCTGAATTTTCGTGCAAAACTTCTAATTCTGCGCAACTCTGGTTCCCGTGCTCGGTCG
This sequence comes from Litsea cubeba, assembly GCA_012931725.1. NCBI lineage: Eukaryota > Viridiplantae > Streptophyta > Magnoliopsida > Laurales > Lauraceae > Litsea > Litsea cubeba. Next base: position 70,474,691 of record CM022946.1, read on the forward strand.
ACATCCTGCCTTGCTCGGTCGACATCATACACAGTCTGGAATCAGACAACTATCGTGCTCGGTCGACATCATGCCTTGCTCGGTCGACATCATACACTGCGCGGTCGACATCCTGGGGTGCCCGGTCGACCGACGACACACTGTGTCACGAAAATAACTGGGAGCTCACCTGAACTGTTTTCTGCAGGTTTACCTTGCTCGGTCGACATCCTGGGGTGCCCGTTCGACCGAAGACTCTGTTTCAGGAATTCTGAATTCCTGAACTACTTTAGCTCTGTTTCCTCTTTTAAGCTTTATCAACACCAACCTATTAACATCATGCTTATGACATCGTGTTGACAATAATTCCAACTCAAACTGATACTTGAGATACTGATTCTTCAATTCTTCAAAAGACTTCTCAAGTCATCTCAAATTCCAACAATCTCCCCCTTTGGAATTGTTGGCAACACTTTTGGAACTTCAACACTTAGAACACATTAATCTAGTTGATCTTCATGAAGCTTCTTCAGAACCATAGGCTCCCCCTGTCTTAAAAAAAAACAGAATCAAGATCTCTAACACTCTTGATACCAATCTTCCCAAAGTTATCATAACTTCTTTAAGCATAGCAGCATAAGCCTTTCTCCCCCTTTGACAACAAGTCCAAAGGGACCAACCAAGGAGCGAATAGGATATTCAAGGAATACATTGCTCCCCCTTTCATGCACAACTCCTAAGGATTAGGAGAGTGAGTAACTCCTAATTTTTTCCGGAGATACTCGAAGACTTCCTTTGGCAGAGGTTTTGTGAAGATATCAGCAACTTGCTCAGTAGTTGGAACATATTCCATCTTTACCTCACCATCTGCAACCTTTTCCTTGAGAAAGTGATATCGTATTGCAATATGCTTTGTTCTAGAATGCTGAAACAGGATTCTTAGAGATGTGGATTGCACTTGTGTTGTCACATAGTATCGGCGTAGGATCCGTTGTCGGAACTCCTAGATCAGAGAGCATTTGCCGCATCCACAATACTTGCGTACAACAAGTTGCCGCTGCAATATATTCTGCTTCCGCTGTAGAAAGGGATACTGAATCTTGTTTCTTACTGTGCCATGCCACCAACCTGTCACCGAGATAGAATGCACCACCGCTTGTACTCTTGCGATCATCTATACATCCAGCCCAATCGGCGTCAGAGTATGCAACAAGAGTGAAGGATTTGCCTTTAGGATACCAAATACCAAGCTCCATGGTACCTTTCAGATATCGAAATATCCTTTTTACAGCTGTAAGGTGCGTCTCAGTTGGTGATGCTTGAAATCGAGCCACCATACATACTGCTTGCAGAAGATCCGGTCTTGTAGCAGTCAAATAAAGCAAGCTTCCAATCATAGATCGATAAGTGGTGTGATCAACGGACGAACCCTTATCATCTTTGCTTAGCTTTGTGTTCGTTGTCATTGGTGTGCTCACTGGCTTGCTGTCTTCCATGTTAAAACGCTTCAGCATTTCCTTGATGTATTTCATCTGTGATATGAAGATACCATGTTTCAGCTGCTGAACTTGTAAACCAAGGAAGAACTTTAGTTCTCCAAGCATTGACATCTCAAATTCTTTCTTCATCTCTTCAGCAAAATTCCTGCATATTTCTTCATCATTGCCACCAAAGATTATGTCATCGACATAAACAATAACAACCAGCTGTTTGCTCAACTCTGTTTTGACATAAAGATTGCTATCAACTAGGCCTTTGCCAAATCCGATCTTACGGAGATATAGGTCCAGCCTTGCATACCACGCCCTTGGCGCTTGTTTCAGCCCATAAAGAGCCTTTTTCAGCCTGCACACTAGGTCTGAATTTTTGCTAATGAGAAAACCATCTGGTTGCTCAATGTAGACCTCTTCTTCAAGTAATCCATTCAAGAAGGCTGACTTTACATCCATCTGAAATACCTTGAAGGTTTTGTATGCAGCCAATGCAAGAAACATACGAATGGCTTCCAGACGAGCCACCGGTGCAAAGGTCTCTTCAAAATCTATGCCTTCTACTTGAGCATAGCCTTTACAAACCAACCTTGCTTTGTTCCGTATGACCTGACCATCTTCATTCAGTTTATTCCGAAAGACCCATTTAGTACCAATAACATTCTTATCGGTAGGTCTAGAAACTAGTTCCCATGTGGAGTTCTTCTCAATTTGCTCCAACTCCTCATGCATAGCTTTCAACCAACTTTCATCGAGACTGGCTTCCGCCACAGTCTTGGGTTCAATGGTGGACACAAGTGAGTAATTGCTAACTACACTTTGTCTTGTTTTAACACCGACCTCAGGATCTCCAATGATTTGATCCTTAGGGTGTTGCTCTACCCAAGTGCTTTTCTTTCTAGGTGTAGCATCCTCTGAGTCATCCTTTGATTTCTGAGAATTATTAGGTTCAGCCACTTCATCATCAATCTCACTCGAGTCCTCATAAACTGGACTGTCATAATGAGTTACATTCTTTGATTCAAGGTTTTCATCAATTCTAACATCGGCACTTTCTATGATTTTTCTGGTCCGTTTGTTAAGACATCTGTAAGCCTTACTAGAGAAGGAGTAACCCAGAAATATACCTACATCAGCTCTTTCTTCAAATTTGCTCGGATTTTGTTCAAGACGCTTGATGTAACACTTGCTACCGAAGATTCTGAAGTGCTTGACTGATGCTTTTCTCCCAAACCATAGCTCATAAGGAGTTTTGTCTTCATGTGGCCTGATCAAGCATTGATTCTGAATGTATACAGCCGTATGGATTGCCTCCTTCCAATATTTGTCAGCTAGCTTGCTCTCAGTTAGCATTGTGCGAGCCATCTCTTGCACTGTGCGATTTTTCCGTTCCACAACTCCATTTTGCTGTGGAGTTCTAGGGGCTGAATATTGTCTTTGAATGCCATGATGCTCACAATATTTAGTGAACTCTTCAGATGTGAATTCACCTCCTCGATCAGACCTTAAAATCTTGATACGTTTTCCAAGCATATTTTCAACCTGTGCTTTAAACACTTTAAAACGATCAAATGCTTGATGTTTATGCTTAAGAAACAATACCCATGTCATACGAGTATAATCATCAATGCATAACATAAAATACTTATCTCCATTGGTGCTTTGAGTTCGCATCGGTCCACAGAGATCAGTGTGCACTAGCTCAAGAGGTTTCTTTGAATGATGCTCCTTTGTCTTGAACATTACCCTCGTTTGCTTTCCCTTTTGGCAAGACTCGCAAATGGGGTTGGAAGGCTTTTCAATTCTAGACATACCTCTGACAGCCTTTGAGTTGCAAATCTTTGACATGTTATCAAAGTTTAGATGCCCAAGGCGTTTGTGCCACATCCAACTTTCCTCTGTCCGACTCATCAAGCAAGTCTTTTCAGCTCCATCTGACAATGTATAGAGATTTCCAGCAGTCCTAGATCCAGTAGCCACTGTTTTGCCGTTGCTACTCTTCTTGATAGCAAACCCTTTCTTAGTGAAGACAACTTCGTGGCCTTTGTCACAGATCTGGCTCACACTAAGCAAGTTGTGTTTCAGTCCAGACACATATAAGACCTCGTCTGATCTGATCTTGTTTGCCTTTAAGCTGAACAACACCTTTTCCGCAGATTTTGGCACCATCATTGTTACCAAACTTCACTAATCCGCCTTCATAGAGCTTGTAATTTGACGAATCTTTCCTTATCACCTGTCATATGGCTTGAACAGCCACTATCAAGGACCCATGGTGCTGCCTTCTTTTGTGCATTGAATGCCATTTGCACAATGAGAGATTCCTTGGAATTATCTTCCCTTTTCTTTGCCCTCCATGCCTTAACTAACTTGGGTGTCTTTTCAACCTGAAATTTGTTAGCAATAGGCAACCTACAATCCCTAGCCAAGTGTCCATAATTACAACACTTATAGCACTCAATTTTGTGGCTGTTTAGGATTGAGAAAGGGTTCCTAGTCACTAATGGACTGTTTCTTACATAGAATCTACAATCAGCTCTTTTATGTCCATATCTATTACAATGATAGCAATAACCATAGAATCTGAACATTCTTCCTTTCTTAGGTGGCTGGTTAAACTCCACAAACCTTTTCTTATTGACCATCTCACTACTAGGCTGATTTTGACGCTTTGTAGCCTTGAGAGGTATGGCACTTTGTTTCATAAACAAAGAAGGTGCAGCTTTAGAGGACTCTCCATGCTCAAATCCAATACCAAATTTATTGTGGAAGGGCTTTTGAACTTTCAGAATTTCATTGAGTTTCATTGTCCCTTCAATTGCTTGGAGTGCTTTGAGTTTTCGGCTACTTTCCAAGTTTTCAGCCTTTGCTCTAGCGATTTCAGTTTCAAGTTTCATAGCCACTTCCTTTTTGACACTTATTTGATTTTCAAGGACTTCCACCATTCTTTTATATTCTTCAACTTGAGTTTTCAAAGCAATAATTGAACTTTCAAATTCACGAAGAAGTTTCAGATTTTTCTTACTTGTTTTTCGTTCCATGCTAAGCTCCTCAAGTGCGGCAATGAGTTCTCCTTCAAGATTGACCTCAGCCTCCTCTTCCTCTTCCGGCTCTTGCTCCTCTTCTTCTTCAACGGTAACCATGAAGAGAGCTTCAGTTGCCTCGGCTGATTCATCATCTTCTGAAGTTTCAGACGTACTGTCATTATATTGACTGATGAAGCTTTTTGCTTTGCCCCTCTTTCTGAAATTTTTCTTCCATTTACTCTTATCAACATAAGAGTCATCTTCATCGTTTTCTTTCAGCGGACACTTCGCAGCAAAGTGACCAACACCGCCACAATTGAAGCATTTAAAGGGTAGCTTCCCTTTGTACTTTCCATTGCTTCCTTTCTTCAGCTTTCTAACAAATTGAGCCTCAAGCTCATCATCATCAGTATCAGCATCATGACCAGCAGTCTTTCCCTTTTTCTGAACTTTGAAGGCCGCTTCTCTATCAGATGAAGACGTCTTACCTATGCGCATCTCATAGGCAGTGAGTGAACCATGCAATTCATCCATGGTAAATTGATTCAGATCCTTGGCTTCTTCTATGGCTGAGACTTTTGAATCAAACCGGGGAAGTAGAGATCTTAGAACCTTTTTGACGATGACTGGTTCTTTAATCTCCTCCCCGAGTCCACGAATGTCATTCGTGACTTCATTCACTCGTTGCATATACAAGTCAACATTCTCGCTTTCCTCCATGCGAAGAGACTCGAATTGAGAGCGATGGGTTTGCAATTTCGCTTCTTTGATCTTCTCATCTCCTTCATGAATGCTTTTCAACTTGTCCCATATTTCCTTGGCTGTTTTGCATGCAATTACTTTGACCAGCTCGCTGTCCACAAGGCCACTAAAGAGTGCATTCTGCGCCTTGGAGTCGTTGTCTGCCAACTTCTTCGTTGCAGCATCAGTGGGTACGATGGCAGCATTGTAACCGACTCTGACAGTCTCCCAGACATCATAGCCAAGTGATTTGATGAAGGCCTGCATTCTTATCTTCCAGAAGGAGTAGTTAGAACCATCAAACAAAGGTGCTTTCTTATTCCCTGTATTGGTTGCCATGTGATTTGACAAGAGATCACCCTTAGCGTGTTAAGCTTATCAAGGGAAACTTCGCTCTGATACCAATTGTTAGATATCGCGATCACTGAGAGGGGGGGGGTGAATCAGTGATTCCTTTTTAAACAGGTCCAATTTAACAACAATAGCAAGTCAAATCACACAAGGACACCAGATTTAACGTGGTTCACCAAAAGGCTACGTCCACGGTTCAAAGACTGTCCGAACACCGATCCGGAGCAGGTCTGAATCTTATTTAGTCGCACCAACGACAAAGAGCACCAACCCTTAATTCAGATAGCACCAACTATCTAGGAAGCACCTACTCCCTTTAAGTTTCAGATAGCACCAACTATCTAGGAAGCACCGACTCCCTTTACAATTTATCTGCACCAACAGATAGGATCACCAAACCCCAGACACCAAGCACCAACTCGATGTTCTACAGAAGTAAAGTAGAAACCTTTTTCTACAGCCCTTCCCCTCTACAATCTCTCTCTCTCAATCCCTTACAAATTGTAAATTTAAAGCATAAACAGAGAGACACTTATCTTATGGACGAAACACCATCTTCAAGAGCACATTCTCGTCCACATTTGCTGTAGAAACTTGCAACACAGCAACACACAGCAGCAGAGCCTTCTTCTCTCCAAAACTCTCTCTTTTCTCTCTTATGTTTCTCTACTCTTCTGTGTCTTCTAAAAACGAGCCTTACATTCCTTTATATAGGTTGTAATAACCCTTAAGTGTGTTCAAAATAGGCTACAATTCGTTTAGAAAGAGTCCCAAACGAAAGACACAAAGTTCCTGAATTTTCGTGCAAAACTTCTATTTCTGCGCAACTCTGGTTCCCGTGCTCGGTCGACATCCTGCTTTGCTCGGTCGACATCATACACAGTCTGGAAACAGACAACTATCGTGCTCGGTCGACATCATGCCTTGCTCGGTCGACATCATACACTGCTGCGGTCGACATCCTGGGATGCCCGGTCGACCGAAGACACACTGTGTCACGAAAATAACTGGGAGCTCACCTGAACTGTTTTCTGCAGGTTTACCTTGCTCGGTCGACATCCTGGGGTGCCCGGTCGACCGAAGACTCTGTTTCAGGAATTCTGAATTCCTGAACTACTTTAGCTCTGTTTCCTACTTTTAAGCTCTATCAACACCAACCTATTAACATCATGCTTATGTACATCGTGTTGACAATAATTCCAACTCAAACCTGATACTTGAGATACTGATTCTTCAATTCTTCAAAAGACTTCTCAAGTCATCTCAAATTCCAACATGCTTCTCTAGTCTCTTTTGCCGGTATGACGCGCGGTGGTGTATACTGACGAGCAATTTGAGCTTCGGTCAGCTCTGGCTGGGCTTTGACGATGAAGGATGTGCTCCCTCGGGTGCAGCAGCCGAGCCTGTCTTCTTTGCAGCTGGGCAAGGATAAGATGCGAACCCTGTCCTTCGCCTGTTGCAGCGAAGCTTTGAATTTTTGAAGTTCGGCCCCTGTAGAGATGAAGGGTCGAACTGCAGGTTTGTAGGCCTTAGCAGGTGCTTGTAGAGGCCTTGTGATGCATGATCTGATTTTGGGCTTGTAGGAACAAGCCGGCTCATGCTGGGATGACTTGGAAGTCAGGTTGGAGATGGGTCTCTCCTCTTTCATGTAGGCAAGAGGGTAGAACTGGTTCTCCTTGAGTGGGGCCAGGAATGCTGGCTTGGTAGATGTTTGGGACCTTCTTTGCTTTGGTGAAGGTCTTGGGGACCAAGTCTTGGGATAGACCTGATCGTTTGCAGGTCGAGGCTTCGTGGGGTTGCCACGGGCTTCAGGCCTTCTGGTGCTCGCCTTTGGTGTCACGGTAGTGACACGTTGAGAGGCGAGTTTCTGCTTCTTGGAGGGAGCAGTTTGTTCCTCAGGAAGTGGGAATGGTCCCAGCGTCCCAAAGATGATAGTCCGGGGAGTCGAGGTCGACCCGGAGTTCAGAGAGTTGCCGAGGGAGTTGACGCTTCGGCAGCTGATGGGGCGCTTGTAAGTGCGCGCAGTTTGCTTCTGTTGAAGCATGATTTGGTGCTTGCTCTCATCGAAAGTAATGGTTAATGAAGCTGCCATTGTTAGTTTTTTTCGAAAATTTTGGAAACAAGACCACATCCATTAGTAATCACAAGAATATAATGATCATAAATGGGAAGTTCTATGGTTTCGTCTTTTCAAATTGCTAGAGGAAGATGACCCAAGCAACATGAAGAAGGCAAAACGCCATAGAGGGTACAATTGTTCTGATCGCAGGTATGGTAAGCCCAGAATGGGCATCCCAGTGACTGCTAGAAGCAATTGTGAACTTAAATTCGACTTATCGAGAAGCAGAGCTTGCTCGAGGTAAGAAGAATATAAAGTTGGAGTTACAGATGTGCCGGTCGCAATACAGTAGACCCTGAAAGGGCGTACCAGTACCGCTAGACACAAATGTTTTGAGACCGCATCTATGAGATGAGATTCTCTGTTTTGAAAGGTCAAGATTGGATTCATCAAAGAGAGCAGATGGTATTCCGATCTAAACACGGGCTCAGCGATTTCCGCGAGCGCCAGTGCTCAGAAAGAAATGAACCATAATTTCTCGGATCTGAATCTAAAAATGACGAGTTTTTTTTTTTTTTTTTTGAAAGGCCAATATCGGGTTCATCAAAGAGAGCAAAAGGCACTCCAATCTGAACACGGGCTCAGCGATTTCCGCGAGCGCCAGTGCTAAAAAAGGAGAAGACCAAGATTTCTCCAATCTAAACCCAAAATGACGGAAGTTTTTTTTGGAAGATTTTTTTTTTAAATCTTTTATTTATTTATTTATTTTTTTTTTAAGATTTTTTTTTTTGAAATTTTTTTTTATTTTTTATTTTAAAATTTTTTATTTATTTTTTTTTTAAAAAATTTATTTTTAAAAAAAAATTTATTTAAAAGACGAGAGAGTACACATAGGCCTCCTAACCCGGTCTTATGAAATCTTGATTGATAGAATTGCCCCCAGGTAAGGGTAGGATTACTTAATGAACCCGTTTGGAGGACCCTTGCCTAGAACAGTCAAGCTGTCTCCACACTCTGGACAAGGCTTTTCTTGAATCAACCGTGATCAAAGAACGCAGTTGGTTTAACCTTAGTGGTCTATGTCTTTTTTTTTGTTTTTTTGTTTATATATATATATATTTTAATGAACTCATCGAAGAGAAACGATGGCCCAAAACCTTAGTCGAACAGGCTCAACATTTCTGCAAGCGCGATGAACGATAGGAACGGATCAAGGTTTCTCAATTTTGAATCCAAATTGAGAAATTTAAAATTTTTTATATTTTTTTTTATATATATATATTTTTTCTTTAATGAACTCATCGAAGAGAAACGATGGCCCAAAACCTTAGTCGAACAGGCTCAACATTTCTGCAAGCGCGATGAACGATAGGAACGGATCAAGGTTTCTCAATTTTGAATCCAAATGAGAAATCTAAAATTTTTTTTTTATATATATATAATTTTTTTTTAGATCTTTAATGAACTCATCGAAGAGAAACGATGGCCCAAAACCTTAGTCGAACAGGCTCAACATTTCTGCAAGCGCGATGAACGATAGGAACGGATCAAGGTTTCTTAATTTTGAATTCAAAATGAGAAATATAATTTTTTATTATTATTTTTTTTTAAAGAGAAAAAGTGGAAATAAATTCAAAGAATTAGAAATTTCCAAACAAAAAATCTCATCTCATTTCTTTTTTTTAGATCTTTAATGAACTCATCGAAGAGAAACGATGGCCCAAAACCTTAGTCGAACAGGCTCAACATTTCTGCAAGTGCGATGAACGATAGGAACGGATCAAGGTTTCTCAATTTTGAATCCAAGATACAAAATCTGATTTTTTTTTTGTTTTTTCTTTTTTTTTTTTGAAAAGAGAAAGAGTGGAAATAAATTCAAAGAATTAGAAATTTCCAAAAAATCTCATCTCATTTTTTTTAGATACGGAATTCAACATAGGCCACCAATCATAAAGTAGCCAAGGAATCGAGAAAAGAAATATAAGCATAGAGCAAAATATATGATATGCAAATATTTCATTTCTAGCATCGTGTTCTCAAATAAACGAGTCCCACCGGGTGATGCCAGCTTGATGGACCGCGCTCCGATGCTCGGGTTCCTACCGAGGTCGGCGGACGTGGGAGTCCGTTTGGTTCCGACCCTTTCGTAACCGGGGGGCAGGGGGCGTGCATCAACATTTCTTTTTTTTTTATGGGTGTGCCAGATTTTCTATTTTACTTGGAATTGCAAGTGGTGATCCGGAGATCAACCTTCGCAAGTAAAATGGAAATCAACTTCTTTCAAGTTTTCCATTGCAAATATATTTAAGAAAAGAGACATTTTCTTGATTTGCCGTGAAAGGCGGTTTTTTTGGCATTTATAGCCGATTTTGGCTTTTATAGCCGATTTTTGGCATTTATAGCCGATTTTGGCGTTTATAGCCGATTTACAATCCTTATCAATAATGAAAGACAAGAGTTGTGATTTTCTGTCTCTTTTAAAAAAATACAAACTACAATGAAAAGCAAGAAAAGGAGGATCTAACTTCTCAGGAGATTGTGGAGGACTCGTTTAGATTGACGGTCGCAAGCCATATGTGGGCTTCGCCATCATCCATGCAGATGAGAACAGAGGATGCTATTGATTCGCTTGGCTTGGCTATAACCTCAGGTTTTTAGAGGACAAAGACCAAAAGGAGGTCCTATGTCCAATAAAAAGCCGAGTAGACGGGCTGAAAAGCCACATCTAAGCCATTGGAGGCAGAAGGAGAAGGCAAGGACCTTGGGGGGGGGGGGGTACCCCCCAAGGGACTTTTATCACCTTGTAGCGGTGGTCGGTGTAGGATTTCCGCAGAGTTTTCTCTCTTTTCCTTTTCTGAGTTTCTGTGCTTTGTCTGTGTCTCTGTGTTTCTTCCGATCTCTTTCTTCTTGGTGAGCTCTCCTATTTATAGGCTTTTAGGTAGCCATTTAGGAGGGTTTATGGGCTTTTATTGTCATTAAGCCACATAATGGGAGGAGTTACAAAATTGAATTCTTTATTTTGTAACTCCTTTTTCTTGGCTTCTGATTGGCCGGAGGAGATTGAGGGCATTTAATCGCCTTTAATCGCCATGATGGGAGGAGTTTCATGGGTTAAATGCCATGAATCTCTTGACTTGTAACTCCCGAATGCTTGCTTCTGATTGGGCCGTCCAAAGAAATGGATTAATGACTGTAATAAAGCTAGTCAATTAATCGCATTAAGTGGTCGCCGAGCAGCTGAAGAGTCGCGGGCCGTGCCGCGTCTTTTGGGATTCTTCTGTCGATGATCATCGATGGATCTTCATGTAGATCGACATCAGATGACCATGTAATTTCAGGTGTTTGTTGCCAACAGCGGGTCGGTGCCATCTGTCCTGTCGATTTCTCGATCGGTCGGGTAGAAAGCATACTTTTTTTGGTTGACCGGGTGGCGATCAATATTGTTTTCGATACTCTTGATGATTAACCCGTGTTTTGGACGGATGTCAGAGGACTTGGTGTCTCAAAAGCATGAATTTTGGAAAGTACCAGAGGCTGGGCGCTTCGAATCGCGAAAAAACGGCAAAAACCGGGGTTTCCGGGGCCTTCCCGGCGACCCCGGGCTCCAAGGTCGCCGGCGACCCTGGGCCAGGGTCGCAGGGGTCTGCGACCCTGGGGGGTTTTCCCCCTTTTGTGTCCCGTTTTGTGTCCGTTTTTGCTGTTTTTCGATTCTTTTTCCTTCTGTATTTTTCCTTGACATTTTGACCATTTATTGGCCTGATTTCTTTGTAGGAAACCTGATGAGAATCCTTGCATTTTATTTTGCAAAGTTTCCAATTTCCTGAGAAAGCCGAAGACTTTGTCGTGCAGGGCTGCCGATTTTCCGTCAGAAGATGAAACTGGGTCAGACGATGTCGGAATGACCTGAAATTTGGTGTGAAGCCTCCTGAGCAATAAATAAGACCAACCATAGGGTTTTGTTTGAGTTTTGAAGCCGTTTGGGGTCCTATCACCAGTAGACTTGCTTTTGTCGCGATGAAGATGTCGAGGTTTGATGTGCGGTCAACCGATGTCCGATTGACTTGAAATTTGACAGGGGACCTATTGGAGTCATTTTAAGATGATCCATAGGCTCTGTCTTGGAAGCCATGGTCCCGGAGAGCTTTGCCGCCGAGAGGCCTGATTTGGCTTCCGAGGGTTGATGTAGGGTCAAACGTTGTCGGTTTGACTCGGAACTTGACGTGGAGCCTTTTGGAAGTATTTTGAGACCATCCTGTTAGATATCGCGATCACTGAGAGGGGGGGGGGGTGAATCAGTGATTCTTTAAAAACAGGTCCAATTTAACAACAATAGCAAGTCAAATCACACAAGGACACCAGATTTAACGTGATTCACCAAAAGGCTACGTCCACGGTTCAAAGACTGTCCGAACACCGATCCGGAGCAGGTCTGAATCTTATTTAGTCGCACCAACGACAAAGAGCACCAACCCTTAATTCAGATAGCACCAACTATCTAGGAAGCACCTACTCCCTTTAATTTTCAGATAGCACCAACTATCTAGGAAGCACCGACTCCCTTTAGTTTCAGATAGCACCAACTATCTAGGAAGCACCGACTCCCTTTACAATTTATCTGCACCAACAAATAGGATCACCAAACCCCAGACACCAAGCACCAACTTGATGTTTTACAGAAGTAAAGTAGAAACCTTTTTCTACAGCCCTTCCCCTCTACAATCTCTCTCTCTCAATCCCTTACAAATTGAAAATTAAAGCATAAACAGAGAGACACTTATCTTATGGACGAAACATCATCTTCAAGAGCACATACTCGTCCACACTTGCTGTAGAAACTTGCAACACAGCAACACACAGAGACAACACTCTCTTCTCTCCAAAACTCTTTCTTTTCTTCTCTATTCCTCTCTTCTCTTATGTCTCTCAAAAACGAGCCTTACATGCCTTTATATAGGTTGTAATAACCCTTAAGTGTGTTCAAAATAGGCTACAATTCGTTTAGAAAGAGTCCCAAACGAAATAGATAAAGTTCCTGAATTTTCGTGCAAGACTTCTGTTTCTGCGCAACTCTGGTTCCCGTGCTCGGTCGACATCCTTCCTTGCTCGGTCGACATCATACACAGTCTGGAATCAGACAACTTTCGTGCTCGGTCGACATCATGCCTTGCTCGGTCGACATCATACACTGCGCGGTCGACATCCTGGGGTGCCCGGTCGACCGAAGACACACTGTGTCACGAAAATAACTGAGAGTTACCTGAATCTGTTTTCTGCAGGTTTCTTCTTGCCCGGTCGACCGCATGGGGTGCCCGGTCGACCGGCCACTCTGCTTCAGGAATTCTGAGAATTCCTGAACTGCTTTAGCTCTGTTTCTTCTTTTAAGCTCTATAAACACCAACCTACTAACATCATGCTTATGACATTGTGTTGACAATAATTCCAACTCAAAACAATGCTTGAGATACTAATCACTTCAATTCTTTATAAAGCTTCTCAAGTCATCTCAAATTCCAACAATCTCCCCCTTTGGAATTGTTGGCAACACTTTTGGAACTTCAACACTTAGAATTCTTTGTACCAGTTAACCTTCATGGAGCTTCTTCAGAACCATAGACTCCCCCTGTCTTAAAAAAAAAACAGAATCTCTAACACTCTTGATACCAATCTCCCTAAAGTTATCATAGCAAAACTTCTTCTAAGCATAGCAGCATAAGCCTTTCTCCCCCTTTGACAACAAGTCCAAAGGGACCAACGAAGGAGCGAATAGGATATTCAAGGAATACATTGCTCCCCCTTTCAAGCACAACTCCTAAGGATTAGGAGAGTGAGTAACTCCTAATTTTTTTCGGAGATACTCGAAGACTTCCTTTGGCAGAGGTTTTGTGAAGATATCAGCAACTTGCTCAGTAGTTGGAACATATTCCATCTTTACCTCACCATCTGCAACCTTTTCCTTGAGAAAGTGATATCGTATTGCAATATGCTTTGTTCTAGAATGCTGAACAGGATTCTTAGAGATGTGGATTGCACTTGTGTTGTCACATAGTATCGGCGTAGGATCCGTTGTCGGAACTCCTAGATCAGAGAGCATCTGCCGCATCCATAATACTTGCGTACAACAAGTTACCGCTGCAATATATTCTGCTTCCGCTGTAGAAAGGGATACTGAATCTTGTTTCTTACTGTGCCATGCCACCAACCTGTCACCGAGATAGAATGCACCAACGCTTGTACTTTTGCGATCATCTATACATCCAGCCCAATCGGCGTCAGAGTATGCAACAAGAGTAAAGGATTTGCCTTTAGGATACCAAATGCCAAGCTCCATGGTACCTTTCAGATATCGAAATATCCTTTTTACTGCTGTGAGGTGCGTCTCAGTTGGTGATGCTTGAAATCGAGCCACCATACATACTGCTTGCAGAAGATCCGGTCTTGTAGCAGTCAAATAAAGCAAGCTTCCTATCATAGATCGATAAGTGGTGTGATCAACGGACGAACCCTTATCATCTTTGCTTAGCTTTGTGTTCGTTGTCATTGGTGTGCTCACTGGCTTGTTGTCTTCCATGTTAAAACGCTTCAGCATTTCCTTGATGTATTTCATGTGTGATATGAAGATACCATGTTTCAGCTGCTGAACTTGTAAACCAAGGAAGAACTTTAGTTCTCCAAGCATTGACATCTCAAATTCTTTCTTCATCTCTTCAGCGAAATTCCTGCACATCTCTTCATCGTTGCCACCAAAGATTATGTCATCGACATAAACAATGACAACCAGCTGTTTGCTCAACTCTGTCTTGACATAAAGATTGCTATCAACCAGTCCTTTTCCAAAGCCGATCTTGCGGAGATAGAGGTCCAGCCTTGCATACCACGCCCTTGGCGTTTGTTTCAGCCCATAAAGAGCCTTTTTCAAGTTGCACACTAGGTCTGAATTTTTGCTAATAGGAAAACCATCAGGTTGCTCAATGTAGACCTCTTCTTCAAGTAATCCATTCAAGAAGGCTGACTTTACATCCATCTGAAATACCTTGAAGGTTTTGTATGCAGCCAATGCAAGAAACATACGAATGGCTTCCAGACGAGCCACCGGTGCAAAGGTCTCTTCAAAATCTATGCCTTCAACTTGAGCATAGCCTTTACAAACCAACCTTGCTTTGTTTCGTATGACCTGACCATCTTCATTCAGCTTATTCCGAAAGACCCATTTAGTACCAATAACATTCTTATCGGTAGGTCTTGAGACTAGTTCCCATGTGGAGTTCTTCTCAATTTGTTCCAACTCCTCATGCATAGCTTTCAACCAACTTTCATCGAGACTGGCTTCAGCCACAGTCTTGGGTTCAATGGTGGACACAAGTGAGTAATTACTAACTACACTTTGTCTTGTTTTAACACCGACCTCAGGATCTCCAATGATTTGATCCTTAGGGTGTTGCACTACCCAAGTGCTTTTCTTTCTAGGAGTAGCATCCTCTGAGTCATCCTTTGGTTTCTCATAATCATTAGGTTCAGCCACTTCATCATCAATCTCACTCGAGTCCTCATAAACTGGACTGTCATAATGAGTTACATTCTTTGATTCAAGGTTTTCATCAATTCTAACATCAGCACTTTCTATGATTTTTCTGGTCCGTTTGTTAAGACATCTGTAAGCCTTACTAGAGGAGGACTAACCAAGAAATGTACCTACATCAGCTCTTTCTTCAAATTTGCCCGGATTTTGTTCAAGACGCTTGATGTAACATTTGCTACCGAAGACTCTGAAGTGCTTGACTGTTGCTTTTCTCCCAAACCATAGCTCATAAGGAGTTTTGTCTTCATGTGGCCTGATTAAGCATCGATTCTGAATGTATACAGCCGTATGGATTGCCTCCTTCCAATATTTGTCAGCTAGCTTGCTCTCAGTTAGCATTGTGCGAGCCATCTCTTGCACTGTGCGATTTTTTCCGTTCCACAACTCCATTTTGCTGTGGAGTTCTAGGGGCTGAATATTGTCTTTGAATGCCATGATGCTCACAATATTTAGTGAACTCTTCAGATGTGAATTCACCTCCTCGATCAGACCTTAAAATCTTGATACGTTTTCCAAGCATATTTTCAACCTGTGCTTTAAACACTTTAAAACGATCAAATGCTTGATGTTTATGCTTAAGAAACAATACCCAAGTCATACGAGTATAATCATCAATGCATAACATAAAATACTTATCTCCATTGGTGCTTTGAGTTCGCATCGGTCCACAGAGATCAGTGTGCACTAACTCAAGAGGTTTCTTTGAATGATGCTCCTTTGTCTTGAACATTACCCTCGTTTGCTTTCCCTTTTGGCAAGAATCGCAAATGGGATTAGAAGGCTTTTTAATTGTAGACATACCTCTGACAGCCTTTGAGTTGCAAATCTTTGACATGTTATCAAAGTTTAGATGCCCAAGGCGTTTGTGCCACAATCCAACTTTCCTCTGTTCGACTCATCAAGCAAGTCTTTTCAGCTCCATCTGATAATGTATAGAGATTTCCAGCAGTCCTAGATCCAGTAGCCACTGTTTTGCCGTTGCTACTCTTCTTGATAGCAAACCCTTTCTTAGTGAAGACAACTTCGTGGCCTTTGTCACAGATCTGGCTCACACTTAGCAAGTTGTGTTTCAGTCCAGACACATATAAGACCTCGTCTGATCTGATCTTGTTTGCCTTTAGCTGAACAACACCTTTTCCGTAGATTTTGGCACCATCATTGTTACCAAACTTCACTGATCCGCCTTCATAGAGCTAGTAATTTGACGAATCTATCCTTATCACCTGTCATATGGCTTGAACAGCCACTATCAAGGACCCATGGTGCTGCCTTCTTTTGTGTATTGAATGCCATTTGCACAATGAGAGATTCCTTGGAATTATCTTCCCTTTTCTTTGCCCTCCATGCCTTAACTAACTTGGGTTTCTTTTCAACCTGAAATTGGTTAGCAATAGGCAACCTACAATCCCTAGCCAAGTGTCCATAATTACAACACTTATAGCACTCAATTTTTTGGCTGTTTAGGATTGAGAAAGGGTTCCTAGTCACTAATGGACTGTTTCTTACATAGAATCTACAATCAGCTCTTTTATGTCCATATCTATTACAATGATAGCAATAACCATAGAATCTGAACATTCTTCCTTTCTTAGGTGGCTGGTTAAACTCCACAAACCTTTTCTTATTGACCATCTCAATACTAGGCTGAATTTGACGCTTTGTAGCCTTGAGAGGTATGGCACTTTGTTTCATAAACAAAGAAGGTGCAGCTTTAGAGGACTCTCCATGCTCAAATCCAATACCAAATTTATTATGGAAGGGCTTTTGAACTTTCAGAATTTCATTGAGTTTCATTGTCCCTTCAATCGCTTGGAGTGCTTTGAGTTTTCGGCTACTTTCCAAGTTTTCAGCCTTTGCTCTAGCGATTTCAGTTTCAAGTTTCATAGCCTCTTCCTCTTTGATACTTATTTGGTTTTCAAGGACTTCCACCATTCTTTTATATTCTTCAACTCGAGTTTTCAAAGAAATAATTGAACTTTCAGATTCATGAAGAAGTTTCAGATTTTTCTTACTTGTTTTTCGTTCCATGCTAAGCTCCTCAAGTGCGGCAATGAGTTCTCCTTCAAGATTGACCTCAGCCTCCTCTTCCTCTTCCGGCTCTTGCTCCTCTTCTTCTTCAACGGTAACCATGAAGAGAGCTTCAGTTGCCTCGGCTGATTCATCATCGTCTGAAGTTTCAGACGTACTGTCATTATATTGACTGATGAAGCTTTTTGCTTTGCCCCTCTTTCTGAAATTTTTCTTCCATTTGCTCTTATCAACATAAGAGTCATCTTCATCGTTTTCTTTCAGCGGACACTTCGCAGCAAAGTGACCGACACCGCCACAATTGAAGCATTTAAAGGGTAGCTTCCCTTTGTACTTTCCATTGCTTCCTTTCTTCAGCTTTCTAACAAATTGAGCCTCAAGCTCATCATCATCAGTATCAGCATCATGACCAGCAGTCTCTTTTCCCTTTTTCTGAACTTTGAAGGCCGCTTCTCTATCAGATGAAGACGTCTTACCTATGCGCATCTCATAGGCAGTGAGTGAACCATGCAATTCATCCATGGAAAATTGATTCAGATCCTTGGCTTCTTCTATGGCTGAGACTTTTGAATCAAACCGGGGAAGTAGAGATCTTAGAACCTGTATTGGTTGCCATGTGATTTGACAAGAGATCACCCTTAGCGTGTTAAGCTTATCAAGGGAAACTTACGCTCTGATACCAATTGTTAGATATCGCGATCACTGAGAGGGGGGGTGAATCAGTGATTCTTTAAAAATAGGTCCAATTTAACAACAATAGCAAGTCAAATCACACAAGGACACCAGATTTAACGTGGTTCACCAAAAGGCTACGTCCATGGTTCAAAGACTGTCCGAACACCGATCCGGAGCAGGTCTGAATCTTATTTAGTCGCACCAACGACAAAGAGCACCAACCCTTAATTCAGATAGCACCAACTATCTAGGAAGCACCTACTCCCTTTAATTTTCAGATAGCACCAACTATCTAGGAAGCACCGACTCCCTTTAGTTTCAGATAGCACCAACTATCTAGGAAGCACCGACTCCCTTTACAATTTATCTGCACCAACAGATAGGATCACCAAACCCCAGACACCAAGCACCAACTTGATGTTTTACAGAAGTAAAGTAGAAACCTTTTTCTACAGCCCTTCCCCTCTACAATCTCTCTCTCTCAATCCCTTACAAATTGAAAATTAAAGCATAAACAGAGAGACACTTATCTTATGGACGAAACATCATCTTCAAGAGCACATACTCGTCCACACTTACTGTAGAAACTTGCAACACAGCAACACACAGAGACAACACTCTCTTCTCTCCAAAACTCTCTCTTTTCTTCTCTATTCCTCTCTTCTCTTATGTCTCTCAAAAACGAGCCTTACATGCCTTTATATAGGTTGTAGCAACCCTCAAGTGTGTTCAAAATAGGCTACAATTCGTTTAGAAAGAGTCCCAAACGAAATAGATAAAGTTCCTGAATTTTCGTGCAAGACTTCTGTTTCTGCGCAACTCTGTTTCCCGTGCTCGGTCGACATCCTTCCTTGCTCGGTCGACATCATACACAGTCTGGACTCAGACAACTATCGTGCTCGGTCGACATCATACCTTGCTCGGTCGACATCATGCACTGCGCGGTCGACATCCTGGGATGCCCGGTCGACCGAAGACACACTGTGTCACGAAAATAACTGAGAGTTACCTGAATCTGTTTTCTGCAGGTTTCTCTTGCCCGGTCGACCGCATGGGGTGCCCGGTCAACCGCACACTCTGCTTCAGGAATTCTAAGAATTCCTGAACTGCTTTAGCTCTGTTTCTTCTTTTAAGCTCTATAAACACCAACCTACTAACATCATGCTTGTGACATTGTGTTGACAATAATTCCAACTCAAAACAATGCTTGAGATACTAATCACTTCAATTCTTTATAAAGCTTCTCAAGTCATCTCAAATTCCAACACATCCATCGGCTCTGATCGAAGATTTGGTGTCTCCGATGCTTTTGCCGCCGAGAGCTCCTTTTCGGCTGTCGGAGAAGCGAAGTTAGGCCGAATGATTTTGAAATAGCCCGAAACTTCTTGCGTACTCCTCTTTTGGCTGTCTTGAAGAATCTTGCAGTTTTTGTTTGATCCTGACAAGATTTGATTTTTGGAAGTAGCATTGCCTATTTATGGCAGGTTGCGACTTCATTTAGCTCTTTGGATCTTGAAGAGGCAAAGTGACATTTTTGGTGTCAACACTTATCTTCCTATACATGCTTTTCAGAATGGCATCTAGTTCTGGAAGCGGTGGTGATAGGAATGACAACCCTGATCAGAATGTCGGTGGAAATGGAGGTCCTGTTCCTACACCTCCTACCCCGAATGATAGTGATGCTAGGTTCACTGCACTTATGGAGCAACTAGTTCGAAATAGTGAGCAGATGGCTAAAAGCCATGAAGCGCAATTGAATATGCAAGCCCAGATCACAGCTATGTTACAAGTACAAGCACAACTGCAAGCTCAGATACAAGCTCCACATGTACCACCAGTTACCCCACAACCTCAAGTGGCTACTCAAGTGGTGGTACAAGCAAAAGAGAAAGATCTGAATATTCTTTATGAACAGTTTAGGAAGAGAGGAGCTACAGAGTTTCAAGGCAAGGAAGATGCCTTAGTAGCTGATGAATGGATTGAACACATTGAAGTTGTGTTCGAAACAATAGTTTGTACCCCAAAGCAAAAAGTATTGCTTGCTTCTTCAATGCTACGGGATGTAGCACAAGAATGGTGGAAGGGTGTGAAGGGTGCAATTATTGAAACACCTGCAGCCACACTTTGGGAGACTTTCAGGAAGCAATTCAAAAGGAATTTTATCCCTGACCATGTTAGACAGAGAAAAGAATCAGAGTTCCTGAATTTGAAGCAAGGACAAATGACTGTGACAGCATATGTTTATATGTTTACGAAGCTGTCAAAATATGCCAAAGACTTCTTTGATATGGAAGAGAAAAAGATAAAGAGATTTCTGAATGGGTTGAATCCCGCTTACAAGAAAATGGTCTTGGCAGGTCCTATGCCTGTGAAATTTGATGATGCAGTAGATAAGGCATATACTGCAGAAGTTCATAGAGAAGAAATGGAAACAAATGATGGTCCAAAGAGAAGTGCTAGTCCTTGGTTTAAAAAGGGAGATAAATCCAAGGGTAAGAAACAGAAAAATGTTGCTAGGACTTCTGAACAAAAACCAGTTTGTGAGACATGTGGGAAAACTCATAAAACTGAAGATTGTTGGAGAACCACTGGGGCATGTTTGGTTTGTGGTTCAATGGAGCATAAAATGGCTCAGTGTCATAATGGTGGAAGAAACAATCGAGCTCCACAACAACAGCGTCAAGGACAACAACATCAGAGACAGCAACAGCCTCGACAGCAGCAGCAGAATAGGCCTCGTGTTACAGGACAAGTTTATGCTGCAAATAGAGAACAAGCTGAAGCTGCAACAAATATTGTGGAAGGTATTATTTATGTTGATAGTAGACCAGCATGTGCATTATTTGACCCTGGTTCTACTCATTCATTCGTTGCACCTTCCTTTGTTTGTAACATGCAAAACCAAATTAAACAGTTGTCCTATGATTTCACTGTAACTACACCACTAGGAAGAAAAGTAGTGTGTGAATTGTATATACCCCAATGTAGTGTGAAAATTGGTGATGTGTTAATGCCAGCAGACCTAGTAATATTGGCCATGAATGACTTTGATGTCATGTTTGGCATGAATTGGCTTGCGAAGTACAAAGCCTGTTTGGACTGTTTCCGCAAAATCATTACTTTTAAAGTAGATGAAGCCAATACCAGTGTTCTATTTGAAGGAACACAAAAGAAGTTTGATACAAGGCTTATATCTGCGTTAAAGGCCGAACGAATGATGCGAAGTGGTTGTGAAGACTACATCGCATTTATTACTGAAAAGAAGCCAAAGAAGGAGTTAAAGAGTATTCCTGTCGTCTGTGAATTTCCAGACGTATTTCTAAAAGAAGTGTCAGGTCTGCCTCCAGCAAGGGAAGTAGACTTTACGATCGAACTTGTGCCGGGTACTGCACCCATTTCTCGGGCACCTTATAGAATGGCACCATCTGAACTGCATGAATTGAAGAAACAAATACAGGATTTGCTTGACAAGGGTTTTATTAGATCGAGTGTCTCGCCTTGGGGAGCACCTGTATTATTTGTCAAGAAGAATGATGGCACTATGCGCATGTGTATCAATTATAGACAATTGAATCAAGTGACGATTAAGAATAAATATCCATTGCCTAGAATCGATGAGTAGTTTGATCAACTCCAAGGTGCAGCCTATTTTTCGAAGATCGATCTCCGATCTGGATATCATCAGATTCGTGTTAGAGATGAAGATGTGCAAAAGACTGGATTCAGGAGCCGATATGGGCATTATGAGTTTCTTGTCATGCCATTTGATTAACGAATGCACCTGCGGTGTTTATGGCTCTGATGAATCGAATTTTTGCTGCTTATTTAGACCAGTTTGTTGTTATCTTCATTGATGACATCCTGGTATATTCAAAGTCAGAGTAAGAACATTCAAATCATTTGAGAATAGCATTGCAATTGTTGAGAGACAATCAGTTGTTTGCTAAATTAGAGAAGTGTGATTTCTGGTTATAGCAGGTGGCATTTCTGGGTCATATTATTACTAGAGATGGATTAGTTGTTGATCCTGCTAAAATTGAAGCTATTACTAATTGGCAGAGTTCGAAGACTGTACCAGAAGTTCGGAGTTTCTTAGGGTTAGCTGGATATTATAGAAGATTTGTAAAAGACTTCTCCAAGATTGCGGCTCCGTTAACCAAACTGACTCGAAAGAATATTCCATTTATATGGAATGATGAATGTGAGTCTAGTTTTCAAAGTTTGAAACAGAGATTGATATCAGCCCCAATCTTAACATTGCCCGAAGGAAGAGGAGGATTTGTTGTTTATTCTGATGCCTCTGGTGTAGGATTGGGATGTGTACTGATGCAGAACGGAAAAGTGATTGCTGTTGGAATTTGAGATGACTTGAGAAGTCTTTTGAAGAATTGAAGTGATTAGTATCTCAAGCATTGTTTTGAGTTGGAATTATTGTCAACACAATGTCACAAGCATGATGTTAATAGGTTGGAGTTGATAGAGCTTCAAAGAAATCAGACTGACGCAGTTCAGGAATTCTCAGAATTCCTGAAGCAGAGTGGCAGGTCGACCGGACACCCCACGCGGTCGACCGGGCAAGGTAAACCTGCAGAAAAAAGTTTCAGGTAGCTCCCAGTTATTTTCGTGACACAGTGTGTCTTCGGTCGACCGGGCACCCCAGGATGTCGACCGAGAACTCTATGATGTCGACCGAGCACAGCAGGATGTCGACCGAGCACGGGAACCAGAGTTGCGCAGAAATTAGAAGTTGAGCACGAAAATTCAGTATTCTCATCTATTTCGTTTGGGACTCTTTCTAAACGAATTGTAGCCTATTTTGAACACTCTTAAGGGTTATCATAACCTATATAAAGGCATGTTAGGCTCGTTTTTAAAAGGGACAGAAGAGTAGAGAAGAATAGAGAAGAAAAGAGAGAGTTTTGGAGAGAAGAGAGTGTTGTTGCTGTGTGCAGTTCTGTTACAAGTTTCTACAGCAAGTGTGGACGAGGATGTGCTCTTGAAGATGGTGTTTCGTCCATAAGATAAGTGTCTCTCTATTATGCTTTAATTTCCAATTTGTAAGGGATTGAGAGAGAGAGATTGTAGAGGGGAAGGGCTGTAGAAAAAGGTTTCTACTTTACTTCTGTAGAACATCGAGTTGGTGCTTGGTGTCTGGGGTTTGGTGATCCTATCTGTTGGTGCAGATAAATTGTAAAGGGAGTCGGTGCTTCCTAGATAGTTGGTGCTATCTGAAACTTAAAGGGAGTAGGTGCTTCCTAGATAGTTGGTGCTATCTGAATTAAGGGTTGGTGCTCTTTGTCGTTGGTGCGACTAAATAGATTCAGACTTGCTCCGGATCGGTGTTCGGACAGTCTTTGAACCGTGGACGTAGCCTTTTGGTGAACCACGTTAAATCTGGTGTCCTTGTGTGATTTGATTTGCTATTGTTGTTAAATTGGACTTGTTTTTAAGGAATCACTGATTCACCCCCCCCCCCCCCCCCCCTCTCAGTGATCGCGATATCTAACAATTGGTATCAGAGCAAGGTTTCCCTTGATAAGCTTAACACGCTAAGGGTGATCCCTTGTCAAATCACATGGCAACCAATACAGGGAATAAGAAAGCACCTTTGTTTGATGGTTCTAATTACTCCTTCTGGAAGATCAGAATGCAGGCCTTCATCAAATCACTTGGCTATGATGTCTGGAAGACTGTCAGAGTCGGTTACAATGCTGCCATCGTACCCACTGATGCTGCAACGAAAAAGTTAGCAGACAACGACTCCAAGGCGAAGAATGCACTCTTTAATGGCCTTGTGGACAGCGAGCTGGTCAAAGTAATTGCATGCAAAACAGCCAAGGAAATATGGGACAAGTTGAAAAGCATTCATGAAGGAGATGAGAAGATCAAAAAAGCGAAATTGCAAACCCATCGCTCTCAATTTGAATCTCTTCGCATGGAGGAAAGCGAGAATGTTGACTCATATTTGCAACGAGTGAATGAAGTCACGAATGACATTCGTGGACTAGGGGAGGAGATTAAAGAACCAGTCATCGTCAAAAAGGTTCTAAGATCTCTTCTTCCCCGGTTTGATTCAAAAGTCTCAGCCATAGAAGAAGCCAAGGATCTAAATGAATTTTCCATGGATGAGTTGCATGGTTCACTCACTGCCTATGAGATGCGCATAGGTAAGACGTCTTCATCTGATAGAGAAGCGGCCTTCAAAGTTCAGAAAAAGGGAAAAGAGACTGCTGGTCATGATTCTGAAACTGATAATGATGAGCTTGAGGCTCAATTTGTTAGAAAGCTGAAGAAAGGAAGCAATGGAAAGTACAAAGGGAAGCTACCCTTTAAATGCTTCAATTGTGGCGGTGTTGGTCACTTTGCTGCGAAGTGTCCGCTGAAAGAAAACGATGAAGATGACTCTTATGTTGATAAAAGTAAATGGAAGAAAAATTTCAGAAAGAGGGGCAAAGCAAAAAGCTTCATCAGTCAATATAATGACAGCACGTCTGAAACTTCAGACGATGATGAATCAGCCAAGGCAACTGAAGCTCTCTTCATGGTTACCGTTGAAGAAGAAGAGGAGCAAGAGCCTGAAGAGGAGAGGAGGCTGAGGTCAATCTTGAAGGAGAACTCATTGCCGCACTTGAGGAGCTTAGCATGGAACGAAAAACAAGTAAGAAAAATCTGAAACTTCTTCATGAATCTGAAAGTTCAATTATTGCTTTGAAAACTCAAGTTGAAGAATATAAAAGAATGGTGGAAGTTCTTGAAAATCAAATAAGTATCAAAGAGGAAGAGGCTATGAAACTTGAAACTGAAATCGCTAGAGCAAAGGCTGAAAACTTGGAAAGTAGCCGAAAACTCAAAGCACTCCAAGCGATTGAAGGGACAATGAAACTCAATGAAATTCTGAAAGTTCAAAAGCACCTTCTTTGTTTATGAAACAAAGTGCCATACCTCTCAAGGCTACAAAGCTTCAAATTCAGCCTAGTATTGAGACGTTCAATAAGAAAAGGTTTTTGGAGTTTAACCAGCCACCTAAGAAAGGAAGAATGTTCAGATTCTATGGTTATTGCTATCATTGTAATAGATATGGACATAAAAGAGCTGATTGCAAATTCTATGTTAGAAACAGCCCATTTGTGACTAGGAACCCTTTTTCAATCCTAAACAGCCACAAAATTGAGTGCTATATGTGTCATAATTATGGACACTTGGCTAGGGATTGTAGGTTGCCTATTGCTAACCAACTTCAGGTTGAGAAGAAACCCAAGTTAGTTAAGGCATGGAGGTCAAAGAAAAGGAAAGATAATTCCAAGGAATCTCTCATTGTGCAAATGGCATTCAATGCACAAAAGAAGGCAGCACCATGGGTCCTTGATAGTGGCTGTTCAAGCCATATGACAGGTGATAAGGAAAGATTCGTCAAATTACAGCTCTATGAAAGAGGATCAGTGAAGTTTGGTAACAATGATGGTGCCAAAATCTGCGGAAAAGGTGTTGTTCAGCTAAAGGCAAACAAGATCAGATCAGACGAGGTTTTATATGTGTCTGGACTGAGACACAACTTGCTTAGTGTGAGCCAGATCTGTGACAAAGGCCACGAAGTTGTCTTCACTAAGAAAGGGTTTGCTATCAAGAAGAGTAGCAACGGCAAAACAGTGGCTACTGGATCTAGGACTGCTGGAAATCTCTATACATTGTCAGATGGAGCTGAAAAGACTTGCTTGATGAGTCGGACAGAGGAAAGTTGGTTGTGGCACAAACGCCTTGGGCATCTAAATTTTGATAACATGTCAAAGATTTGCAACTCAAAGGCTGTCAGAGGTATGTCTACAATTGAAAAGCCTTCTAACCCCATTTGCGATTCTTGCCAAAAGGGAAAGCAAACGAGGGTAATGTTCAAGACAAAGGAGCATCATTCAAAGAAACCTCTTGAGCTAGTGCACACTGATCTCTGTGGACCAATGCGAACTAAAAGCACCAATGGAGATAAGTATTTTATGTTATGCATTGATGATTATACTCGTATGACATAGGTATTGTTTCTTAAGCATAAACATCAAGCATTTGATCGTTTTAAAGTGTTTAAAGCACAGGTTGAAAATATGCTTGGAAAACGTATCAAAATTTTAAGGTCTGATCCAGGAGGTGAATTCACATCTAAAGAGTTCACTAAATATTGTGAGCACCATGGCATTCAAAGACAATATTCAGCCCCTAGAACTCCACAGCAAAATGGTGTTGTCGAATGGAAAAATCGCACCGTGCAAGAGATGGCTCGCACAATGCTAACTGAGAGCAAGCTAGCTGACAAATATTGGAAGGAGGCAATCCATATGGCTGTATACATTCAGAATCGATGCTTGATCAGGCCACATGAAGACAAAACTCCTTATGAGCTATGGTTTGGGAGAAAAGCAACAGTCAAGCACTTCAGAGTCTTCGGTAGCAAGTGTTACATCAAGCGCCTTGAACAAAATCCGGGCAAATTTGAAGAAAGAGCTGATGTAGGTATATTTCTGGGTTATTCCTCATCTAGTAAGGCTTACAGATGTCTTAACAAAAGGACCAGAAAAATCATAGAAAGTGCCGATGTTAGAATTGATGAAAACCTTGAATCAAAGAATGTAACTCATTATGACAGTCCAGTTTATGAGGACTCGAGTGAGATTGATGATGAAGTGGCTGAACCTAATGATTATGAGAAATCAGAGGATGACTCAGAGGATGCTACACCTAGAAAGAAAAGCACTTGGGTAGAGCAACACCCTAAGGATCAAATCATTTGAGATCCTGAGGCCGGTGTTAAAACAAGACAAAGTGTAGTTAGCAATACTCACTTGTGTCCACCATTGAACCCAAGACTGTGGCTGAAGCCAGTCTCGATGAAAGTTGGTTGAAAGCTATGCATGAGGAGTTGGAGCAAATTGAGAAGAACTCCACATGGGAACTACTTTCTAGACCTACCGATAAGAATGTTATTGGTACTAAATGGGTCTTTCGGAATAAGCTGAATGAAGATGGTCAGGTCATACGAAACAAAGCAAGGTTGGTTTGTAAAGGCTATGCTCAAGTTGAAGGCATAGATTTTGAAGAGACCTTTGCACCGGTGGCTCGTCTGGAAGCCATTCGTATGTTTCTTGCATTGGCTGCATACAAAACCTTCAAGGTATTTCAGATGGATGTAAAGTCAGCCTTCTTGAATGGATTACTTGAAAAAGAGGTCTACATTGAGCAACCAGATGGTTTTCTCATTAGCAAAAATTCAGACCTAGTGTGCAAGCTGAAAAAGGCTCTTTATGGGCTGAAACAAGCGCCAAGGGCGTGGTATGCAAGGCTGGACCTCTATCTCCGTAAGATCAGCTTTGGCAAAGGACTAGTTGATAGCAATCTTTATGTCAAAACAGATTTGATCAAACAGCTGGTTGTTATTGTTTATGTCGATGACATAATCTTTGGTGGCAATGATGAGGAAATGTGCAGGAATTTTGCTGAAGAGATGAAGAAAGAATTTGAGATGTCAATGCTTGGAGAACTAAAGTTCTTCCTTGGTTTACAAGTTCAGCAGCTGAAACATGGTATCTTCATATCACAGATGAAATACATCAAGGAAATGCTGAAGCGTTTTAACATGGAAGACAGCAAGCCAGTGAGCACACCAATGACAACGAACACAAAGCTAAGCAAAGATGATAAGGGTTCGTCCGTTGATCACACAACTTATCGTTCAATGATAGGAAGCTTGCTTTATTTGACTGCTACAAGACCAGATCTTCTGCAAGCAGTATGTATGGTGGCTCGATTTCAAGCATCACCAACTGAGACGCACCTTACAGCAGTAAAAAGGATATTTCAATATCTGAAAGGTACCATGGAGCTTGGTATTTGGTATCCTAAAGGCAAATCCTTCACTTTTGTTGCATACTCTGACGCCGATTGGGCTGGATGTATAGATGATCGCAAGAGTACAAGCGGTGGTGCATTCTATCTCGGTGACAGGTTGGTGGCATGGCACAGTAAGAAACAAGATTCAGTATCCCTTTCTACAGCGGAAGCAGAATATATTGCAGCGGCAACTTGTTGTACGCAAGTATTATGGATGCGGCAAATGCTCTCTGATCTAGGAGTTCTGACAACGGATCCTACGCCGATACTCTGTGACAACACAAGTGCAATCCACATCTCTAAGAATCCTGTTCAGCATTCTAGAACAAAGCATATTGCAATCCGCTATCACTTTCTCAAGGAAAATGTTGCAGACGGTGAGGTAAAGATGGAATATGTTCCAACTACTGAGCAAGTTGCTGATATCTTCACAAAACCTCTGCCAAAGGAAGTCTTCGAGTATCTCCGAAAAAAATTAGGAGTTACTCACTCTCCTAATCCTTAGGAGTTGTGCTTGAAAGGGGGAGCAATGTATTCCTTGAATATTCTATTCGCTCCTTGGTTGGTCCCTTTGGACTTGTTGTCAAAGGGGGAGAAAGTCTTATGCTAGGAGAAAGCTATGCTAGAAGAAGTTATGTTATGATAACTTGGGGGAGATTGTGTCACACCCCGAAATCGGGCCCTGCAGTGATCCGACCTCGGGGTACGAAATTTTGGGATAAATTTGAAACTTTTGTTATGTTTCCCAAGATCCGCGTGAATGAGGATAATCAAATTCCACCACGATCGGAGTATATTTTCGCGGAAGCTAAACATGGTGTTACGACTCGGAATCCGTGGCCATCGGGTTCCGTGTCGCACGCAACCAATATCATAAAGCCATCAAATAAACAGACTGGCATAAATTATAGATCATAGAACACTGAGCTGGTAGTAACAAATCTATTATTTCCCACATATTCAAATTATAATTAACAAATGTCTTAATTACAAACCCAAAAGAAAAAGGCTAACAAAGCCATACAAATATCCAACTAGTGTCATACTACCCCAAGTGTTAGATACGAACTCCGGTGCCAAACTTGACATCTGGATGATATCAGTGGGCAGCCTCTCACGTCAGACCGGCGGTCCCACCGCCTCCTCTGATCAAACACCTAAAAACAGAAAAGAAGAAACTGGCACCAAACAAACAGGGTCAGACACGACGGTCTGGCAAGTAAATAAACAAGTAATATGAAACAAAAGAACCTTCGTAAAACCTGATGAAATCATCGTAAAACCGAATAAATAGTCTAAACAATAATGACAATAAAGCATGCTAAAACGCTCGAAGGACCGAACATAAGTATCAAAACAAATAAAGGAACAGTCTAATAAAACATTTAATAGTCGGAAATACATTTCAAATCCTGAGTAATAGCGACAATATGATAAATGATCGATATCGTAAACGTTAACCAAATCAACGCATAAAGAGTATAACCCACAAGAATCATAAAATAAAGTAATATGCAGATAAAACCTTGGCGACCACAAATAGCTAAATCCTCCTATTACCGAAGTAATAAGAGCAGACAGAAACGTAGCCACTGAACGTGGTACTAGAAATAGGATCAGAACCGTAGCCATACAAATGGGACCGGCAGATCAAAAATCAGAACCGTAGCCATACAAATGGGACCGGCAGATAAAACCGTTGCCATGGTCGGTACAGACAGAATCCAAGCTGCAGCTGGCGGACAAATTAAAGATCCCAAGCCGGGTGATCAGCCCGACAAGGTGACCTAAGCCTAGTGGTGCCTTTAGTTTTCAAAACTCGAACCGATACGAATCAAACCATAATACTAACCCCTTTGGCTCAGGGGCTCACACCACATAGCTCTGGCCCCGTCTTGCCTCGAGGTTTTATTTTCGAAATCATAGCCTTTTTGGCTCATGGGCTCGCACTACAAAGCGCTGGCCCCGTCTTGCCTCGAGGTTTTTATTTTCAAATACTAGTCTTATCAAAATAATAGTGTCACCGAAGAAATCCCGAATGTGACGAACATACTCCAATCTCTTTTCAAATCAAATCGGAGAAAACATACGAATTTCGATGGTGAACCGTTCGAATACACATCAAAGTGATTTGTATAAAATCATACGGTCAATCCTTTCGAACGTGGAAAGCCACATGATTTTATAGCAAATCACCGATGCTATTCAAATTAGTTTACGAAAGAGTGCAAATACAAATACAAATACATTTTTCTGACTTGAAATGGAATGGATAGTGGGGAATGACTTAATGCCTTGCCAAGGAACCATCTCAATGCACATTCACCCTTTAAACATTGATTAATAAAGAGCACGTCTGATGCCAATGAAAATCCATAATATTTAAATGATAAAGTGCGCATTGAGACTCAGACGATTCCCGGGTAATTCCACATACATTCATTCTCACAATGATCCCATTCCCATTTCACAAACTTTCCAAGTATTACAAGAAATCCCAAATCTTTTTAAGACAGGACCATAGTTGGCCTTAAACCGAGCCCAAAACAATCTACTTATTTAGTCCAACACAGCCCTTTAAACATGACCCAAACAGCTCTTAAAAACAGCCCAAAACTAACTTTGAATCGCCCACAAAACGGGTTTTAAATCAGCCCCAAAACTAACCTGAACCAGGCCCACAAAACAGACTTTAAATCAGCTCAAAACCAACCTGAACCAGGCCCACAAAACAGACTTTAAATCAACCCAAAACCAACCTGAACCAGGCCCACAAAACAGACTTTAAAACAGCCCAAAACTGAACCTTTAATGACCCACAAAACAGGTTTTTAAATCAGCCCAAAACTGAACCTAAGATGGCCCAGAAAACAAACTTTAAAACAGCCCAAAACTGAACCTTTAATGACCCACAAAACAGGTTTTTAAATCAGCCCAATTGTATAAGAAAATCATTAAAAAGGGGCCCTGAAAATCAATAAGGCAGTGACTGGGCCTGCTCGAGCGGGCTTGAGTCCGCTCGAGCGGACCCTTCCAGCAGCTGGAATTAGGTTGCTGCACGCCCAGTTTCCATCCTTTTTTTTTTTGGCATTTTTCCTTTCTTCTGAGTTTTTCAATGTTCATTCTCATTCCAATTTCCATTCAACATCATATAAAAAGTCTCATTCCATGCATAAGCTTAATATAGAGATTAAGCACTAATCATAGGAAAATACAAAGAAATCCAAGATGGCAATTCTATGCACAAATTTGCTACAGAATTTCAGACCTTAACTAAGATGAAAAACAGAGATTTAGAGATGGTTTTCTAGCATTATAAACATTAGCAAACATCAAAAACCTTCATGCTAATATAAACAAAATCATTTAACAAGACTGAACTAAATTTTAATGCTAGAGAACTTCTGTAAATCAGACCTTACATGGCTAAAACAATCATTCAAATGAACCAAATTTTCAAATCGGAATTTATAAATAGACAAGATTCAAAAGCATGCATTCCAATCCATTTATTCACTTGCAGAAATCTGAACATAGTTGAGTACAAAAACTGTAGATATCTGAACATTAATTTGAACATAAAGCTGCACAAATCTGAACCTGGATTGGACACAAAAACCAGCAAAGATCTGAAATTGAACACAGCTAAACACTAAGACTGGATGAGTTTTGAACACAGTTGTACACAAAATTCCTGTAGAAATCCAAACTCATTTGCACACTAAAACCCCAGCAGAAATCTGAATTCATTTACACACAAAGAAAAATCCTGCAGAGATCTGAATGTTAACAAAACACTTACCTGGTTGGAATCTCAAACAGAAAATTAAGACATTGTAGAGAAACTAATCACAGCTGAACATTAAAACCTTTATGAAACCAAAATATATATATATAGCCAATGAAAATGAAAGAAAAGACATGGTTATTTCAAATTAAGCTTTAAAGAAGAAACATTATTTCATTAACTTGCATTCAAAACCAGTTTATTCACTTGCCTTAGCCAATGTCAAAACAAAAATCTCCTCAAGGATCTCTTCCTACAGCTGAACCGAGCTCTACAAAAAGCACCGAGAAATCCATTCAAAAATCATCATTTTGAACAAACAAAACCCCCATTTCGAAAATGGGTTTGCATGTATGAAAAACAAGCCCTACATGAGCTAAAAGAACTCCATGGAAGAGGGGAAATGAAGCTCTAATCTGTAGCTTGCTGAACAGGAAGGGACCAGCTGGGAGAAGAAGAAGAGTTGCAGAAAATCTTTCAAAAGAGTTACCCAGCTGAAGCTTGAGAAGAGAGGAAGAGAATGGTGAAATCAGATCTTGATTTGGAGCTTCCTAGCTAAGGCATGCAAGAGGGGGAAGTTTGGAGAAGAAGAGCTCTCCTCTTAGCTCTGTTGCAGAAATGTTTTTGGTTGCAGGATGAAATGAACGATGGGAGGGGGAAGAGGTCTAACTTAAGTGACTCAAAAGTGGGCCCATGACTGCTGAATTTTAAAATGGCTAAAACCTTATTTTGTGGGCCCCGGATGAGATCGACGAAGAAGAGTAAAATGATCAGCCAAATTTCTACTTTCTAAAAAGTATATTTTCCCCAATTTCTGGAATTTTCGAAATTCATGGACAGATTTAGGGTGAAAAGTCAGTTTTGCCCTTTTTTCTCGAAAAACGCACTTTCTGATCATCAAATCAAGATGGTCAAAACATGAAAGTTGTTAAACTTCATAAAATGAGTCAGAATACACCAAAATCAGAATTTTTGGAAATCGAAAGTAATTTCTCATAAAAATACATATCATATAAACCGGGTCAAACCAAAGTCAACGGTCTACAAAATCTCAAAGTCTATGGAAAAATCTAGTCAAACTCAAAAACAAGGTCAAACCAACTCAAATCTCGTTTAAAAGCTAAACCATGATTAAAACAGTACTAAACAGAGGAATTGGGGGTCGGGGTCTCACAGATTGGTATCAAGAATGTAAAGATCTTAATTCTGTTGAGTCTATGGTTCTGACGAGAGTCTATGGTTCTGAAGAAGACAGGGGGAGTCTATGGTTCTGACGAAACTTCATGAAGATCAAACTAGTTTAATGTGTTCTAAGTGTTGAAGTTCCAAGTGTTGCCAACAATTCCAAAGGGGGAGATTGTTGGAATTTGAGATGACTTGAGAAGTCTTTTCAAGAATTGAAGAAATGAGTATCTCAAGCATTGTTTTGAGTTGGAATTATTGTCAACACAATGTCACAAGCATGATGTTAATAGGTTGGAGTTGATAGAGCTTCAAAGAAATCAGACTGACACAGTTCAGGAATTCTCAGAATTCTTGAAGCAGAGTGATAGGTCGACCGGACACCCCACGCGGCCGACCGGGTAAGGTAAACCTGCAGAAAAAAGTTTCAGGTAGCTCCCAGTTATTTTCGTGACACAGTGTGTCTTCGGTCGACCGGGCACCCCAGGATGTCGACCGAGAACTCTATGATGTCGACCGAGCACAGCAGGATGTCGACCGAGCACGGGAACCAGAGTTGCGCAGAAATTAGAAATTGAGCACGAAAATTCAGTATTCTCATCTATTTCGTTTGGGACTCTTTCTAAACGAATTGTAGCCTATTTTGAACACTCTTAAGGGTTATCATAACCTATATAAAGGCATGTTAGGCTCGTTTTTAAAAGGGACAGAAGAGTAGAGAAGAATAGAGAAGAAAAGAGAGAGTTTTGGAGAGAAGAGAGTGCTGTTGCTGTGTGCAGTTCTGTTACAAGTTTCTACAGCAAGTGTGGATGAGGATGTGCTCTTGAAGATGGTGTTTCGTCCATAAGATAAGTGTCTCTCTGTTATGCTTTAATTTCCAATTTGTAAGGGATTGAGAGAGAGAGATTGTAGAGGGGAAGGGCTGTAGAAAAAGGTTTCTACTTTACTTCTGTAGAACATCGAGTTGGTGCTTGGTGTCTGGGGTTTGGTGATCCTATCAGTTGGTACAGATAAATTGTAAAGGGAGTCGGTGCTTCCTAGATAGTTGGTGCTATCTGAAACTTAAAGGGAGTAGGTGCTTCCTAGATAGTTGGTGCTATCTGAATTAAGGGTTGGTGCTCTTTGTCGTTGGTGCGACTAAATAGATTCAGACGTGCTCCGGATCGGTGTTCGGACAGTCTTGAACCGTGGACGTAGCCTTTTGGTGAACCACATTAAATCTGGTGTCCTTGTGTGATTTGATTTGCTATTGTTGTTAAATTGGACCTGTTTTTAAGGAATCACTGATTCACCCCCCCCCCCCTCTCAGTGATCGCGATATCTAACAATTGCTTATGGATCACGTCAGTTAAAAGAACATGAAAAGAATTATGCTATTCATGATTTGGAACTCGCGGCGGTTGTCTTTGCTTTGAAGCAATGGAGGCATTATCTCTATGGAGAAACTTTTGAAGTTCATTGTGATCACAGAAGCCTTCAGTACTTGTTTACACAGAAGGACATTAATTTGAGGCAACGCCGTTGGCTGGAGTTAATTAAAGATTATGATTTTCCATTCACGTATGTACTGGGAAAAGGTAATGTAGTAGCTGATGCTTTGAGTCGGAAATCAACTAACTTGGTAGCCTTGGTGGGTGAATGGAATTTACTTGAAGAATTCAGAGATCTAGATGTAGAAATGGAGATATTAGATGACCGAAAACTGATTGCACAGATGTCTGTCTTTGAACCTATGTTGATTACGAAAATTAAAAATAGACAGTTTGATGATCCTGAATTAATTCGAATAAGAGATAATATTGCAGCTAGACCAGATTTTGTGCTGGTTGATGGCACTCTCTAGTTTAGAAATAGACTATGTGTACCAGCACAGGAAGATTTGAAGCAAGCAGTGATGTTTGAAGCACATCATACCCAATATTCTATGCATCCAGGAAGTACTAAAATGTACAGGAATCTCAAGGACAGGTTTTGGTGGCATAATATGAAACAAAAAATAGCTGGATATGTGGCTTCATGTTTGACCTGTCAGCGTGTAAAGTTTAAGCACAAAAAGCCTCCTGGATTACTTCATCCTTTACATATTCCTAGATGGAAGTGGGAACACTTGACTATGGACTTTGTATCTGGTTTACCAATGACCAGAAGACATCATGACACCGTCTGGGTGATTGTGGATCGTCTTACGAAGTCTGCACATTTCCTTCCATTTAGAAAAGATATGGGATTTAATGAAATGTCAAAGAAATAACCAGACTGCATGGAACACCAGTTTCGATTATATCAGATCGAGACAGTCGGTTTTGTTTCTACATTTTGGTAATCATTTCAAAATTCTATGGGCACTAAACTGCGGTTTAGTACTGCATATCATCCTCAAACTGATGGACAATCTGAACGAACAATTTAAACTTTAGAGGATTTGCTTCGTGCCAGTGTTATGGACTTTGAAAGTGATTGGGATGAACAATTGGCATTGTGCAAATTTACGTACAACAACAGTTATCATTCCAGTATTGATATGGCACCGTTTGAAGCTTTATATGGCAGAAGATGTAGGACTCCAGTTAGCTGGGAAGAAGTTGGTACTAGAAGTTTTCAAGGTCCTACAGTGATTGCTGAGACAGCTGAAAAAGTACAGAAAGTACAAGAGAGATTGAGGATAGACAGGTCAAGGCAGAAAAGCTACGCAGACAATCGTCGGCGTGATCTTGAATTTGCTATTGGTGATTGGGTATTTTTGAAAGCTTCACCTATGAAAGGGACAATCCGATTTGGTAAGAAAGGAAAGCTTTCACCAAGATTTATCGGACCATTCCAGATTAAAAGTAGAATTGGAAATGTGGCTTACCGGCTAGATCTTCCAGCAGCACTCTCAGGTATCCGTAATGTATTTCATGTATCGATGCTTCAAAAATATGTGGCGGATCCTTCACATATCATTACTTATGATGATATTCAAGTTCAACCGAATACCACATATGTTGAGAAGCCAGTTGAGATTATTGATACCAAAGAACAAGTTCTTCGTACAAGAACAATTAAATGGGTCAAGGTTCATTGGGCACATCATAAAACCGACGAAGCTACATGGGAATTAGAAAAGCAAATGGCTCGAAATTATCCAGAGCTCTTCGTTCAGGTGAAATCTACGTTTATCTTTTTATCTTATTTCGTATCTTGATTCTAACTGATTTTGTATTCGGAGGACCGAATGATTCTAAAAGTTTAGGGGAATGTTACACCACACCCCGAGTTAATCCAGATTAACTCTAATTAATTATGATTATCGTTGATTAAAATGCGATTAGTTAATTTAAATGAGATTACTGATCAATGTGAATTAAATTAGTCTTTGAAGATTGAATTAAGCCTAATGCAATAGTTGGAAGACATTAACTTGGTTTTTGATCCCAATTAGCGAATTTGAGACCTTTTCGTAAATATCGAGTTATGTGTATATAGTCGAATTGGGTGGAATTTGATACCAACGTGTGTATCTTAATGAGTACATTAATTGTCAGAATACACTTAATTTCATTTGACTTAACATAAATCAAAGAGGTCTTAGTTTGACTTTAAATGTAATTTCAATAGTAAATGGGTTTAACTTGCAAATTGAGGACCCAGTTGTCATGTGCAGAGTACATGCAATTCAAAAGAAATTTCCAAGTGTCCTATATGCACTTTTCTATGCTACAACCCAGTTGCATGAAACTGCTTCATTCTTTCTTCTTCATTTTCTCATATGCAGGAGAGTTCAATTGGGTTTAGGAGATAAGGTTATGGTCATCCTCTTCCTCCGTCTCCTTGTTTGATTTTCTTTGAAGAATGAGTTTAGAAAAGGACCTGAGAATCTCTCTTCTACAAGCTTGGGAGAAATCTGTGTTATTGGTTTTACAAGAGAAAGAAGTGAAGAACTCATCTTTCCTATCATATTGGATTTCTTTGAAGTAAGCTTAAGGGAATATGACACATAAAGCTTGGAAACAAAGGGATTTTGTGTTAAAGTAAAAGTAAAGGCAAGTATAAATGGTTTCTATGTTTCATATGTTACTTTGATTTAGCTTGTATCGATTGATTTAGTTTCCTTTCATTGAATGATATAGTGTTGAACTTTATTTTGAATGGAATAGATTGAATGAGATGTTTATGGAATAGAAGTGATGTTTATGTTTAAATGATGTAGAGAGAAGGGAACAGGAGGTTCCAAAGGTTTTGTGCAGGTTAGTAATGATTTGGAGCAAACAAAATTTTTTTCTGAATTCTGCAATTCTGGGCGAATCCGGTCAGCCGAAAGATAACCGACAAGCTGGCCGATAGTGTAAAATACATGGAAAAGTTCGTCTCTGGTTTTCAAACCGAGACCTGACCGAACCAGGTCGGTCAGCTGACAATCGTCGGTTGACCGATATGTCAACTGACATGTGAACCGACGTTGTAAAACGAACAGGAAAAATTGCCTCGGGTTTTCGAACCGTCAATCTTACCGACACATATCGGTCAGCCGACAAGCATACATCGGTTGACCGACAGGTCAACTGACGAGCGAACCGACAGTGCACCAAAATTGTGTGATTTCAGAACTTAATTATGAATTTCAAGATTTAAAGCCTATTGATTAAATCAAGGCTACTTTCAGTATTTATACCTCCATAGGTGTTAATTAAGGGAACTTTAATGTACATATATTGTGATGCCTATCGAGAATAACACGTACATTAAATAAATGACGATTACGCCTGAATGGTTGGCATTGTTTAATTTAATTGAAATTGTACATTGAATTATATCCAACATGGATTGTTACTGGAATTGATCCTATAGGGATTATTTATTGAATTATATTCGTTCATTTGTACATAAATGAGTCTAACAAAATGAATTGTATATGAGTTTGGCACTGCATAATGATTTCTACAAGCTCATTGAGCTGATACTGGCTGCAGCAGTGTATTTTGAGGAGTGTTCCGGAGCTCCGTGGTGATGTCAGTAGTTCCTTGCCTGGACACGATAATTCCCACATATTATTCTTCCGTAAGGAAGATGGTAATTTCTCCTTGTTTAGGGAGATGGTAATTCTTCCTCTTAAGGAAGATGGTATTTGACTGGAAATATTATGTTAATTGCCAATGAATTATAATACTCCTACTGAAATGGTTTACTGCTTACTATTTAATGTTAGACAAATTGTCTTAGTAAGTAGCATGTATAAACATTGTTTATATATTGCTGAATTGTTGAATTCACAAGTGTTATTGATGGCATTACAGGCTCAGCTGCCCCTACCACTTGTACGACCGCACCGGCAGCGGAGGAGACCACTTCGGTTCCTCCAGGCGGATTAGTGGAATGGAAATGATGAAATATGTGTCATGGACATTTTGATGTAAAACCTGTAAATGGAAATCTAAACTTTTGGAAATGTTTCATACTTTGATCCTTGCATTGTTTTAAAATATGCAAGCGATAGTTATGATCATATTGTAAAGAGATTTTGAAATCAATGTATATATTGGTTTATGTTCTGCATTATGTGTACTCTGTCATCCCTTGTGAGTTTTATGTACTTAAAATTCACGGGAGTAAATATGGTTTCGACTCCGGTTAACTCGATTTGATTAAAATCTCAGGTTCAGGTCGTGACAATGGCCCCCAAATCCAATCCAATCTATCCTCAATCTAAATCTATCAGATTAAAAAAAAAAACATGTATTTTCTCAAACCCCATAGAAATGTGTGCTAGTAAGTGATTTTGCTGGAATTCATACAGTGGGCCTCAATGATTGATTCACACAAATGGAGTTGGAGAATTCAAAAATGAAGGGTGGAGTCATGCCCCATCATAACATGTGTTTCTTACTATATTTTTCTTCCTAAAAAGCTCCAAGTCTATTACAGACACACACAGTTGGCAAACACCGAAACACGTCTTGGATTTATACTCGTTTTGAAGACAGCGAAGAAAGTAGCAGAAAGCGCCAATCTCCACCTCCTCTTCTATTTTTGGCATGAATATTTACTCACGTTCATTCTCCTGATTGTTTTCCATCAAACCCTTCTCTCTACTTCACCACCTCATTTATCTACTTCTTTTGTATAGCTCTCATTGCAAAACTCATAGAAAGAGAAAAAAGAGATGGGTTACTGGAAATCCAAGGTTCTTCCCAAGATCAAGAAGGTCCCAAAAAGACTGTTGCAGCAGAAGCATGGAAGTCTTTTGATGCCTCCAAGGTGGGTTTATTTCTTCTCCTCCGTCACGACCAGGCCCGCCTGTTGTCCGCTTTGGGCCGCAGCCCGCACGGTTTTGTTTTCGGAGCCCTTTGAGCTCCAAAAGGCCTCTACCAAGTAGTTACCCACCTCGCACATATAGCCCATCGTCTGATATTGTCCGCTTTGGGCCTGCAGCCCACACGGTTTTATTTTCGGAGCCCTTTGAGCTCCAAAAGGCCTCATACCAAGTAGTTACCAACCTCACACATATAGCCCATCGTTTGGGCGCTCTCATAGGCGATGTGGGACGAAGTTCCCTGCCTTTGCTCTCGGCTGGCTCGGGTTCTTACATCCTCCCTTTGACATTTGATTCTATATGCCTTTCTCTTATTAATTGATGTATCTCTATTTGTCTCTCTCTGTTTTTTTTTAAAAAAAAACTTTGATACAGGAAGCCATCAGCAAGGGATTTGAAGAGAAAAAAACAGAACTCCAATCCAAAGTAGTTGAAATCTATGAAGCCTCATTAACTGAAATCAAGGTCAGCTTAGAAAAGCGAAAGAAAAGGAACCATTGTTTCATTTTCTCTTGTTTATACATTTTTCTTCTGTAAACACTGATTAATGGGGCTTGCATTTTTTTTCAGACTGTTGTGAAAGAGCGTAATGAATCCGGCATCAAGAAGAACTCATCTGAAGTTCATAAATTCTTAGAAGAACTAGTGAAGATTGGTGATTAATATAAATAAGAAGAAATCCCTTCTTCTATTTGCATTTGTCATAGATCATTTTTGAACACGTAGAACTTAATTCCATTTCATCATTTGCAGATTTCCCAGGATCCAACCAGGTCTTTGAAGCATCTACAAAATTCGGTCCTACTATGGTTCATGACCCGATATTCTTCGTGTTCGAAAAGGTCTCCACCTTTGTCATAACTGAAGAGAAGAAAGTTGAAGGGAAGGAAGAAGAAACTGAAAAAGAAGTGGAGAAAGCAAAGGAAGTGGTGATCAAGGAAGAGAAAGAAAAGGATGAAGTGGAGAAAGTTGTGGTCGAAGCGGCATCTGAGAAACCACCTGCTACTGAGTCGACTCAAATGGAGGCGACAAAGGTTGAAGGAGAAAAGAAAAGGCCATAGATATTAACGATCTCAATGGTTTCTCCAGTTCATCCTTACCTCCTTGATATTACCCATATTTATGATTTGTTATTCTTTTATTTTGCATTTGTTTAGAAGCTTAGATCTAAGTTTCATGTATTGTTGTGTGTTTATTTTGTAGTTCTGGGACATGGGTTCTTTCTTGGGTTTTCTCATAGGAAGAACAAGTTATGATAATTTTTTTGGATTGATGGTTTTTGTGCTTAATTTCTAAATATACAATTGTTGGATTTGTTTATAAAATAATGGATGCGTTTGTAGTGTATGCATGGGAAATGATTAATGTTGAACACACTAGTCAAAAATCATAGAAATTGAAAATGTGCAGAGGGCTGATGGAACGGCGCTTCTGCTCGGTTCTACCGAGGTCGACAGACGTGGGAGTCCGTTGGGTCCGACCCTTTCGTAACCGGGGGGCGTGCATCAACATTTTTTTGTATTGGTGTGCCAGATTTTCTATTTTACTTG
The DNA here is from genome assembly GCA_012931725.1 of Litsea cubeba. NCBI lineage: Eukaryota > Viridiplantae > Streptophyta > Magnoliopsida > Laurales > Lauraceae > Litsea > Litsea cubeba. The sequence continues at coordinate 70,515,297 of CM022946.1, forward strand.
GAATTACAAGTGGTGATCCGGAGATCAACCTTCGCAAGTAAAAAGGAAATCAACTTCTTTCAAGTTTTCCATTGCACATATATTTAAGAAAAGAGACATTTTTCTTGATTTGCCGTGAAAGGCGATTTTTTGGCATTTATAGCCGATTTTGGCGTTTATAGCCGATTTTTGGCATTTATAGCCGATTTACAATTCTTATCAATAATGAAAGACAAGAGTTGTGATTTTTGTCTCTTTTGGAAAAATACAAACTACAATGAAAAGCAAGAAAAGGAGGATCTAACTTCTCAGGAGATTGTGGGGGACTCGTTCAGATTGACGGTCGCAAGCCATATGTAGACTTCGCCATCATCCATGCAGATGAGAAGAGAGGATGCTCTTGATTCGCTTGGCTTGGCTTTAACCTCAGGTTTTTAAAGGACAAAGACCAAAAGGAGGTCCTATGTCCAATAAAAAACTAACTAGACGGGCTGAAAAGCCACGTCTAAGCCATTGGAGGCAGAAGGAGAAGGCAAGGACCTTGGGGGGGGGGTACCCCCCAAGAGACTTTTGTCACCTTGTAGCGGTGGCCGGTGCAGAATTTCAGCAGAGTTTTCTCTCTCTCTTTTTCTGGATTTTCTGTGCTTGGAAGCTGATCTGATTCTTATCTCTGGGAGTTGTTTGATTTTTTCTCTCCAATCTGGAATTCTTTGGAATGCTCTCCTATTTATAGGCTTTTAGGTAGCCATTTAGGAGGATTTATGAGCTTTAATTGTCATAAAGCTACATAAAGGGAGGAGTTACCAGATTGAATTCCTTTATTTTGTAACTCCTTTTTCTTGGCTTCTGATTGGCCGGAGGAGATTGAGGGCATTTAATCGCCTTTAATCGCCATGATGGGAGGAGTTTCATGGGTTAAATGCCATGAATCAACTGACTTGTAACTCCCGGATGCTTGCTTCTGATTGGGCCGTCCAAAGAAATGGATTAATGACTGCAATAAAGCTAGTCAATTAATCTCATTAAGTGGTCGCCGAGCAGTTGAAGAGTCGCGGGCCGTGCCGCGTCTTTTGGGATTCTTCTGGCGATGATCAACGATGGATCTTCATGTAGATCGACATCGGATGACCATGTAACTTCAGGTATTGGTTGCCAACAGCGGGTCGGTGCCATCTGTCCTGTCGATTTCTCGATCGGTCAGGTAGAAAGCACACTTTTTTGGTTTTCCGGTTGGCGATCAATGTTGATTTTGATACTCTTGATGATTGACCCGTAATTTTGACGGATGTAAGAGGATTTGGTGTCTCAAAAGTATGAATTTTGAAAAATCCCAGAGGTCGGACACTTCGAATCACGGAAAACAACGAAAAAACGGTGCTTCCGGGGCCCACCCGGCGATCCCGGGCTCCAGGGTCGCAGGGGCCTGCGACCCTTGAGGGGTTTTCCCCACTTTTTATCCCGTTTTGCGTCTGTTTTTTATGTTTTTCGATTCTTTTTTCTTCTGTATTTTTTCTTGAAATTTTTGATAATTTATTGGCCTGATTTCCATGTAGAAAACCTGATGAGAATCCTTGCAGGTTTGCAAAGTTTCCAATTTTCCGAGAAAGCCGAAGACTTTGTCGCGCAGAGCTGCCGATTTTTCGTCAGAAGCTGAAACTGGGTCAAACGATGTTGGAATGACCTGAAATTTGGGGTGAAGCCTCCTGAGCAATACATAAGACCAACCATAGGCTTATGTTTGAGTTTTGAAGCCGTTTGGGGTCTTATCACCAGTAGACTTGTTTTTGTTGCGATGAAGATGTCGCGGCTTGATGTGCGGTCAACCGATGTCCGATTGACTTGAAATTTGATAGGGAACCTATTGGAGTCATTTTAAGATGATCCATAGGCTCTGTCTTGGAAACCATGGTCCTAGGGAGCTTCGCCGCCGAGAGGCCTGATTTGGCTTCCGAGCTTCAAAGTATGGTCAAATGTTGTCGAAATGACCTGAAATTTGACGTGTAGCCCTTTGTAAGCATTTTGAAGCCGTCCATGTGCTTTATCTGATGAGTGATGGCCTCGGTGATTCTCACCGCCGAGAGGCTTGATTTAGTTGTTCGAGAGTTGATGTAGGGTCAAACGTTGTCAGTTTGACTCGGAACTTGACGTGGAGCCTTTTGGATGTATTTTGAGACCATCCATCGGCTTTGATCAAAGATTTGGTGTCTCCGATGCTTTCGCCGGCGAGAGCTCCTTTTCAGCTGCTGGAGAAGCAAAGTTAGGCCAAATGATTTTGAAATGGCCCGAAACTTCTTGTGTACTCCTCTTTTGGCTGTCTTGAAGGATCTTGTAGTTTTTGTTTGATTCTGACAAGATTTGATTTTTGGAAGTAGCATTGCCTATTAATGGCAGGTTGCGACTTCATGTAGCTTTTTGGATCTTGAAGAGGCAAAGTGACATTTTTGGTGTCAACAAGTGGTATACAAACCACGAATAGAAAATGTGGGCTGAAAATACCCTGTTCATGGGAAGCCCAAGCCGAACCAAGAATACAGCAGCCTGCAGTTTGGCTTCAAAATGCTTACAAAGGGCTACACGTCAAATTTCAGGTCCTTTCGACAACATTTGACCAGACTTTGACGCTCGGAAGCCAAATCAGGCCTTTCGGTGGCGAAGCTCCCCGGGACCATGGTTTCCAAGATAGAGCCTATGGATCATTTTAAAATGACTCCAATAGGTTCCCTGTCAAATTTCAAGTCAATCAAACATCGGTTGACCACACATCAAGCCGCGACATCTTCATCACGACAAAAAAAAGTCTACTAGTGATAGGGCCCCAAACAGCTTCAAAACTCAAACAAAAGCCTATGATTGGTCTTATTTATTGCTCAGGAGGGTTCACCCCAAATTTCAGGTCATTCCGACATCGTTTGTCCCAGTTTCAGCTTCTGACAAAAAATACGGCAGCTCTTCGCGACAAAGTCTTCGGCTTTCTTGGAAAATTGGAAACTTTGCAAACCAAAATGCAAGGATTCTCATCAGATTTTCTACAGGGAAATTAGGCCAATAAATGATAAAAAAATGACAAGAAAAATACAGAAGAAAAAAGAATAAAAAAACATTAAAAACGAACGCAAAATGGGACAAAAAGGGGGAAAACCCCTCCAAGGTCGCCGGCGACCCTGGAGCCCGGGATCGCCGGGAGGGCCCCGGAAGCCCCATTTTTTCGTCGTTTTTTACGATTCAAAGCATCTGACTTCTGGGATTTTCCAAAATTCATACTTTTGAGACACCAAATCCTCTGACATCCGTCAAAATCAAGGGTCAATCATCAAGAGTATCAAAATCAACATTGACCGCCAATCGAACAACCAAAAAAGTGTGCTTTCTACCCGACCGATCGAGAAATCGACAGGACAGATGGCACCGACCCGCTGTTGGCAACCAATACCTGAAGTTACATGGTCATCCGATGTCGATCTACATGAAGATCCATCGGTGATCATCACCAAAAGAATCCCAAAAGACGCAGCACGACCCTTGACTCTTCAACTGCTCGGCGACCACTTAATGCAATTAATTGACTAGCTTTATTGCAGTCATTAATCCATTTCTTTGGATGGCCCAATCAGAAGCAAGCATCCGGGAGTTACAAGTCAATTGATTCATGGCATTTAACCCATGAAACTCCTCCCATCATGGCGATTAAAGGCGATTAAATGCCCTCAATCTCCTCCGGCCAATCAGAAGCCAAGAAAAAGGAGTTACAAAATAAAGGAATTAAATCCTGTAACTCCTCCCATTATGCGGCTTAATGACAATAAAAGCCCATAAACCCTCCTAAATGGCTACCAAAAAGCCTATAAATAGGAGAGCACTCCAAGAAGAAAAGACAGCACGACAGACTGCAGAAAATCTGGAAATTCAGACAGAAAAAGGCATCAGAAATCTAAGAGAACGAAAGAGATAAAACTCTGCGGAAGTTCTACATCGACCACCGCTACAAGTGACAAAAGTCCCTTGGGGGGTACCCCCACCCCCCAAGGTCCTTGCCTTCTCCTTCTGCCTCCAATGGCTTAGACGTGGCTTTTCAGCCCGTCTACTTAGTTTTTTATTAGACATAGGACCTCCTTTTGGTCTTTGTCCTCTGAAAACCTGAGGTTATAGCCAAGCCAAGCGAATCAAGAGCATCCTCTATTCTCATCTGCAGGGATGATGTCGAAGTCCACATATGGCTTGCGACCGTCAATCTGAACGAGTCCCCCACAATCTCCTGAGAAGTTAGATCCTCCTTTTCTTGCTTTTCATTGTAGTTTGTATTTTTTTTAAAGAGATAAAAATCACAACTCTTGTCTTTCATTATTGATAAGAATTGTAAATCGGCTATAAACGCCAAAAATCGGCTATAAACTCCAAAAATCGGCTATAAATGCCAAAAAAAATGCCTTTCACGGCAAACCAAGAAAAATGTCTATTTTCTTAAATATATGTGCAATGGAAAACTTGAAAGAAGTTGATTTCCGTTTTACTTGCGAAGGTCGATCTCTGGATCACCACTTGTAATTCCAATTAGTAAAATAGAAAATATGTCACACCCGCACAAAAAAATGTTGATGCACGCCTCTACCTCCCGGTTACGAAAGGGTCGGGCCCAAACAGACTCCCACGTCCGCCGACCCCGGTAGAACCGGGCAGAAGCGCTGTTCCATCAAGCCGGCACACCCGGTGGGACACGTTCATTTGAGAACACGATGCTAGAAATGAAATATTTGCATATCATATCTATTGCTCTATGCTTATACTTATTTTCTTGATTCCTTGGCTACTTTCTAACTGGTGGCCTATGTTGGATTCCGCATCTAAAAAAAATGAGATGAGATTTTTTGGAAATTTCTAATTCATTGAATTTATTTCCACTCTTTCTCTTTTCAAAAAAGAAAAAAAAACAAAAAATCAGATTTCTTAGTTTGGATTTAAAATTGAGAAACTTTGATCCTTTTCGTTTCGTCTCTGTGCTCGCGGAAATCGTTGAGCCGGTTCGAATTGTGGAAATGGCCATTGTTTTTCTTCGATGAGTTCATTAGAAATTAAAAAAAATCAAATTTCTCATTTTGGATTCAAAATTGAGAAACTTTGATCCTTTCCTTTCGTTCGTGTGCTCGTAGAAATTGTTGAGCCTGTTCGAATTAGGATTTGGGCCATCATTTCTCTTCGATGAGTTCATTAAAGATCTAAAAAAAAACAAATAAAAAAAAACAAAAAAGACATAAACCACTAGGATTAAACGAATTGCGTTCTTTGATCACGGTTGATTCAAGAAAAGCCTTGTCCAGAGTGTGGAGACAGCTTGACTGTTCTAGGCAAGGGTCCTCCAAACGGGTTCATTAAGTAATCCTACCCTTACCTGGGGGCAATTCTATCAATCGAGATTTCATAAGACCAGGTTAGGAGGCCTATGTGTACTCTCTCATCTTTTAAATAAAAAAAATTTTCAAAATAAAAAATAAAAAATAATTTTTTTTCAAAACAAAAACTCTTAAAAAAAATAAATAAAAAAATCTTCAAAAAAAAAAGAATTCTCTTTTCAAAAAAAAAAAAAAACTTCCGTCATTTTTGAGTTCAGATTGGAGAAAATTTGGTCTTCTCCTTTTTTAGCACTGGCGCTCGCGGAAATCGTTGAGCCCGTGTTCAGATTGGAATGCTTATTGCTCTCTTTGATGAACCCGATATTGGCATTTCAAAAAAAAAAACTCGTCATTTTTGGATTCAGATCCGAGAAATTATAGTTCATTTCCTTCTTAATACTGGCGCTCGCGAAAATCGCTGAGACCGTATTTGGATTGGAATACCATCTGCTCTCTTTGATGAATCCAATCTTGACCTTTCAAAATAGAGAATCTCATCTTAAGGATGCGGTCACCAAACATTTGTGTCTAGCGGTACTAGTACGCCCTTTCAGGGTCTACTGTATTCGCGACCGGCACATTTGTAACTCCAACTTTATATTCTTCTTACCTCGAGCAAGCTCTGCTTCTCGATAAGTCGAATTTAAGTTCACAATTACTTCTAGCAGTCACTGGGATGCTCATTCTGGGCTTACCATACCTGCGATCAGAACAATTGTACACTCTATGGCTTTCTGCCTTCTTCATATTGCTTGGATCATCTCCCTCGAGCGATTTGAAAAGACAACCATAGAACTTCCCATTTATGATCATTATATTCTTGTGATTACTAATGGATGTGGTCTTGTTTCAGAAACTTTTTGAAAACTAACAATGGCAGCTTCACTAACCATTACCTTCTATGAGAACAAGCACCAGCTCATGCTTTAACAGAAGCAAACCACGCGCACCTACAAGCGCCCCATCAGCTGCCGAAGCGTCAACTCCCTCGGCAACTCTCTGAACTCCGGGTCGATCTCGACTCCCCGGACTATTGTCTTTAGGATGCTGGGACCATTCCCATTTCCCGAAGAACAAACTACTCATTCCAAGAAGCAGAAGCTCGCCTCTCAACGTGTCACTACCGTGACACCAAAGGCGAGCACCAGAAGGCCCGAACCCCGTGGCACCCCCACGAAGCCTCGACCCTCAAACGACCAGGTCTATCCCAAGACTTGGTCCCCAAGACCTTCACCAAAACAACGAAGGTCTCAAATCTCCACCAAGCCAGCATACATGGCCCCACTCAAGGAGAACTAGTTCTACCCTCTTGCTTACATGAAAGAGGAGAGACCCATCTCCAATCTGACTCCCAAGTCAACCCAGCATGAGCCGGCTTGTTCCTACAAGCCCAAAGTCAAGTCATGCATCACAAGGCCTCTGCTAGCACCTGCTAAGGCCTACAAACCTGCAGTTCAACGCTTCATCTCTACAGGGGCCGAACTCCAAAAACTCAAAGCTTCGCTGCAACAGGCGAAGGACCGGGTTCGCGTCCTGTCCTTGCCCAACTACAAAGAAGATAGGCTCGGCTACTGCGCCCGAGGGAGCACATCCTTCGTTGTCAAAGCCCAGCCAGAGCTGACCGAAGCTCAAATTGCTCGTCGTATACGCCGCCGCGTGTCGTATCGACAAAAGAGACTAGAGAAGCAAAGGACCCAGCCTCCTACACTTCAAGTCTCTCCCAAATGGGTTTAAAAAGAAAGACCCAACCAAGTTGTTGCAGTCCATATGGTTGGAAAAACCAGAAGACACCAAAAGTCAGCAACAAAAATCCATGTCCGACGTCCGGTGACCCGCAGCGTTTCTAGGACAAGAAGACACTCAGAAGAATCCCCTGCTCCTTCAAGCAAAGGACGGCAAAGTGATCCTTCCTCAAGCTCTTCATTAAAAAGAATGAGCCTCAGCTCAGTTACCAGGACAGTTTCTTTGTTCGAATCACGAAGGATGAACGTCTTGGCTACAATTTCTGAGCCACCACTGTCATGCCCCCGGACTGAGGACCCGTTAAACAAGACCTAAATCCGGGGTCGTGGCGCGACGGGCCGGAAAATTCCGCCCGCACACGCTAGTTTCCCACAGGTTTCCGCGGTAAGGATCCTCGAAATTCAATCCAACAATGATTAATAAGAATCACATTCACACGAATTAATTACGCGGAAGCATTATAGCAAACATGAAATTCCAAAACATATGAGTATGATGAGAACGCTCAAGTCTAGTATCAAAATGAGAGACATTCTATAGATAGGCCCCAAAGTTGGTTTCAAGTTAAATACAAAAGTCAAGTTAGCCAATAATTACAATTTCCCAAAAATAAGCCAACAGTGGCTATAAACAAGTTCCCAAAATATGATCGAAGCTCCGAAATCAATCCGACGCCTAAGCGACATCATCAGGCTGCCACTCGCGTTCCACAAGTACTACTGGGTCCGCCTCAAAGTGCGCCTCAATGGCAAGGGGCTCGACATCTGGCACCAAGCAAAAAGGGTCAGACACGATGGTCTGGCAAGCAAATTTTACAAATAATAGGATGATAGAAAGAGTAAAACATTAAATAAATGAGAGCTACGATTAAAATCCTAATTAACAAAAATGATAAAATAAAAGATCGATATCTTAAATATTAATGAATTCCAAGACTATAATAAGTTGAAATAAACAAGAACCATAAAATAAAACCATCAAACGTATAAAACATTGGCAAACCACGTATAGCTAAATTCTCATGTTACCGAAGTAACACGAGTAGATAGAAACCGTAGCCACTAATCATGGACCGGAACGAACAATGTCATTATCAAACAGAACCGTAGCCACTACATGTGGGATCGGATATAAAACCGTTGCCATGGTCGGTACACACAGAATCCAAACTACAGTTGGCGAACAAATTAAAGATTCCAAGCCGGATGATCAGTCCGACAAGGTAACCTACGCTTAGCGGTCCCATTAGGGTAAAAGTTCAAAACCTCGAAGTAATACAAATCCGTTCATAAAAATACGTTTCCAAAATCGATAAGAAAACTACTCCGAACAAATACATATCTCACGTGCTGACAAATCCGAGCAAAATAAGATGAGTAGTCTTATCAATGTCCACTAATGTGGTAAACCACCCCAAAGCATTTGAATAGATTTCTAAAGGGAAATCCGGACAAAACCTTTGTACATGGAATGAATGTATATGATTCAACAGTCTAATGCGGGTCGTCTTGATGCACATTTAACCCCCTTTATTGTCATTAATTGAAAGTAATTTGGTGCCACAGAAGATCCTCGACAATTACAAGGGATGAAGTGTACATTGAGACTTGAAAGATTCCCCCAAATGATTTTATTCAAAGTTCAAACTCATTCCCATAATGGTCTCATGTTTTAAAAGAGCTGAATGGGCTTCAATATATATATAAAGGGATTGGGCTGAATCGGACTTAACTATGGGCTTGAAGTGGACCTGGAAAACAGTCTAATAATCCCCTTAAAACTGATTTAAAAATCTCCTTGAAACAGGCCCAAATCAGACCTTAAACCAAGCCCAAAAACAATCCTTTAACCAGGCCCAAAACAGTTATTGAATCAGGCTCAAACAGTCTTTAAATGGACCCAAAAACAGACCCTGAAACAGGCCCCTTAGCTGGACTGGGCTCGCTCGAGCGACCCAAGGTCCGCTCGAGCGAAGCCCAGACAGAACCTGGGTCGCTCGAGCGAGGGCCAGGCAGAACCTGGTCCGCTCGAGCGGCCCACTGGGTCGCTCGAGCGGACTGGGCTCTGTCCAGTCCGGCTCAGCTGGGTCATTTTCCTCTTTTTGCAATCTTTTTCATTCCTTCTTCTTTCCCTTCTTCCATACACATTTTCACAATTATTTGGGCCCTTTCTTGACCTCCTCAACTCATCAAATCATCATCCATTAATCATTCCAATTAACCAAACACAACACTTTTAAATCAGAGATTTCATCCATTTTTTAATACAAGAACTTAACATAAAGAAGGCTAAATTTCAAGATGACCACATTGAAAACAAACTTCCAATTCATTGTAAAACAATAACATAAGTGGAATCAACATAAACATTGCTCCATTTATCTAAGGTAGATCCATGAATCATAAAAAAGATTAGAACATAGGAAGAAAAATCCATAAAATGGAACTTATAAAATAGAACCATCATATTAATTGTAGAATCCACTTGCCTCAAGCCAAGATGAGAGCTAAGATACTCTTCAAACAACTCTCTAGGGCCTCAAGCTCCCAATCTACAAAAACCCCAAAAGTTCCTCGAGAAGAACCCTAAAAATCAACATTTGTAAATCTCAAGGGTAAACTCTTGCATGTGTGAAGAAAATACTCTAAATGAATAGGTAAACCAAGATTTCAAGTTTGGAAAGCCATTGCTAACCTTGAAGAGCTCAAACAAAGAAAAGAGGCTTGAAAGAGAACCTTGCCCTAGCTCAAATCCTTAGAAAAGAGGTTCTTTGGAAAGCTTGAAGAGGGAGGAAGAAGCCTAGGAGATCAATCCTTCAAGAAATCTCCAATAGATGGGTGCTCCAGAGGAGAGAGAAAGTTGCTGGGAGAGGGAAAACCCTTGGCTCGGACCGTTGCAGAAAAAATGATAGAATGAAGAGAAGAAGAGAACTCTTCTCTTATAAGATGGGTTTGTGGGTCCCAATCTTCACAAGGCTAAAAATGGCATTTGCGGGCCCCGAATGGAAACGACGAAGAAGACAAAAACGATCAACGAAATTTCTACTTTCCAAAAAGTATATTTTTGTCAATTTCTGAAATTTTTAAAATTTGGGTACAGATTTTGTGTGAAAGGTCAGTTTTGCCCTTTTTCTCGAAAAACGTGATTTCTGATCATTAAATCAAGACGGTCAAAACATGAAAGTTGATAATCTAAATGAAATGAGTCGAAATACATAAAAATTGGGATTTCAAAAAAATCAAAGTTAAACCCCAAAGATTCACACACAACACACGGGCGCCCCGGCCCGTGTCAAGCCTAAGTCAACGACTCTCGAAAATTCCCAAAGCTATTCAAACATTCTAATCTAGCTTAAGAAAATAAGCTAATCGTCCACTAACCCCACTTATCAACTAATCATGATTAAAATATAATTAAATATTCCAAACCTGGGTCGGGGTCTGACATCCTCCACCCCTAAAAATCACATTTGGTCCTCCAAATGATCACTAACCTCTGGGAATAGCTGAGGGTATTTCTTCTGGACCTGATCACGAAGTTCCCAAGTGGCCTCTTCTGGTCCATGATTCTCCCAACGAATCTTTACCCACTGAATTGTTCTGTTTCTCAGCTCTTACTCTTTAGTGTCAATAATCTCTGTCGGTTTCTCAATGTAGGTGGCATCTTCTCGAACCTCCAACGGTTCATGATGTAGCACGTGTGAAGGGTCCGAGACAAACTTCCTTAGCATTGACACGTGAAACACATTGTGTACACCTGAAAGTTCTGGAGGCAAAGCTAATCTATATGCCACTTCCCCGATACGATTAAGGATCTCATACGGTCCAATGAATCTCTTAGATAATTTGCCTCGTTGTCCAAATCTCAGTGTTCCTCTGACCGGAGATACCTTCAAAAATATTTTGTCTCCAACTTGGAATTGTAGATCCTTCCGTCGAACGTCAGCATAACTCTTCTGTCGGCTTCTCGAAATCTTCAAGCGTTCATGAATAATTCTGACTTTGTTACTTGTTTCTTCAACCAAAGAAGGACCATGAAAACTACGTTCTCCAACTTCTTCCCAACACACTGGGGTCCTACACTTCCTGCCATACAACGCTTCGAATGCGGCCATCCCTATGCTTGAATGGTAACTGTTGTTGTAGGCAAACTCACAGAGAGGTAAATTCTCATCCCATTGATTCTTGAAGTCAAGCACACAAGCCCTAAGCATGTCTTCGAGAATAGTCCTCTCCGATTGACCATCGGTTTGCGGGTGATATGCTGTGCTGAAGTGAAGCTTCGTTCCCATCGATTCATGTAAGGTCTTCCAAAATCTCGAAACAAATCTACTATCTCGATCTGAAGTAATGGAGACAGGCTGACCATGATGACTGACAATTTCCTTCACGAAGGCTTGTGCTAAAGCCAACATGTGCATTTTCTTCCCAGTCTTCAAAGGAATAAAGTGTGCCGACTTCGTTAACCGATCTACTATGATCCAAATAGCATTGTTCCCTCTGCTTGTAGTCGGTAGACCCGAGACGAAATCCATAGTCAGGTGTTCCCATTTCCACTCTGGAATTTCTAAGGGCTGCAAAAGACCAGGTGGTTTCTGATGTTCTGTCTTCACCAATTGACAAGTCATACATCTGTATACGAAGGCTGCTATCTCTCTCTTCATATTGTTCCACCAAAAATGATTCTTCAAATTTTGGTACATCTTCGTGCTCCCCGGGTGTACAGAATACCTCGTATTGTGAGCTTCTACCATAATGTCCTTCTTCAAATTATCTATCTTTGGAACACATAGTCTGCCACGGAAGTACAAAACTCCATCCATGATTTGAAAATCTGGGCGTTCTGAGATGTGCTCCACAATTTTTGCCAAGTCCGGATCTTGCATATGACTGTCCTTGATTTTTTGAATGAAGACGGGCTCAGACACTGTCATATTTGCCAACATAACTCCTTCCTTCAAGGGTTGGAACTCCACCCTCAACTCTTTGAATTGCTGAAAATTATAAAACCCTTGCAAACTGGCCAAACAAAATGATTTTCTACTCAATGCATCTGCCACTACGTTAACCTTCCCCGGATGATAGATGATTGGGAAATCATAGTCTTTGATGTACTCCATCCATCTTCTTTGCCTCATGTTTAATTCTTTCTGAGAGAATAAATATTGGAGGCTACGGTGATCCGAATGAACTTCAAATTCGTCTCCGTATAAATAGTGTCTCCACATCTTCAACGCGAACACTATCGCTGCCAATTCCAAATCGTGCGTCGCATATTTCTTCTCGTGTTCCTTCAATTGCCTCGAGCCATATGCTATAACCTTCCCATTTTGCATCAAAACACACCCAAGTCCTACACCTGAAGCATTAGTACAGATAACAAAACCGCCACTCCCCGAGGGTAAGGTGAGGACAGGTGCTGAAGTTAACCTCTTCTTCAATTCTTCAAAAATAGCTTCACATTTCTCTGACCATACGAACGACACATTCTGTCACGCCCCGAAACCGGGACCTGCAGCGAACCGATCTCGGGGTGCGAAATTTTGGAATAATTTGAAACTTTTTGTTATAGTTCCCAAGATCCGCGTGAATGAGGATAATCACATCCCAACATAATCAGAGTATATTTATCGCGGAAGCTAAACATGGTGTTACGACCCGGAATCCGTGGCCATCGGGTTCCGTGTCGCACTCAACCAATATCACAAGCCATCAATCACAATACACTGAGCTGGTAGTAACAAATCTATTATTTCCCATATTCAAATTACAATTAACAAGTGTCTTAATTACAACCCAATAAAAAGGCTAATGAAGCCATACAACAATATCCAACTAAACAGAAATCCTACCCCATCATTTCAGTACGAACTCTGGTGCCACACTTGACATCTAGATGATATCAACGGGCAGCCTCTCACGTCAGACCGCGGTCCCACCGCCTCCTCTGATCAAACACCTACAAACAGAAAGAGAAGAAACTGGCACCAAACAGAAAGGGTCAGACACGACGGTCTGGCAAGCAAATAAACAAATAATATGAAATAAAAGAACGTACATAAAACCAGACGAAATCATCGTAAAACCGAATAAATGGTCTAAACAATAATGACAATAAAACATGCTAAAACGGTCGAAAGTCCGAACATAAATATCGAGACAAATAAACGGACAGTGTCTAAAGCATAAATATCTCGAGAAGATAACCACCTAAGCGAAGCATTTAATAATTGGAAGTACATTTAAAACTGAAAGTAGAAACATTGCGATAAAGGTCGATATCGTAACATTAAACAAATCAAGCATAAAAAGCATAACTGACAATAATCATAAACTACAGTAATAGGCGGATAAAACCTAGGCGACCACAAATAGCTAAACCCTCCTATCACCGAAGTAATAAGAGCAACCAGAGCGTAGCCACTAAACGTGGTACTAAACAGAGGATCAGAACCGTAGCCATACAAATGGGACCGGCAGATCATTACCGTTGCCATGGTCGGTACAGACGGAATCCAAGCTGCAGCTGGCGGACAGAGTAAAGATCCCAAGCCGGGTGATCAGCCCGACAAGGTGACCTAAGCCTAGTGGTGCCTTTAGTTTTCAAAACTCGAACGGATACAAATCTAACATAGTACTAATCCCTTTGGCTCAGGGGCTCGCACCACATAGCTCTGGCCCCGTCTTGCCTCGGGGTTTTGTTTTCGAAGTCATAGCCTCTTTGGCTCATGGGCTCGCACCACATAGCTCTGGCCCAGTCTTGCCTCGAGGGTTTTATTTTCAAATACGAGTCTTATCAAAACAATAATCTCATCGAAGAAATCCCGAATGTGTCGAACATACTCCAAATCTCTTTTCAAATCGAATCGGAGAAAACATACGAGTATCTATGGCAAACCGTTCAAATACGCATCGAGGTGATTTGTATAAAATCATACGAGCAACCCTTTCGAACATGGGAAGACACATGATTTTATAACAAATCATCGATGCTATTTAAATTAGTTCACCAAAGAAGTCAAATACGAATACAAATACAAATACAAATAGATTTTTCTGACTTGAAATGGAATGGAATTATGTAGGATGACTTAATGACTTACCAAGGAACCATCTCAATGCACAACTATCATTTAAACATTAATTAGTAAAGAGCGCGTTTGATGCCAATGAAAATCCATAATATTTAAATGATAAAGTGCGCATTGAGACTCAGACGATTCCCGGATAATTTTACATACTTTCATTCTCTCATTGGTCCCATTCCCATTTCACAAACTTTCCAAGTATCACAAGAAAATCCCAAACTCTTTAAAACAGGCCTATAGTTGGCCTTAGACCGAGCCCACAACAGTCCTTAATAACAGTCCAAAACCAACTTCGAATGGCTCACAAAACAAATCTTAAAAACAGCCCAAACTAATCTTTTAATGGACAAGAAACAGGTTTTGAAAACAAACCCAAAACTAAACCTGAACCAGGCCCACAAACAGATCTTAGAACAACCCAAAGCTAGACCTGAACCAGGCCCACAAACAGATCTTAAAACAACCCAACACTAGACCTGAACCAGGCCCACGAAACAGGTTGAAAAACAGTCCTAAACAAATCCTTAAATGGCCTACAAAACGATTCTTAAAAACAACCCAAAACTGAACTTTAACCGAGCCCACAAAACTGATTTTTAAGGCAGCCCAAAACCAAGCTTTAAAAGGCCCAATACACAGTTTTTAAAACCGCCCAAACTGGCCTTGAACAGGCCCACAAAACAGTCTCAAAAACAGCCCACAACTGATCTTAAAAATGACCCAAGGAACAAGTTTTAAAACCAATCCAAACTAACTATAAAACAGGCCCACCAACCAAATTCTAAAACAGTCCACTAACAGTCATTAAAAACAGTCAAATGTCAGGCCCAAAGATGACCCAACATCAGATCTGAAATGGCCCAATAAACAGTTTTAAAATAGCCCAAAACTAAACTTGAAACAGGCCCAAAGACAAGCCCAAAGAAGTCCCAAAGAATAGGCCCAAAACTGATCCATAAACAGACCCAAACCAGACCCAGACTGAGCTGGGCCTCGCTCGAGCGGACCCAGGCCCGCTCGAGCGGACCCAGACAGAAGCTGGGTCGCTCGAGCGACCCAGTGGGTCGCTCGAGCGGACCCAGACAGTGCCTGGTCCGCTCGAGCGACCCAGTGGGTCGCTCGAGCGGACTGGGCCTGCCCAGTCCGGCCCGAGTGCAGAAAACTCCATCTCTTTGCATTTTTTTCTGATTTTTCTTGATTCTTTTGCTTCCTTTTCTTTCATACTGATTTCCATGATTGATTGGGCCCTTCCTTGACCTTCCAAACTCATCAAAAACCATCCATTTCATCAACCCAATCAACCAAACAATCACTTTTTAAAACAAAGTTTCTCCCCATTTCTTTGAACCCAATTCCTAACACATGAAAATCAAGTTTTCTACATAACCAAAATGCAAGCCACTTCCAACACATTGTAAGACCATACATAAATGGAAATCCACACAATATAGGTTCATTTAATCAAAGTAAAACCATGATCCAAAAAAAAAATTAAATTCTAAGAAGAAGAAGCCATGAAATACACATCATCATATTAGTTGTAGAATTCACTTGCCTTGAGTCAAGAGAAGATGAAAAACACTCTATGAAGGTCCTCTCATGGCCTCAAGCTCCCAAAATTTCAAAATCCCCAAATAGCTCAAGAGAACCCTAAAAATCCAATCCATTGAAAACCTCCATGAAAACCCATTGCATGTATGACAAAACCCTTCAAAATGGTTTGGAAAAACAAGATTTGGAGAAAGAAATCCATTGCTCACCTTATAAAAGCCCAAACCAAGAAGAAATGCATGGGGAGGTGGTCTCTCCTAGCACAAATCTCTTGCAAAAGACATCTAAGGAAAGCTTGGAGAGAGGGGAAGAGAATGGGAAGCTCCAATCTCCATTTAGCATCAAGGGAGGAGGGATACATGAGGAGAGAGAAAGGGGGCTGGGAGAAACCCTAATCCCTCTTTGTTGCAGGAAATGAGAGAAAGAATGGGGGAGACAAGAGACCCAATGGGGTTTTATAGAACAAAAGGGCTGGGCCCCATGGGCCCCAAGCTTACCAAAGCTAAAACTAAGGTTTGCGGGTCCCGAATGAAAACGACGAAGAAGACAAAAACGATCGGCGAAATATCTAGTTTCCGAAAAGTATAATTTCCCCAATTTCTGAAATTTTCGAAATTCATGGACAGATTTAGTGAAAATGCCATTTTTGCCCTTTTTCCTCGAAAAACGTGATTTCTGAGTATCAAATCGAAATGATTAAAACATGAAAGTTGTTAAACTTCATAAAATAAGTCGAAATACCCCAAATCCAGAATTTTTAGAAATCCGAAGTAATTTCCCATAAAAATACAAATCCTAAGGACCGGGTCAACTAAAGTCAACGGTCTACAAAATCTCCAAGGCAAGGAAAAATCCGGTTAAGCTCGAAAACAAGATCAAACTAAATCAAATCTCGCTTAAAAAGCTAAACCACGATTAAACAATGCTAAACAAAAGGACTGGGGTCGGGATCTTACATCCTCCCCCCTTAGAATCCATTTGGTCCTCCAAATGGCTTAAACCAAATCAAAACTAAAAACCCGAAAGACAAACGAAAACACTGACACCCTATGCTAGACCTCGGTGACTGAGACAACCTCTGACCAAACCTGACGTTGAGATGCACGGTCCACCACATTTTGATTCGGTTGTAGGCTTCACACTAATCCACATATCTGCTCGGAAACAAACTTCTCTGACCAAACTGGTGCCCAACACTCCTAAGTACCCTCGGTGTCATCTGTAGTTCCTGCACTGGATCAATTCTTTTGCTTACTTCGTCAGCGACTGTCAGTCCAAAGAACTGCAAATTCTGTCTCCTTCTATCACTTGGAATCCTGTGCCTTAAGTCCTTCAAAGCTGTACACGGTGCTCTTGACGCTTGCCTCTTCAGATCTCATTCTTCAAGTCTTCCACCATCGACATCTGAAACTTTCGATCCCTGTCTTGAATGATGTTAATCCTCTCGTAGACCCAACTTTGTCCTCAACTGAACTAATACACATCCGGACATTCATCATCCCTTCACTTCATACACCTCCGAACTCCAACCAAAGGCTACTACAACTCATCCATTCGATGCAAAGCAACTCGTAAAATCTTAAACATAGGGACTAAAACTATTACTTAGTTAAATTTGATCACTTTAAAACACAGTAGAAGCTGAACTCCCAAATTATCAAATAAAACTTAATAAATGAGGTTTTCCAAAGTTTTGAACATGAAACAACATTATTCATTTGAAATTCATATTTTCACAGCCCAACAAATCATTGAAATACTCAACAGTCTCAAATTAGGATTTTCAAAAATAAATCAAATTCATATAGTATGACTATACATTAAACTTTGTTGAAATCTGAGTGTTAATTAAACACTAAACCTTATTGAAAACTAACTCATTTGTTTATAAGAATCTTGCGAAAACCTAAATAAAGTTGAGCGTTAAACAAATGTAGGAAATCTACATAAAATCTAAACACGAAAACCTTTAAGAAATTTCATTGTACATAGCCAAAGAAAGCAACTCAATGAAATAGAAATTTCACACTACTCTTTGAGAAAGAAACACAATTTTGAGTTACATGCTTTTAAAGACCAATCTTGAAAACAAAATCATGGGACTCATGAAATGAGTATAATGATATAATTTATTTCAAAATAAGCTTTAAAGAAGAAACATAAATCCATTTTTAAACATTACAAGGATAAACCATAGATATTAATGAAAACATATCAAAGATGAAAAACATCAAGAAAAATCATTTTAAATAAGAAATGAACATTCAAACCACCGAGGTACTCCCTTGCTGAATCAACTACACCGGCTAAATAAGCTGCAAGTTACCGAACTTCTCAACCAAAACCACGACCATGCTCGTCGAATCCGAGGAAATCCCTGAGTTTCTTGCACCACTCCTAATCTTACTAACTAAGATCACTTCTTCCTTCATAAAATCCACAGGTAAAATGCCTCTTGCAGTCCTTCATCTCGAAAAGATAGTCCGAGTTCACCCAAAAATCCACATTAACTTACCTTAGTACGCTGCATGACGATCCTTGATTGGCTGAGAGGGGATCTTCGAAAGCTGCTCAAGTCCTACTTTGGCAGGCAAATGCACATGTCTTCTCTCATTAACCACAACGGAGATGCTGAAGGCTGAAAGTCTGCCGACGTTCTCCGAAAACAACATACTAAATCCAAGAGGTTCTCAGTCTCCGACACAAATACAGACAAAAGACACTAGACAAGAGTATGGAGATTTCAAACTCTCCACCACTAAGGAGGAAATTTGGCCATCCAAATCTCCTAACAACAGAACTAAAAGACAAGACAAGCAAAATCTCCCAAACTGAAAGAAAAGCCGACTCAAATCCAACGAAACAAAGACACGGGAAAACAAATCGACACAATCTAACGAGTCCTCACCACACGTCTTAATGTCTCTAGAGTATTTTATTTCCTAGAAACTGACCAGCTCTGATACCAAACCTGTCACGCCCCGAAACGGGACCTGCAGCGAACCGATCTCGGGGTGCGAAATTTTGGAATAATTGAAAACTTTTTGTTATAGTTCCCAAGATCCGCGTGAATGAGGATAATCACATCCCAACATAATCAGAGTATATTTATCGCGGAAGCTAAACATGGTGTTACGACCCGGAATCCGTGGCCATCGGGTTCCGTGTCGCACTCAACCAATATCACAAGCCATCAATCACAATACACTGAGCTGGTAGTAACAAATCTATTATTTCCCATATTCAAATTACAATTAACAAGTGTCTTAATTACAACCCAATAAAAGGCTAATGAAGCCATACAACAATATCCAACTAAACAGAAATCCTACCCCATCATTTCAGTACGAACTCTGGTGCCACACTTGACATCTAGATGATATCAACGGGCAGCCTCTCACGTCAGACCGGCGGTCCCACCGCCTCCTCTGATCAAACACCTACAAACAGAAAGAGAAGAAACTGGCACCAAACAGAAAGGGTCAGACACGACGGTCTGGCAAGCAAATAAACAAATAATATGAAATAAAAGAACGTACATAAAACCAGACGAAATCATCGTAAAACCGAATAAATGGTCTAAACAATAATGACAATAAAACATGCTAAAACGGTCGAAAGTCCGAACATAAATATCGAGACAAATAAACGGACAGTGTCTAAAGCATAAATATCTCGAGAAGATAACCACCTAAGCGAAGCATTTAATAATTGGAAGTACATTTAAAACTGAAAGTAGAAACATTGCGATAAAGGTCGATATCGTAACATTAAACAAATCAAGCATAAAAAGCATAACTGACAATAATCATAAACTACAGTAATAGGCGGATAAAACCTAGGCGACCACAAATAGCTAAATCCTCCTATCACCGAAGTAATAAGAGCAAACAGAGCGTAGCCACTAAACGTGGTACTAAACAGAGGATCAGAACCGTAGCCATACAAATGGGACCGGCAGATCATTACCGTTGCCATGGTCGGTACAGACGGAATCCAAGCTGCAGCTGGCGGACAGAGTAAAGATCCCAAGCCGGGTGATCAGCCCGACAAGGTGACCTAAGCCTAGTGGTGCCTTTAGTTTTCAAAACTCGAACGGATACAAATCTAACATAGTACTAATCCCTTTGGCTCAGGGGCTCGCACCACATAGCTCTGGCCCCGTCTTGCCTCGGGGTTTTGTTTTCGAAGTCATAGCCTCTTTGGCTCATGGGCTCGCACCACATAGCTCTGGCCCAGTCTTGCCTCGAGGGTTTTATTTTCAAATACGAGTCTTATCAAAACAATAATCTCATCGAAGAAATCCCGAATGTGTCGAACATACTCCAAATCTCTTTTCAAATCGAATCGGAGAAAACATACGAGTATCTATGGCAAACCGTTCAAATACGCATCGAGGTGATTTGTATAAAATCATACGAGCAACCCTTTCGAACATGGGAAGACACATGATTTTATAACAAATCATCGATGCTATTTAAATTAGTTCACCAAAGAAGTCAAATACGAATACAAATACAAATACAAATAGATTTTTCTGACTTGAAATGGAATGGAATTATGTAGGATGACTTAATGACTTACCAAGGAACCATCTCAATGCACAACTATCATTTAAACATTAATTAGTAAAGAGCGCGTTTGATGCCAATGAAAATCCATAATATTTAAATGATAAAGTGCGCATTGAGACTCAGACGATTCCCGGATAATTTTACATACTTTCATTCTCTCATTGGTCCCATTCCCATTTCACAAACTTTCCAAGTATCACAAGAAAATCCCAAACTCTTTAAAACAGGCCTATAGTTGGCCTTAGACCGAGCCCACAACAGTCCTTAATAACAGTCCAAAACCAACTTCGAATGGCTCACAAAACAAATCTTAAAAACAGCCCAAACTAATCTTTTAATGGACAAGAAACAGGTTTTGAAAACAAACCCAAAACTAAACCTGAACCAGGCCCACAAACAGATCTTAGAACAACCCAAAGCTAGACCTGAACCAGGCCCACAACAGATCTTAAAACAACCCAACACTAGACCTGAACCAGGCCCACGAAACAGGTTGAAAAACAGTCCTAAACAAATCCTTAAATGGCCTACAAAACGATTCTTAAAAACAACCCAAAACTGAACTTTAACCGAGCCCACAAAACTGATTTTTAAGGCAGCCCAAAACCAAGCTTTAAAAGGCCCAATACACAGTTTTTAAAACCGCCCAAACTGGCCTTGAACAGGCCCACAAAACAGTCTCAAAAACAGCCCACAACTGATCTTAAAAATGACCCAAGGAACAAGTTTTAAAACCAATCCAAACTAACTATAAAACAGGCCCACCAACCAAATTCTAAAACAGTCCACTAACAGTCATTAAAAACAGTCAAATGTCAGGCCCAAAGATGACCCAACATCAGATCTGAAATGGCCCAATAAACAGTTTTAAAATAGCCCAAAACTAAACTTGAAACAGGCCCAAAGACAAGCCCAAAGAAGTCCCAAAGAATAGGCCCAAAACTGATCCATAAACAGACCCAAACCAGACCCAGACTGAGCTGGCCTCGCTCGAGCGGACCCAGGCCCGCTCGAGCGGACCCAGACAGAAGCTGGGTCGCTCGAGCGACCCAGTGGGTCGCTCGAGCGGACCCAAACAGTGCCTGGTCCGCTCGAGCGACCCAGTGGGTCGCTCGAGCGGACTGGGCCTGCCCAGTCCGGCCCGAGTGCAGAAAACTCCATCTCTTTGCATTTTTTTCTGATTTTTCTTGATTCTTTTGCTTCCTTTTCTTTCATACTGATTTCCATGATTGATTGGGCCCTTCCTTGACCTTCCAAACTCATCAAAACCATCCATTTCATCAACCCAATTAACCAAACAATCACTTTTTAAAACAAAGTTTCTCCCCATTTCTTTGAACCCAATTCCTAACACATGAAAATCAAGTTTTCTACATAACCAAAATGCAAGCCACTTCCAACACATTGTAAGACCATACATAAATGGAAATCCACACAATATAGGTTCATTTAATCAAAGTAAAACCATGATCCAAAAAAAAAATTAAATTCTAAGAAGAAGAAGCCATGAAATACACATCATCATATTAGTTGTAGAATTCACTTGCCTTGAGTCAAGAGAAGATGAAAAACACTCTATGAAGGTCCTCTCATGGCCTCAAGCTCCCAAAATTTCAAAATCCCCAAATAGCTCAAGAGAACCCTAAAAATCCAATCCATTGAAAACCTCCATGAAAACCCATTGCATGTATGACAAAACCCTTCAAAATGGTTTGGAAAAACAAGATTTGGAGAAAGAAATCCATTGCTCACCTTATAAAAGCCCAAACCAAGAAGAAATGCATGGGGAGGTGGTCTCTCCTAGCACAAATCTCTTGCAAAAGACATCTAAGGAAAGCTTGGAGAGAGGGGAAGAGAATGGGAAGCTCCAATCTCCATTTAGCATCAAGGGAGGAGGGATACATGAGGAGAGAGAAAGGGGGCTGGGAGAAACCCTAATCCCTCTTTGTTGCAGGAAATGAGAGAAAGAATGGGGGAGACAAGAGACCCAATGGGGTTTTATAGAACAAAAGGGCTGGGCCCCATGGGCCCCAAGCTCACCAAAGCTAAAACTAAGGTTTGCGGGTCCCGAATGAAACGACGAAGAAGACAAAACGATCGGCGAAATATCTAGTTTCCGAAAAGTATAATTTCCCCAATTTCTGAAATTTTCGAAATTCATGGACAGATTTAGTGAAAATGCCATTTTTTGCCCTTTTTCCTCGAAAAAACGTGATTTCTGAGTATCAAATCGAAATGATTAAAACATGAAAGTTGTTAAACTTCATAAAATAAGTCGAAATACACCAAATCCAGAATTTTTAGAAATCCGAAGTAATTTCCCATAAAAATACAAATCCTAAGGACCGGGTCAACTAAAGTCAACGGTCTACAAAATCTCCAAGGCAAGGAAAAATCCGGTTAAGCTCGGAAAACAAGATCAAACTAAATCAAATCTCGCTTAAAAAGCTAAACCACGATTAAAACAATGCTAAACAAAAGGACTGGGGTCGGGATCTTACATCCTCCCCCCCTTAGAATCCATTTGGTCCTCCAAATGGCTTAAACCAAATCAAAACTAAAAACCCGAAAGACAAACGAAAACACTGACACCCTATGCTAGACCTCGGTGACTGAGACAACCTCTGACCAAACCTGACGTTGAGATGCACGGTCCACCACATTTTGATTCGGTTGTAGGCTTCACACTAATCCACATATCTGCTCGGAAACAAACTTCTCTGACCAAACTGGTGCCCAACACTCCTAAGTACCCTCGGTGTCATCTGTAGTTCCTGCACTGGATCAATTCTTTTGCTTACTTCGTCAGCGACTGTCAGTCCAAAGAACTGCAAATTCTGTCTCCTTCTATCACTTGGAATCCTGTGCCTTAAGTCCTTCAAAGCTGTACACGGTGCTCTTGACGCTTGCCTCTTCAGATCTCATTCTTCAAGTCTTCCACCATCGACATCTGAAACTTTCGATCCCTGTCTTGAATGATGTTAATCCTCTCGTAGACCCAACTTTGTCCTCAACTGAACTAATACACATCCGGACATTCATCATCCCTTCACTTCATACACCTCCGAACTCCAACCAAAGGCTACTACAACTCATCCATTCGATGCAAAGCAACTCGTAAAATCTTAAACATAGGGACTAAAACTATTACTTAGTTAAATTGATCACTTTAAAACACAGTAGAAGCTGAACTCCCAAATATCAAATAAAACTTAATAAATGAGGTTTTCCAAAGTTTTGAACATGAAACAACATTATTCATTTGAAATCATATTTTCACAGCCCAACAAATCATTGAAATACTCAACAGTCTCAAATTAGGATTTTCAAAAATAAATCAAATTCATATAGTATGACTATACATTAAACTTTGTTGAAATCTGAGTGTTAATTAAACACTAAACCTTATTGAAAACTAACTCATTTGTTTATAAGAATCTTGCGAAAACCTAAATAAAGTTGAGCGTTAAACAAATGTAGGAAATCTACATAAAATCTAAACACGAAAACCTTAAGAAATTTCATTTTACATAGCCAAAGAAAACAACTCAATGAAATAGAAATCTCACACTACTCTTTGAGAAAGAAACACAATTTTGAGTTACATGCTTTTAAAGACCAATCTTGAAAACAAAATCATGGACTCATGAAATGAGTATAATGATATAATTTATTTCAAATAAGCTTTAAAGAAGAAACATAAATCCATTTTTAAACATTACAAGGATAAACCATAGATATCAATGAAAACATATCAAAGATGAAAACATCAAGAAAATCATTTTAAATAAGAAATGAACATTCAAACCACCGAGGTACTCCCTTGCTGAATCAACTACACCGGCTAAATAAGCTGCAAGTTACCGAACTTCTCAACCAAACCACGACCATGCTCGTCGAATCCGAGGAAAATCCCTGAGTTCCTTGCACCACTCCTAATCTTACCAACTAAGATCACTTCTTCCTTCATAAAATCCACAGGTAAAATGCCTCTTGCAGTCCTTCATCTCGAAAAGATAGTCCGAGTTCACCCAAAAATCCACATTAACTTACCTTAGTACGCTGCATGACGATCCTTGATTGGCTGAGAGGGGATCTTCGAAAGCTGCTCAAGTCCTACTTTGGCAGGCAAATGCACATGTCTTCTCTCATTAACCACAACGGAGATGCTGAAGGCTGAAAGTCTGCCGACGTTCTCCGAAAACAACATACTAAATCCAAGAGGTTCTCAGTCTCCGACACAAATACAGACAAAAGACACTAGACAAGAGTATGGAGATTTCAAACTCTCCACCACTAAGGAGGAAATTTGGCCATCCAAATCTCCTAACAACAGAACTAAAGACAAGACAAGCAAAATCTCCCAAACTGAAAGAAAAGCCGACTCAAATCCAACGAAACAAAGACACGGGAAAACAAATCGACACAATCTAACGAGTCCTCACCACACGTCTTAATGTCTCTAGAGTATTTTATTTCCTAGAAAACTGACCAGCTCTGATACCAAACCTGTCACGCCCCGAAACCGGGACCTGCAGCGAACCGATCTCGGGGTGCGAAATTTTGGAATAATTTGAAACTTTTTGTTATAGTTCCCAAGATCCGCGTGAATGAGGATAATCACATCCCAACATAATCAGAGTATATTTATCGCGGAAGCTAAACATGGTGTTACGACCCGGAATCCGTGGCCATCGGGTTCCGTGTCGCACTCAACCAATATCACAAGCCATCAATCACAATACACTGAGCTGGTAGTAACAAATCTATTATTTCCCATATTCAAATTACAATTAACAAGTGTCTTAATTACAACCCAATAAAAAGGCTAATGAAGCCATACAACAATATCCAACTAAACAGAAATCCTACCCCATCATTTCAGTACGAACTCTGGTGCCACACTTGACATCTAGATGATATCAACGGGCAGCCTCTCACGTCAGACCGGCGGTCCCACCGCCTCCTCTGATCAAACACCTACAAACAGAAAGAGAAGAAACTGGCACCAAACAGAAAGGGTCAGACACGACGGTCTGGCAAGCAAATAAACAAATAATATGAAATAAAAGAACGTACATAAAACCAGACGAAATCATCGTAAAACCGAATAAATGGTCTAAACAATAATGACAATAAAACATGCTAAAACGGTCGAAAGTCCGAACATAATATCGAGACAAATAAACGGACAGTGTCTAAAGCATAAATATCTCGAGAAGATAACCACCTAAGCGAAGCATTTAGTAATTGGAAGTACATTTAAAACTGAACAGTAGAAACAATGCGATAAAGGTCGATATCGTAACATTAAACAAATCAAGCATAAAAAGCATAACTGACAATAATCATAAACTACAGTAATAGGCGGATAAAACCTAGGCGACCACAAATAGCTAAATCCTCCTATCACCGAAGTAATAAGAGCAAACAGAGCGTAGCCACTAAACGTGGTACTAAACAGAGGATCAGAACCGTAGCCATACAAATGGGACCGGCAGATCATTACCGTTGCCATGGTCGGTACAGACGGAATCCAAGCTGCAGCTGGCGGACAGAGTAAAGATCCCAAGCCGGGTGATCAGCCCGACAAGGTGACCTAAGCCTAGTGGTGCCTTTAGTTTTCAAAACTCGAACGGATACAAATCTAACATAGTACTAATCCCTTTGGCTCAGGGGCTCGCACCACATAGCTCTGGCCCCGTCTTGCCTCGGGGTTTTGTTTTCGAAGTCATAGCCTCTTTGGCTCATGGGCTCGCACCACATAGCTCTGGCCCAGTCTTGCCTCGAGGGTTTTATTTTCAAATACGAGTCTTATCAAAACAATAATCTCATCGAAGAAATCCCGAATGTGTCGAACATACTCCAAATCTCTTTTCAAATCGAATCGGAGAAAACATACGAGTATCTATGGCAAACCGTTCAAATACGCATCGAGGTGATTTGTATAAAATCATACGAGCAACCCTTTCGAACATGGGAAGACACATGATTTTATAACAAATCATCGATGCTATTTAAATTAGTTCACCAAAGAAGTCAAATACGAATACAAATACAAATACAAATAGATTTTTCTGACTTGAAATGGAATGGAATTATGTAGGATGACTTAATGACTTACCAAGGAACCATCTCAATGCACAACTATCATTTAAACATTAATTAGTAAAGAGCGCGTTTGATGCCAATGAAAATCCATAATATTTAAATGATAAAGTGCGCATTGAGACTCAGACGATTCCCGGATAATTTTACATACTTTCATTCTCTCATTGGTCCCATTCCCATTTCACAAACTTTCCAAGTATCACAAGAAAATCCCAAACTCTTTAAAACAGGCCTATAGTTGGCCTTAGACCGAGCCCACAACAGTCCTTAATAACAGTCCAAAACCAACTTCGAATGGCTCACAAAACAAATCTTAAAAACAGCCCAAACTAATCTTTTAATGGACAAGAAACAGGTTTTGAAAACAAACCCAAAACTAAACCTGAACCAGGCCCACAAACAGATCTTAGAACAACCCAAAGCTAGACCTGAACCAGGCCCACAAACAGATCTTAAAACAACCCAACACTAGACCTGAACCAGGCCCACGAAACAGGTTGAAAAACAGTCCTAAACAAATCCTTAAATGGCCTACAAAACGATTCTTAAAAACAACCCAAAACTGAACTTTAACCGAGCCCACAAAACTGATTTTTAAGGCAGCCCAAAACCAAGCTTTAAAAGGCCCAATACACAGTTTTTAAAACCGCCCAAACTGGCCTTGAACAGGCCCACAAAACAGTCTCAAAAACAGCCCACAACTGATCTTAAAAATGACCCAAGGAACAAGTTTTAAAACCAATCCAAACTAACTATAAAACAGGCCCACCAACCAAATTCTAAAACAGTCCACTAACAGTCATTAAAAACAGTCAAATGTCAGGCCCAAAGATGACCCAACATCAGATCTGAAATGGCCCAATAAACAGTTTTAAAATAGCCCAAAACTAAACTTGAAACAGGCCCAAAGACAAGCCCAAAGAAGTCCCAAAGAATAGGCCCAAAACTGATCCATAAACAGACCCAAACCAGACCCAGACTGAGCTGGGCCTCGCTCGAGCGGACCCAGGCCCGCTCGAGCGGACCCAGACAGAAGCTGGGTCGCTCGAGCGACCCAGTGGGTCGCTCGAGCGGACCCAAACAGTGCCTGGTCCGCTCGAGCGACCCAGTGGGTCGCTCGAGCGGACTGGGCCTGCCCAGTCCGGCCCGAGTGCAGAAAACTCCATCTCTTTGCATTTTTTTTCTGATTTTTCTTGATTCTTTTGCTTCCTTTTCTTTCATACTGATTTCCATGATTGATTGGGCCCTTCCTTGACCTTCCAAACTCATCAAAACCATCCATTTCATCAACCCAATTAACCAAACAATCACTCTTTAAAACAAAGTTTCTCCCCATTTCTTTGAACCCAATTCCTAACACATGAAAATCAAGTTTTCTACATAACCAAAATGCAAGCCACTTCCAACACATTGTAAGACCATACATAAATGGAAATCCACACAATATAGGTTCATTTAATCAAAGTAAAACCATGATCCAAAAAAAAATTAAATTCTAAGAAGAAGAAGCCATGAAATACACATCATCATATTAGTTGTAGAATTCACTTGCCTTGAGTCAAGAGAAGATGAAAAACACTCTATGAAGGTCCTCTCATGGCCTCAAGCTCCCAAAATTTCAAAATCCCCAAATAGCTCAAGAGAACCCTAAAAATCCAATCCATTGAAAACCTCCATGAAAACCCATTGCATGTATGACAAAACCCTTCAAAATGGTTTGGAAAAACAAGATTTGGAGAAAGAAATCCATTGCTCACCTTATAAAAGCCCAAACCAAGAAGAAATGCATGGGGAGGTGGTCTCTCCTAGCACAAATCTCTTGCAAAAGACATCTAAGGAAAGCTTGGAGAGAGGGGAAGAGAATGGGAAGCTCCAATCTCCATTTAGCATCAAGGGAGGAGGGATACATGAGGAGAGAGAAAGGGGGCTGGGAGAAACCCTAATCCCTCTTTGTTGCAGGAAATGAGAGAAAGAATGGGGGAGACAAGAGACCCAATGGGGTTTTATAGAACAAAAGGGCTGGGCCCCATGGGCCCCAAGCTTACCAAAGCTAAAACTAAGGTTTGCGGGTCCCGAATGAAAACGACGAAGAAGACAAAAACGATCGGCGAAATATCTAGTTTCCGAAAAGTATAATTTCCCCAATTTCTGAAATTTTCGAAATTCATGGACAGATTTAGTGAAAATGCCATTTTTGCCCTTTTTCCTCGAAAAACGTGATTTCTGAGTATCAAATCGAAATGATTAAAACATGAAAGTTGTTAAACTTCATAAAATAAGTCGAAATACCCCAAATCCAGAATTTTTAGAAATCCGAAGTAATTTCCCATAAAAATACCAATCCTAAGGACCGGGTCAACTAAAGTCAACGGTCTACAAAATCTCCAAGGCAAGGAAAAATCCGGTTAAGCTCGAAAACAAGATCAAACTAAATCAAATCTCGCTTAAAAAGCTAAACCACGATTAAAACAATGCTAAACAAAAGGACTGGGGTCGGGATCTTACACATTCTTTCAGGTCAACTTGGTCAAAGGTGCTGCAATGGATGAAAATCCTTGTACAAATCTCCTATAGTATCCTGCTAAACCCAGAAAACTCCTAATTTCAGTCACATTCTTCGGCTTCTCCCAATTGATGACCGCTTCTATCTTTACTGGATCAACAGCTAGTCCTTCTCTAGAGATGATGTGACCAAGAAAGGTGACTTGTTCTAGCCAAAACTCGCATTTCCCAAGCTTCGCATACAACTGATTATCTCTCAACAACTGTAATGAAGTCCTCAAGTGCTGCTCATGGTCTTCTCTTGACTTGGAATACACTAGAATGTCATCAATAAAGATGACTGTGAACTGATCTAGATAGGGTGCAAAGATCTTGTTCATAAGGGCCATAAATACCGCTGGTGCATTCGTCAGTCCAAAGGGCATCACCAAAAATTCATAGTGCCCGTATCTAGTCCGGAAAGCTGTCTTCGGGATGTCTGATTCTCTAACTCTCAACTGATGATATCCGGACCTCAAATCTATCTTCGAGAAAAATTCTGCTCCTTACTGGTCATACTTGCAATCTTGATGTACTTGTTCTTGATGGTCACTTGGTTCAATTTTCTGTAGTCTATACACATTCTCAAGCTTCCATCCTTCTTCTTGACAAATAGTACTGGAGCTCCCCATGGTGAAACACTTGGCCTAACAAAGCCTTTGTCTAGTAACTCTTGCAACTGTAACTTCAGCTCACCCAACTCTGCAGGAGCCATCCTGTAAGGAGCAGTGGAGATCGGAGCAGTCCCTGGCATCAATTCTATTTTGAACTCAACCTCTCTGACAGGTGGTAAACCTGGAATTTCTTCGGGAAAAACATCGGGAAATTCGCACACTACTGGGATGTTCTCCACCCCTTGGGACTGTTCATCCTTGGTGACAAATGCAATGAATCCTTCGCATCCTGATCTCAACAACTTAGCTGCAGAAAGAGCTGAAATAAACCTAGCCGGAGGAACCCTTTTCTCTCCCTGAAATTTCACTCCGGAGGATATCCCATCCAATCTAAAAGCAATGGTCTTGCTATAGCAATCCATAGAGGCATGATGTCCCGCTAACCAATCCATGCCTAAAATGACATCGAAGTCATGCATAACTAAGATAATAAGGTCTGCAGGGAATATGACATCTCCTATCTTCACGGAACAACTAGGGTAAAATGTATTACACACAACTTGTTTCCCTACCGGAGTTGTAACAGTCAAAACAAACTCTAACTCTCTAGCAGGCACCCTAATCATTTTAGCAAACACATGGGATATGAAAGAGTGAGTAGATCCGGGATCAACAACACCTTAGCTTCTACTTCACAAATTAAGAGTTTACCTTCCACAACATCTCCCGCTGCCTCTGCATCCACTTGGTTGAGGTGATTGAGGCGGCCTTGCTGACGCGGTCTATTCTGGTTCTGATTTTGCCTTCCTTGCTGCACATTCCGATTCTGTTGCGGTGGACGGACGTTCTAATTTTGCGGTTGCTGACGGGGCTGCTGATTCTGCTGCTGTCTTGGTTGATTCTGAACTGCCTGCTGGTTCTGCTGAGGTGCCTGTCATGGTGGCTGCTGAGGTGCCCTATTGCCTTGATTTCTGTTATTTGGGCAATCTTTCATTTGGTGATCTGTGCCACCACACTTAAAACACGCACCAGTAACTCTATAGCACTGTTGAGAAGGGTGGTTCTTGCCACAATGCTCACACCCACCTTGAGCTGGAGTATTCTACTGCATCTTCTGTCTCTTGCCTTGGTAGGATTTCTACCCTCCTTGGTATTGCTGTCTCTTTCTTTGATTATCCTTGATGATCTGATTATTGATGTCTTCAAATCTGTAAGCTCTTTTGATAGCCTCTTGGGAAGTAGTTGGTGGTACCACACCTAATGCATCCCTCAAGATGATGGGATTGAGTCCATCCATAAACTTGGTAATTTTCTTCTCTTCCGTGTCAATAAGCTCCGGTGCATAACGAGACAACTTCTTAAATTTAGTAAGATACTCAAGGACTGTCATGTCTTCTTGCTTGAGCAACTGGAACTCTGCTGCTTTCTGCTTCTTGATGTGGGCAGGAACATACTTTTCACTGAACTGTTGCTTGAAGGAATCCGAGGCAATCCCATTATCAATGTTCTGGTAGCCATCTCTCAAAGTTTTCCACCAAATATCTGTCAGGCCTGTAAACATAGAAGCTGCTAGGTGGACTCTCTGCCTGCCTGTACACTGAAAGAGATCGAATATGTTCTCTGTATGAGCCAACCAGTCATCAGCTGCCAATGGGTCTTCTTGTCCTGTAAACTCCTTTGCTCCTCATCCTTCTAAACTTCTCAAACAAGGCATTAGGATCCCTGTCTCTGTTCTGAATAACAAACTGAGCTCCCACATTAGGCATTGGTTCGGGTCTTCTACCCAAGACTTCTAGCAACTGCCTCTGAACCTGTGTCTCTTGCCTTGGTAGGATTTCTGCCCTCCTTGGTATTGGTGTCTCTTTCTCTGATTATCCTTGATGATCTGATTATTGATGTCTTCAAATCTGTAAGCTCTTTTGATAGCCTCTTGGAAAGTAGTTGGTGGTACCACACCTAATGCATCCCTCAAGATGATGGGATTGACTCCATCCATAAACTTGGTAATTTTATTCTCTTATGTGTCAATAAGCTCCGGTGCATAACGAGACAACTTCTCAAATTTAGTAAGATACTCAAGGACTTCATGTCTTCTTGCTTGAGCAACTGGAACTCTGCTGCTTTCTGCTTCTTGATGTGGGCAGGAACATACTTTTCACTGAACTGTTGCTTGAAGGAATCCCAGGCAATCCCATTATCAATGTTCTGGTAGCCATCTCTCAAAGTTTTCCACCAAATATCTGCCAGGCCTGTAAACATAGAAGTTGCTAGGTGGACTCTCTGCCTGCCTGTACACTGAAAGAGATCAAATATGTTCTCTGTATGAACCAACCAATCATCAGCTGCCAATGGGCCTTCTTGTCCTGTAAACTCCTTTGGACCTCTCTTTCTAAACTTCTCAAATAAGGCATTAGGATCCCTGTCTCTGTTCTGAATAACAAACTGAGCTCCCACATTAGGCATTGGTTCGGGTCTTCTTCCCAAGACTTCTAGCAACTGCCTCTGTACCGGTGTCAATTCCTCATCCTTCTTTGCCATCTGCTCTTGGAATCTAGCTTGATTCTCATTTGTCCTCTGTTGTTGTTCAACTAACATCTACATGAGCTGTTGAAATTGGCCTGTCATCTGATTCTCAACCCCACTGTCATTGTTACTGCCTGATGCATTCGCATTCGCTGGAGGTCTGCGTGGAGGCATAGTGCTGCAAAACAACTTGTTAGTACAATAAAATATAATAAATAAGGCGTTCCCAAACCCAATCGATGCTAACTAACGGTAATTCTAACGAATCATTGCCACGTCCTTATGTTTTTAATCCAATTTTAATTGCCTCAAATATTTCTCGCTCTGATACCAAGCCTGTCACAGCCCCGGACCGAGGACCCGTTAAACAAGACCTTAATTCGGGGTCGTGGCGCGACAGGCAGAAAAATTCCGCCCGCACACGCTAGTTTCCCACAGGTTTCCGCGGTAAGGATCCTCGAAATTCAATCCAACAATGATTAATAAGAATCACATTCACACGAATTAATTACGCGGAAGCATTGTAGCAAACATGAACTTCCAAAACATATGAGTATGATGAGAACGCTCAAGTCTAGTATCAAAATGAGAAACATTCTATAGATAGGCCCCAAAGTTGGTTTCAAGTTAAATACAAAAGTCAAGTTAGCCAATAATTACAATTTCCCAAAAATAAGCCAACAATGGCTATAAACAAATTCCCAAAATAGAATCCACCCCAAAATGTGATCGAAGCTCCGAAATCAACCCGACGTCTAAGCGACATCATCATGCTGCCACTCGCGTTCCACAAGTACTACTGGGTCCGCCTCAAAGTGCGCCTCAACGGCAAGGGGCTCAACATCTGGCACCAAGCAAAAAGGGTCAGACACGACGGTCTGGCAAGCAAATATAACATTACCTTCGACGAGAACAAGCACCAACTTATGCTTCAACAGAAGCAAACCACGCGCACCTACAAGCGCCCCATCAGCTGCCGAAGCGTCAATTCCCTCCGCAACTCTTTGAACTCCGGGTCGACCTCGACTCCCCGGACTATTGTCTTTGGGACGCTGGGACCATTCCCACTTCCCGAGGAACAAACTGCTCCTTCCAAGAAGCAGAAACTCGCCTCTCAACGTGTCACTACCGTGACACCAAAGGCGAGCACCAGAAGGCCCGAAGCCCGCGGCAACCCCACGAAGCCTCGACCAGCAAACGACCAGGTCTATCCCAAGACTTGGTCCCCAAGACCTTCACCAAAATAAAAAAGGTCCCAAACATCCACTAAGCCAGCATTCCTGGCCCCACTCAAGAAGAACCAGTTCTACCCTCTTGCCTATATGAAAGAGGAGAGACCCATCTCCAACTTGACTCCCAAGTCAACCCAGCATGAACCGGCTTGTTCCTACAAGCCCAAAATCAAGTCATGCATCACGAGGCCTCCGCAACCACCTGCTAAGGCCTACAAACCTGCAGTTCGACCCTTCATCTCTACAGGGGCCGAACTCCAAAAATTCAAAGCTTCGCTGCAACAGGCGAAAGACAGGGTTCGCATCCTGTCCTTGCCCACCTACAAAGAAGACAGGCTCAGCTGCTGCGCGCGAGGGAGCACATCCTTCATCGTCAAAGCCCAGTCAGAGCTGACTGAAGCTCAAATTGCTCGTCGTATACTGCCGCCGCACGTCGTATCGGCAAAAGAGACTAGAGAAGCAAAGGACCCAGCCTCCTACACTTCAAGTCTCTCCCAAATGGGTCGAAAAAGAAAGACCTAACCAAGTTGATGCCGTCCATATGGTTGGAAAAACCAGAAGGCGCCAAAAGTCAGCAACAAAAATCCATGTCCGACGTCCGATGACCCGCAGCGTCTCCAGCACAAGAAGACATTCAGAAGAATCCCCTGCTCCTTCAAGCAAAGGACAATAGAGTGATCCTTCCTCAAGCTCTTCTTCAAAAAGAATGAGCCCCAGCTCAGTTACCAGGATAATTTCTTCGTTCGAAACACGAAGGATGAACGTCTTGGCTACAAATTCTGAGCCACCACCCCGCAATCCACCTCAAGATGATGCGATCACACGCATCCAGTAGTTGGAACAAGGCCAACAGAGGATTGAAACTCTGATGGAAAACCGTCTCCTCGCCTTCCAAAATCAGGACAATGAACCTCCTCCGAATCATTAAGACGATGAGGTAAATGGAGAAGAAAATGAGTCACGCGCCCTTACCAAAATGGAAGTAGATAGTATCCTCGCCAAAGCAAAAGAAGAGGATATACTCAAGGAGCATGGGATCAAGCCACCATATCCTTTATGGATGGACTCGGTCCCGTTCCACACAAAATTCAAGCATCTTACTCTCCAAACATATACGGGGAAAGGATCAGCCAGACAGCACGTCATCCATTTCAAGATCCTGACGGGAGCTATCGCGGATCAAGATGCACTCAAGATCCGCCACTTTGCAAGTACCCTAAAAGGTACGGCCTTCGATTGGTACTCCACTCTGCCGGAGGACTCCATTCAAAATTGGGCCATGCTAGAGACACGCTTCCTGACTCACTTCAAAGGTGAGGATCATCCCGCTACTATGGCTCAGTTGTGCAGCTTAAAACAGGGGGAGAATGAGTCAACATATGACTTCATTCACAAGTGGAAAGCGATGGCATACAAATGCTCTGATGTATTGCCACAAGCGTCGCTAGTCGACATCTGCCGAAACAACATGAGAGCCAGAATCCGCTCCATGATCATCGGCAACAAATCAAAGAACCTGGGAGAACTCCTAGAAGCTTCCATGGAACTGAAACGGTGATTAAAGACCTCAACAGTCATAAATCATCAAGAAAAGAGCCAACCGCCATTGCAACCTCAAAACCAAAGAAAAAAGAGGTCCTCAATGTGCAGACTAAGTCAGCTCCTCAGCCACAAAAGAAAGCTGAAAACAAAGCTGCTGGTAAGAGACCTGAACTCTCTGATGCCTTCAAAGAACGAGTAGAGAAGAAATACCCGTTTGATGAAGATGTTGATAAAATCTTCGGGGCTCTTGTGGCAAACCGCAAGCTCACCTTGCCTGAACCCAAAAGACCGGGTGATGTTAGCAAAACCAACGATCCTCGGTACTATCCATACCATCAGATGATCTCGCATCCTCTCAATCAATGCTTCGTTGTGAGGGAGAAAATAAACGAGATGTGGAAAAATGGAGTCATCACCTTTGACAAAAACTATGGGTCTGCCTCCGTCAACATGGTGACATGTGGACAAACATCAAAATCACCGAAAAAAAGATCACTACATCCTTCAAGGTGATAAACACAATTCAAGCGTCCGAGGAACTGGTTCCTTACC
This sequence comes from Litsea cubeba, assembly GCA_012931725.1. Lineage (NCBI taxonomy): Eukaryota > Viridiplantae > Streptophyta > Magnoliopsida > Laurales > Lauraceae > Litsea > Litsea cubeba. The sequence goes on from CM022946.1 coordinate 70,550,730, forward strand.
CTAACACCAGACGGACAACCCATATGGGTACATCCCGATCTCCTGGAAGATGAAAATTGGGAGGTCGTGAAAACAAAGCCTGCAGCTCAACAGCGAAGGCAGGCTAGGAAACATCTCCTCAAGATCAAATGGCAAGAGAAGACCCAGCCAAAAAAAGAAGTTGAAGAAAAGGTAGAGGCTTCCTCTACCGCTTCACTGGAGGCAACAAAAACATCCTTTCCAGAGACTTCAAAGGGGGTAAGAAAATCCACTCTCAGTGATTTCATGCCGCCTCAATTCAAAGAAGCCACGCAGGAGGCATCATACTCTTGCAATTCGGTAGTTGGATTCTCCATTGATGGATACGAGTCCAACGACACCGATGATGGATTCGAATCCAACTACACCGATGAGTGGGAGGAGTCCCTTGAAATTGGAGAATATCTCTCTGATGAAGAATGGGTTCCTGAGACTCATCTTATGCCAGTAATCTGGTATAACCCCCTACAGCCACAAGGATCCTGGTCTGATGACGAAGAAGACCAAGAGGCTGTGCAAGAAAATGCTGCTGACCCAGTACCCCTCATTGCTCCAGTGGAAATCAACAATGTCAAGCCACAAAGAGCTGATGAAGAAGAAGATTTGGCTCCCATACCTGATCTTGAAGAATATGCAAGGATCATGTAGCGTCTCGCTCTAGAACAATAGCAAGACCGCGTCAACAAGCTTCGTCGTAATCTAGAGCCTGAAGTCCCTGAAGACCATCAGGTACATCCTCCCTTAACTCATGAAAATGGAGAAAATTGCTGGATACACGATCCTCTTACATCCGAGGATGACTCTGACTCCGATCAGGCAACGTCTCCTGTCAGAGCTTCCTGTAATGTGATAATTCGGGATTATAGCTCTTCCGAAGCATCGTCTGATGAGATCACTTACACTCCGGCGACGCCTAGCAATGTATCTTCTGGAGCCACCTCATCTCACGTAACTTTCACTGAGATGACACCTGAGACTGTGACTTCAAAGTTCACACCCTTCCTGACTGAAGAATTCACAGCTATTGATGCTTGGGACGATGAGTTGATCAACGAAGAAGAAAGGTTGCTGGATGCTGTTCAGGACTTGTTCCCGAAAAATGCTCCGTGCAACACAATCACTGAGGATGGCAACTCTGTTGCTGATACATCCTCAGCAAATGAAAAACGACAGCCTCTTGATCCTGAAGACAATCTTCCAAACGAAGACCCTTCTCAAGAAGCTCTCGAAGTTGGTAGAGGCACCCGCTCTGGCCGGGACTACCACAAAAATTACAACCAATCTTCCTTTACATATGTAAATCCTTCGGGAAAAGATGTTGTAAGCGCCCCTAGTGGCAACAATGATGAACATGCAGGCCCTAACGAGGCTTTCAAGTATGACTTGATTGAACACTTCAAGCACATACCTGCACGTCTGCACATCCTAGATTTGTTGCGAATGTCTCCGCACACTCGTGATAATCTCATTTAAGAATTACAAAAGCTGAATGAGGATGTTGACAAACACGCCCCACAAGTCCTCCAAATTGAAATGGATTACCGGGTCAAAAACTCAGAAGCTTCCTCAAAGGGAGAAAAGAAGAAAACTGAGGGATCATGCATTGAATGCCTCTCGGTTAAAAAAGCAGCCAGTGCAACCATCGCCTTCACAAAGGACGACCTCCTACTTGGCGAAATCAGGCACAACCGACCACTGTACTTCACAGGGTACATCAAGGAAATGCCTATGCATAGAGTTCAGATCGACCCAGGTTCTGCACTCAACCTCATCTCCCCATCGGCTCTCGAAGAGTTGGGCATCCCACCCTGTCACGCCCCAAAATCGGGCCCTGCAGCTAACCGATCTCGGGGTGCGAAATTTTGGGATAAATTGAAACTTTTTGTTATATTTCCCAAGATCCGCGTGAATGAGGATAATCAAATTCCATCACGATCAGAGTATATTTTCGCGGAAGCTAAACATGGTGTTACGACCCTAGAATCCGTGGCCATCGGGTTCCGTGTCGCACTCAACCAATATCATCAAGCCATCATATAAGCAGACTGGCACAAATCATATATCAGAACACACTGAGCTGGTAGTAACAAGACTAATTAATTCCCACATGTTCAAATTACAATTAACAAATGTCTTAATTACAACCCAAAGAAAAAGAACAAAGCCATAGAAAAATATCCAACTAGACAGAATACTACCCCAAGTGATTTTACGAGCTCCGGTGCCAACTTGACATCTAGATGATATCAATGGGCAGCCTCTCACGTCAGACCGGCGGTCCCACCGTCTCCTCTGATCAAACACCTAAAAACGGAAAGAGCGGAATCTGGCAACAAACAACAGGGTCAGACACGACGGTCTGGCAGGCAAATAAACAAGTAATATGAAACCAAAGAACCTTCGTAAAACCTTATGAAATCATTGTAAATCCATTTAAAGAGTCTAAACAATAATAACAATAAAACATGCTAAAACGATCGAAAGACCGAACATAAATATCAAAGCGAATAAATGAACAGACTCTGAGCATAAATATCTCGAAAAGGTAACAGCCTAATAAAACATTTAATAGTCGGAAATACATTTCAAATCCTGAATAATAACGACAATATGATAAATGATCGATATCGTAAACATTAACCAAATCAAAGCATAAAGAGTATAAACAACAAGAATCATAAAATAAAGTAATATGCAGATAAAACCTTGGCGACCACACATAGCTAAATTCTCCTATTACCGAAGTAACAAGAGCAGACAGAACAGTAGCCACTAAACGTGGGACCGGAAAATAGGATCAGAACCGTAGCCATACAAATGGGACCGGCAAATCAAAATCAGAACCGTAGCCATACAAATGGGACCGGCAAATAGGAACCGTTGCCATGGTCGGTACAGATAGAATCCAAGCTGCAGTTGGTGGACAAATTAAAGATCCCAAGCCGGGTGATCAGCCCGACAAGGTGACCTAAACCTAGTGGTGCCTTTAGTTTTCAAAACTCGAACTGATACAAATCAAACCATAATACTAATCCCTTTGGCTCAAGGGCTCACACTACAAAGCTCTGGCCCCGTCTTGCCTTGAGGTTTTATTTTCAAAATGCTAGTCTTATCAAAATAATAGTCTCATCGAATAAATCCCGAATGTGACAAACCACTCAAATCTCCTTTCAAATCGATTCGGAGAAAACATACGAATATTCATGGTAAACCGTTCAAATACACATCAAAGTGATTTGTATAAAATCATACGGACAATCCTTTCGAACATGGAAAACCACATGATTTTATAGCAAATCACCGATGCTATTTAAATTAGTTTACCAAAGAATACAAATACAAATACATTTTCTGACTTGAAATGGAATGGATAGTGGAGAATGACTTAATGATTTACCAAGGAACCATCTCAATACACATTTAACCTTTAAACATTGATCAATAAAGAGTGTGTTTGATGCCAATGAAAATCCACAACATTTAAATGATAAAGTGCGTATTGAGACTTGAAAGGTTCCCGTGTAATTTCACACACGATCATTCTCTCATTGATCCCATTCCCATTTCAAAATTTCCAAGTATCACAAATAATTCCAAACTCTTTAAAACAGGCCCACAACTGGCCTTAACCCAAGCCCAAAACAGTCTACTAAAATAGGCCCAAAACAGTCCTTAAAGTAGCCCGAAATTCAGGTCATAAAACAGTCCAATCTTAGGTCTCAAAATAGCCCAGAAGTTGATCTTGAATCAGGCCCAAAGATGCCTAGGAAACAGGCCCAACACAGCCTTCAATTGGGCCCCAAAACGGGTTTAAAACAGACCCCCAGATCAGGCCCAACCCGGGCCCCCAGGCTGGGCTGGGCTCGCTCGAGCGAACCCAGGTCCGCTCGAGCGGAGCCCAGACAGAGTCTGGGTCGCTCGAGCGAGGGCAAGGCAGAGCCTGGTCCGCTCGAGCGGACTGGGCTCTGTCCAGTTCGGCTCGGCAGCTTCTTTCATCCCTTTTTTTCCATTTTTTCTTGAACATTTTCCATTCTTTTTCTTTCCTACAATTTTCCAAACATATTGGGACCCTTCCTTGACCTCACAAACTCATCAAATCACCATCCAAGATCCTTCCAATTGATCAAACACCATACTTTTTGAATCAAAGTTTTCTCCATTCCCATGAACACTTACCTTTAACACAAAGAAGTCCATTTTTTTCTAAAAGACCAAAATGAAAGCAAACTTCCCATGCATTGTAAACAATAACATATATTGAAATCAATGTAACAATGGTCCATTCCATCAAAGTAGATCCATAAATCAAAGAAGATTAGCCCATAAGAAGAAAAATCATAAAATAGAACCAAATGAGAGAAACCATCATATTAATTGTGGAATCTACTTGCCTTAAGTCAAGATGGGGGCAATATTACTCCTCAAACAAAGCTCTAGTGCCTCAAGCTCCAAGATCACAAAACCCCCAAAATAGCTCAAAAAGAAACCCTAGAAACCAACCATTTTCAAATCTCTATGAAAACCCATTGCATAAATGATGAATACACTCTAAATAAGGAGGAAAACAAAGATCTAAATTTTGGAAAGCCATTGCTAACCTTGAAGAGCCCAAACGAAGAAGAGAAGCTTGGATGAGGGATTTTCCCTAGCTCAAAATCCTTGAAAAAGGCATCTTTGGAAAGCTTGAATGGAGAGGAATAACTTTAGGAGATCATTCCTCCAAGAAAACTCCAAGAAATGAGAGTTTCAGAAGAGAGAGAAAGTTGCTGGAGGAGAGGGAGAGAGCTCTTGCTCCAAACCGTGCAGGCAGAGGAAATGAAAGAGAAGAAGAGGGTTCCTCCTCTTATAAGATGGGTTTTATGGGCCCCGATCTTCACAAGGCTGAAACTAACACTTGCGGGCCCCGAATGAGATCGACGAAGAAGACAAAATAGATCAACAAAATTTCTACTTTCCAAAAAGTATAATTTCCCCAATTTCTGAAATTTTCGAAATTCATGGACAGATTTAGTGAAAATGTCATTTTTGCCCATTTTCCTCGAAAAACGCATTTTCTGATCATCGAATCAAAATGGTCAAAACATGAAAGTTGTTAAACTTCATAAAATGAGTCAAAATACACCAAATTCAGAATTTTTAGAAATTAAAAGTAATTTCTCATAAAAATACATATCATATGGACCGGGTCAAACCAAAGTCAACGGTCCTCAAAATCTCAAAGGCTAAGGAAAAGTCTAGTCAAACTCAAAAACAAGGTCAAACTAAATCAAATCTCACTTAACAAGTTAAACCACGATTAAAACAATACTAAACAGAGAGATTGGGGGTCGGGGTCTTACACACCCAGTAAGCTGAGCCACACATCTGTATCTATCTTCGGATACGATGGGAGTGCTCAAAGGCCTATCGGCAAAATCAGGTTCAAGTTGCAGATTGGTGATCTTATCTCTAAGGTCACAGTGTATGCAATAAAAACCCCTTCATGCTACAACATCCTTCTCGGACGCCCCTGGATTCACGAGAATGGTGTTGTCCCTTCAACTTTACATCAATGCATAAAGTTCTTTGGCGACGACGACATGATACATCGAGTCTTTGCGGACAAAAAACCCTTCAAAGGTAAAGAAGTTTACTTTGCAGACTCACAAATGTATGAAGGTGAAAAAGAAGAAGAGGAGAAGCACACAGCACCCTTTGCCAAAAATCTCCAGAAAGATAAAGGCAAGGATCCTCAACAATCACCGGAAGAAAACAAACCATCCGGTAAATCCGAAGAGAGAATTCAAACTCCCTTCATCATCTCCCTCAAACCTTCAAAGCCTTTGGTCATAACCACTAAAGTAAAGAAGGCAAAGCAAAAGCCTGGGGGCAAATTTGTTGTCTCTTTCGTGTCTATCATGCAAGACACGGATTCGGATTCAGAGCCAGAATACGACACATCGTCAAGCCAAGCTGACGCTCCGCAAGTTCAGCCTGTTCTTACTCCAATAGAGACAACTTCTGACATAGAAGATCCTACGTCAGCTTCCTTTGTTGTTCCAGCAACTTCAGCAAAGGAAAATCCGATCTTTTTCCATAGATTGGATGCTTCTTCATCAAACTCCATGCTTGAACCTTTCCAAAATGAAGGTATGCCTCAACTATCCTTATATAGTTCTGTGGCACAAGCTATTATGAAGAAAATGGGCTATGACGCTCAAAACCCAGTCGGTTTGGGAGAAGGACGCGGTATTCTCACGCCATTGGGGCCCGTCTTGACCAAAAGCCGCTGGAAGATTGGAGACTCTACGGCTATGTAGAAAAGTCTTCACACGGGTTAGGGTATGATCCCGACACTCCCCTGAGACAGTTGACACAAAGGCTTAAAAGTCAATTTACTGACCAAGCCTCAACATCTCGTATCCATTAAGACATCGATCTCCCTGGATATCTCTTCGATGAGTCACCTGACAAAGATCCAGGAAGCTCATCCAATTGGTACGATTTCTCGGAGAATGAAGATGAGTTGTCCGATGGTACAGACATGTGGTCTTCTGACCCAGAAGAACCCTCATCTCCAAAAGAAATAGCCTACTTCAACCCGGTTTCAACAGGCGATTGGGATCATCTCATAGCAAGCCTTGGGAAAATTGCCGATCAAGAAGACCCGTGGAAAGGAACAAAATCTTAGTCTGGAAATGCCGTTGAAACCCCATAAGGTTTCAGTTGAGCTGGAAGCCTCCGAAAATATTGTGGAGGAACAACCTTCGAACCTTCCAACAGAAGATCCTGTTCAAAAGATAGACTTGGGAACACCTGATAACCCACGTCCTGTATTCATAAGCAAGAATATAAAGGATGATGAGTAACCCGAGTATATCGCCTTTCTTCGTGAGTTCATTGATTGTTTTGCATGGTCTTACGCTGAAATGCCTGGCTTAGACCCCAAAATAGCAGTCCACAAACTCAATCTTCAAGAAGACATCAAGCCTGTCAAGCAAGGCCAAAGAAGATTCCGTCCAGATGTGATGGATAAAATTGAACAAGAAGTTCAAAAACTCAAAAGCGTCAGGCTTCATCCGTGAGGAACAACATCCTGAATGGTTGGCCAACATTGTCCCCGTGACAAAGAAAAATGGGCAGATCAGGGTCTGTATTGACTATAGAGACCTGAATGGCGCATGCCCTAAAGAGGAATTTCCGCTCCCCATACCAGAGGTAATGATTGATAATACCTGTGGATTCGAGTGAATGACATTCATGGATGGTTTCTCTGGATACAATCAGATAAAGATGCATCCTGAGGATGAAAAACATACATCCTTTCGGACCCCATTTGGCGTGTATTGCTACACTGTCATGCCATTTGGTCTGAAAAATGCTGGTCCCACATATCAGAGGGCTATGATGAAGATATTCCAAGATATGCAGCACAAAACGGTCGAGTGTTACGTTGATGACCTCGCCGTCAAAAGCAAAAGAAAAGAAGATCATCTCGAAAACCTTCGAGAAGTCTTCCTCTGGCTTCGCAAACACAAACTGCGAATGAATCCTCTGAAATGCTTCTTCGGCGTCTCGTCGGATAAGTTCCTCGGATTCTTAGTTCGGAAAGCTGGAATAGAGCTTGACTCCATAAAATTCAAAGCCATTCTAGAAATGCCCTCTCCAAGAACCTTGAGAGAACTCAAAGGGCTTCAAGGGAGATTGGCCTACATCAGACGGTTCATCTCCAATCTTTCGGGGAAATGTCGTCCATTCTCCCGGTTGATGAAAAAAGGTGTAAACTTTGTCTGGGATGCTGACTGTGAAGCTGCATTCCAAGATATCAAGTCATACCTGACAAAACCTCCAGTGTTAGCTGCTCCTACCACTGGAAAACCATTCATCTTGTACAAAAGGGCCCTTGATCACTCTCTGGGAGCTCTGCTTGCACAAGAAAATGATGAAAGAAAAGAAGCTGCTCTATATTACCCCAGCCGCATGCTAGTAGGTGCAGAGCATCGCTACTCTCCAGTCGAAAAAGAATGTCTTGCAGTGATGTTCGCTGTACAAAAGTTGTGTCACTACCTGCTTTCCAACACAGTCTATGATGAGAATGCAAAATGTTATATTTTCCTCCATTAATGTTTAGTCCTTTATACTTATTTGATGCCTAAATGTACTCACTATTCTTATATTTTGCTTTAGGATACAAATGGAGGTGCTGTGTGCAAAACAAAGCTAATTGAGTGATTCTTGACAGTTTTGACATCGCTTCGTAATTTGGGCATAACTCTCTCCTCCAAACTCCAATTGAGATGATTCAAGATGCTATGGAACGCCAAGAAAAGGATCTACAACTTTTATGTTTTGAATTTTGAGATATTCTTGCTGAATCAAGAAGTTTCTAGATCTGATTTGTAAGAGAAGTATTCATATTTGATGCTAAATGGATGAAGAATCAAGCAGAAGGGCATTGTGGTAAATTTGATGAAATCAGGAGTTTCCCGAAACATATCCAATATTGGGCTCATATTGTCCGGAACGAAAAATGATGCAACTTTAATTCTTGGTTCGAGCCCAACAGAAGCCCGAGTGAGAAGATATGGTCAAGAAGAAGATTTTGACTAGGTTAGAATTTAATTTATTATTTTATTCCATCTACAATCCCACCTCACTTCAAATTCTCTCACACTTTGTACGGTGCATTCCATATCCAACGATTTCTTTCTATTATCTCTTTCATCTCTCATTCTCTCCTACTTTATCTCTCCTTCATTCTTTTTCTCTCCAATCACATGGGTCCACATCACCTAACTTCTCTTCTCTCTCTAATCAAACTCTCCACTATAAATAACTCACTCCACATTCTCCAAAGCACCTTCCCATTACACGTTTTCTCTCTTTTTATACCTTCCTCCATTGCAAGTTTTTTTCTCTCTCTCTTTCTTTCTTTTCTACTATTTTCTTTGCAAGTTAGTATGGCCCTGCGTGGCTAATTTTATGTAATTGGTTGAAGAAGACTGAAGCCTCGGAATAAATACTGTGAGATCTAATTTATTTTCATTATTCAATTTATGCTTTGAATATGGGTTGTTCTTCTGTGCTTAATTTGTTATCATGATTGTTTCGTTTAATTACTAGGATGCATACTAGTTTATTTTTCGTTGCAATTTACTGCTAAATTAGAAATCAAATCCGTAATTGTTTGATCCCTCTAATTTGCGAAGCAACTAATATTTAATAATTTGCTGCTTTGGAAATTATTATATATTAGGAAGAACACTTGGCTAAATTAAATGCAACCGCGTGTGCTTGTGTTGTTTAGATTTATCAATCTCTCAAGGTCTTAATGCTGTTACTAGATTAAATCTTTGGCGCTTGTCTTGGATTGTTTAGTAATTAGGGATAATTAGAGCGCGTGTTTTCTAATTAACTAATTAAGGAGGTAGGAATTTAATTCCAATGATGAATATTCAAAGTATTAGTTGATTTATTTTTGCATCAATGATCAGTATTTAATTTCCAATGGTGGATGTTAACTTTGACCAATGCTTGTTAATTTGATTGAATTTCTTACTTTATTATTCTTTATTTGCTTTTATTCATTTTTTTTCTTTCATTATAATCAAAACCCCCATCTTTGATCACATAGCATAAAATTTGGCTAAACACTCTCCGTGGGAACGATCCTTACTAGCACTACTACATATATTTTTAGGAGTAAAGGTTTTATTATTTTTGGGTGCCTGCGACAGCACGACCAGTCTACCTGGTCTCGAGGGTCAACCTCTTGAAGGTCCTTGTCACAAAAGCAGGTTCTCTCAATGCCCGACTAGCAAAATGGTCCATGCTACAGTATCCTCGAAAAGCAAAAGAAGAGGATATACTCAAGGAGCATGGGATCAAGCCACCATATCCCTTATGGATGGACTCGGTCTCGTTCCCTACAAAATTCAAGCATCCTACTCTCCAAACATATACGGGGAAAGGATCAGCCAGACAGCACGTCATCCACTTCAAGATCTTGACGGGAGCTATTGCGGATCAAGATACACTCAAGATTCGTCTCTTTGCAAGTACCCTAAAAGGTATGGCCTTCGACTAGTACTCCACTCTGCCGGAGGACTCCATCCAAAATTGGGTTATGCTAGAGACACGCTTCCTGACTCACTTCAAAGGTGAGGATCATCCCGCTACTATGGCTCAGCTGTGCAGCCTAAAACAGGGGGAGAATGAGTCAACATATGACTTCATTCATAAGTGGAAAGCAATGGCATACAAATGCTCTGATGTATTGCCACAAGCGTCGCTAGTCGACATCTGCTGAAACAACATGAGAGCTAGAATCCGCTCCATGATGATCGGCAACAAACCAAAGAACCTGGGAGAACTCCCAGAAGCTTCCATGGAAGCTGAAATGGTGATTAAAGACCTCAACAGTCAGAAATCATCAAGAAAAGAGCCAACCGCCATTGCAACCTCTAAACCAAAGAAGAAAGAGGTCCTCAATGTGCAGACCAAGTCAGCACCTCAGCCACCAAAGAAAGCTGAAAACAAAGCTGCTGGTAAGAGACCTGAAGTCTCAGATGCCTTCAAAGAACGAGTATAAAAGAAATACCCGTTCGATGAAGATATTGATGAAATCTTCGGGGCTCTTGTGGCTAACGGAATCAATGCTTCGTTGTGAGAGAGAAAATAAACGATATGTGGAAAAACGGAGTCATCACCTTTGACAAAAACTATGGGTCTGCCTCCGTCAACATGGTGTCATGTGGACAAACACCAAAATCACCAAAGAAGAAGATTACTACTTCCTTCAAGGTGATAAACTCAATCCAAGCATCCGAGGAACTGGTTCCTTACCCGACACCAGACGGACAACCCATATGGGTACATCCCGATCTCCTGGAAGATGAAAATTGGGAGGTCGTGAAAACAAAGTCTGCAGCTCAACAGCGAAGGCAGGCTAGGAAACATCTCCTCAAGACCAAACGGCAAGAGAAGACCCAACCAAAAAAAGAAGTCGAAGAAAAGGCAGAGGCTTCCTCTACCGCTTCACTGGAGGCAACAAAAACATCCGTTCCAGAGACTTCAAAGGGGGTAAAAAAATTCACTCTCAGTGATTTCATGCCGCCTCAATTCAAAGAAGCCACGCAGGAGGCATCATACTCTTGCAATTCGGTAGTTGGATTCTCCATTGATGGATACGAGTCCAACGACACCGATGATGGATTCAAATCCAACTACACCGACCAGTGGGAGGAGTCCCTTCAAACAGGAGAATATCTCTCCGATGAAGAATGGGTTCTTGAGACTCATCTTATGCCAGTAATCTGGTATAACCCCCTACAGCCGCAAGGATCCTAGTCTGATGATGAAGAAGACCAAGAGGCTGTGCAAGAGAATGCTGTTGAACCAGCACCCGTCATTGCTCCAGTGGAAATCAACTATGATGAGCCACAAAGAATTGATGAATAAGAAGATTTGGCTCCTATGCCTGATCTTGAAGAATATGCAAGGATCTTGCAGCGTCTCGCTCTAGAACAAGAGCAAGACCGCGTCAACGAGCCTCCTCGCAATCCAGAGCCGGAAGTCCCCGAAGACCATCAGGTACATCCTCCCTTAACTCCTGAAAATGGAGAAAATTGCTGGATAGACGATCCTCTTACATCCGAGGATGAGTCTGACTCCGATCAGGCAACGTCTCCTGTCAGAGCTTCCTGTAATGTGATAATTGAAATTTATAACTCTTCCGAAGCGTCGTCTGACGAGATCACTTACACTCCGGCGACTCCTACCAATGTATATTCTGGAGCCACCTCATCTTATGTGACTTTCACTGAGACGACACCATCTCAGGTTTCTTCTCCTGAGACTGTGACTTCAAAGTTCACACCCTTCCTGACTGAAGAATTCCCAGCTATTGATGCTTGGGATGATGAATTGGTCAACGAAGAAGAAAGGTTGCTGGATGCTGTTCAGGACTTGTTCCCGGAAAATGCTCCATGCAACACAATCACTGAGGATGGAAACTCTGCTGCAGATACGTCCTCAGTAAATGAAAAATGACAGCCTCTTAACATGAAGACAATCTTCCAAATGAAGACCCTTCTCATGAAGCTCTCGAAGTTAGTAGAGGCACCCGCTCTCGCCGGGACTACCACAAAAATTACAACCAATCTTCCTTTACATATGTAAATCCTTCGGGAAAAGATGTTGTAAGCGCCCCTAGTGGCAACAATGATGAACATCCAAGCCCTAAGGAGGCTTTCAAGTATGACTTGATTGAACACTTCAAGCACATACCTGCACGTCTGCACATCATAGGACCTCCTTTTGGTCTTTGTCCTCTAAAAACCTGAGGTTATAGCCAAGCCAAGCGAATCAATAGCATCATCTGTTCTCATCTACATGGATGATGGCGAAGTCCACACATGGCTTGCGACCGTCAATCTGAACGGGTCCCCCACAATCTCCTAAGAAGTTAGATCCTCTTTTTCTTGCTTTTCATTGTAGTTTGTATTTTTTCAAAAGAGACAAAAATCACAACTCTTGTCTTTCATTATTGATAAGAATTGTAAATCGGCTATAAACGCCAAAATCGGCTATAAATGCCAAAATCGGCTATAAATGCCAAAAAAATCGCCTTTCACGGCAAATCAAGAAAATGTCTCTTTTCTTAAATATATGTGCAATGGAAAACTTGAAAGAAGTTGATTTCCTTTTTACTTGCGAAGGTTGATCTCCGGATCACCACTTGCAATTCCAAGTAAAATAGAAAATCTGGCACACCCACATAAAAAAAATGTTGATGCACGCCTCTGCCCCCGGTTACGAAAGGGTCGTACCCAATGGACTCCCACGTCCGCCGACCTCGGTAGAACCCAGGGAGGAGCGCGGTCCATCAAATGGCGCATGCCCTAAAGATAAATTTCCGCTCCCTATACCAGAGGTAATGATTGACAATACCTGTGGATTCGAGCGAATGACATTCATGGATGGTTTCTCTGGCTACAATCAGATAAAGATGCATCCTGAATATGAAAAACATACATCCTTTCGGACCCTATTTGGCGTGTATTGCTACACTGTCATGCCATTTGGTCTGAAAAATGCTGGTGCCACATATCGGAGGGCTATCATGAAAATATTCCAAGATATGCAGCACAAGAAGGTTGAATGTTACGTTGATGACCTCGCCGTCAAAAGCAAACGAAAAGAAGATCATCTCGAAAACCTTCGAGAAGTCTTCATTCGACTTCGCAAACACAAACTGCAAATGAATCCTTTGAAATGCTTCTTCGGCGTCTCCTCGGGTAAGTTCCTCGGATTCTTAGTTCGGAAAGCTGGAATAGAGCTTGACCCCATAAAAGTCAAAGCCATTCTAGAAATGCCCTCTCCAAGAACCTTGAGAGAACTCAAAGGGCTTCAAGTGCAAAAAGGTGCAGCAGATAATACAACATGAATACCAATTAGTTAAGTTCTCATATCTTTTCCTGAGCAGAAATGATTTGTTGCCATTCCTATTCATCTGTCTATCAATTCGACCACCTAGCAAGATGCTAAGATTTTGATGTGTCATGAACACCGAGGGATGGCAGCTTTACATCAAATTATAGCAACAGCCATCAACAATTTAATTTGGAGCGGTCTTGTTACAAATTTCCAGCAATTAAAATACATCTCTGCTATAAAAACATAATTTAAAAAACCATAGGCTAATTAGAACATGAAAAACAACAAGATCAAAACAACTAATATAAAATAAGATAAATCAAAATAAAGTATCCTAAATTAAATCCTAATTACCAAAATAATTTATTTGGTTGGTAGTTGAAACCAATAAAATGTATGATGAATTTCTAAGCAGGGAGTCCCCATCTGTAGGGTGCTTTGACTGTTTAATCTTGTAACAAACTTATGATTAAACTTACAAGTACGTTTGAATCTTTAGTTTACATTTTAAATTAAATAGCCATCTTGATTATGGACCTGCAAGGGCCTGAAGGACCCACTCGTACATTGCCACCGACTCGCCAAGCCCAAGGCATACGAGAGCTATTCCAACTTTAGACACCGTACTCTGTATTGTATGCAGGGTTTTTCCTTGTTTTCCTCGAAGTGGTTCGATTTTTTTTCTTATTTGTCACACACTTTTCAAACCAATGGGCAATGGGCAGGTTCCCATCCTACCGGTGTGTTAAACCATTGACAGGTTCGAAGCATCTGGAGACCGAGATAGAGTGACGACAAAGGAGTGTGTTGTCTACATCATGACTGTCATTAAAAATAGGTCAAAACATCACCACTTTTTCATTCTGTGGAGTCATTGATGGTAATTATTACTGTTTTTATTTTGGATAGCTTCGAGGGCCGGGATTTTGGTCGGTGCTGAAGCGTAAAAAGGACAAGACTTACTGCATCGAATGAATGAATGAATTTAGTTCACCCACCCTATTTCATATATAAACCCACCCTATATACCCCTAGAGGTAATTCATGCGTGTACTCTCTTGAGTTCCCCAAGTTCCTGGCTGTCGTGTCCACATCAACACCGTACTTGCTGGTGTGTGTATTTAATCGTGACTGATATGATGTGGGTTGACCGAGCAAAAGTTACAAGTTGATTGGATGGTACGTGGCTTTTTTTTATTACAATGTGGGGCCACTATAATTTTTTTGAAGGTCCTTTCTAGTTTGACACGTGTAGTGTCAGCTCTTTCTAGGTTTGACACGTGTAGTGTCAGCTCTTGATAGAAGTGTTCATCGTAGCTCGAGCCTCAAGAGTTTAGGGCCCGTTTCTTTACTAAAATTCATAGAATTCATGTCTGGTGGTTGTCTGGGAATTTCAAATCCTGATATTTGAAATGCTACCAAATTCTGGAATTCCAAATTCGTTGTTTCATTCATGGCCTGAATTCCTACCTGAGCTCCAAATCCTATTTATGTGACAAGTGAGATTTCCAAATCCTACTTGTTAAAGTGGTTTTTCAAATGCTGGGTTTTTTGGAATTTCAAATGCTTGGAATTTCAAATGCCCAGGAATTCTGTGGGAATTCTGGTAATGAAACACAGAATTCCTGACAGGAATTTTGAATTCCCAGACAGTCTGAATTCCTGTCAGGAATTCTAGTAAGTGAACAGGCCCTAAGACAAATCATATTGGATTTCGGATCATCTGCTGCTTTAGTTGATTTTGAAGCAGCCAGCAGCCCTGCACGTTTGGTAATTTAAGGCTATTGGGGCTTTATAATGGCGTTGAGTGAAGTATAAAGTATTTTAAATAAATAATAAAATAAAGTGAATTATTATAGTATTTTATTTTTAGTTATTTATTATGAGTTTTTTTTTTTTTTTTTGTATTGATTGTAGAGTTTTTTTTTTATCTTTTAATGGATAAATGAAGTTATTTTTTTTACTTATTTTAAAAAGTATGGTAGTAATTTTGAATTAAAGTACTTTTTATGAGATTTTTTTTTAAGAAATAGGGGCTTTACCTTACTTGATTCTATTAGTAGAGTTGTCAAACAATCCCATGTCACGGTTAAAAGTGAAAGTGAAGTAGAGCCTCTATTTAAAAATAGAGGAATTTACGACGCAGGTTCCGTTGGACTCCATACCGCTCTTGAGGTCCCAAACACACCGTATTTATGGATAAGGTCCTCAATGTGCTTTTATATATATATATATATTTTTTGTCGTTTAACAAATGGTCGATATCAACCATCTTGTGGCTCAAGGCCTAACTCATATGTCACTCCAAAACTAGTGGAGTCCATTTTCTCTGTCACGGACTCTTTGTTAGTTACATCGTCCTTTCGAAGGTTTCTCATTCAATGGTCAAGATTATCCGATCTTATTCATCCGATCTACAAAATCTTTGGGGTATCCATTGTGATAGAGAGTGGCCCACCTCATCAACAGTTTGATATACCGATGAGCAACATTTTGCAGATCGATGATAGACCGTATCTTTGAGCTTCAAAGGGCTTTGGATGTCAATTATTACATTTTTTCACCAACAAATAAACAAAAGCTGCATTGATCTAATTTGACTTGATTAATTTAAAATCTTCAATCAACCACCTTTACTGCCAGTCAAGTCAAATATCAATTTTTGTTGGGTTGATTCTGTTTAGCATTTTTTTTTTTGTAATAGTATGAAAATTTATTAAATCTAGACTAGTTTAGATAAAATTGAAGATGTTAATCTTGAAAATCTCTTAAACTTGCTCGCACTGGACATTATTATCATTGCGATGCTTATAGAAGTCAACTCTATCCAAGGGGAGCATTACCATTTCTAATGGGTTCCATCCAAAAGAGAGTCCGAGTACCATTGAACCAGCAGGAAGAAGAAAGAGAACTAAAATTTTAACCTCTTCCCTGCCATTAATATTTTTATTGTCTGTTTTTATTCAATGAATGACTTTTTATGGGAAAGCATCCCTTTGCTGCAAAGTTTTTATGTGGTGGGCCTAGAAAAGAAAGTCTCGCATTAGTACAGTACCAATTTGTAATTTCTGTGAATCGTACACCAATAGAATTTTAGGGATGAACAAGAGAATTTATCATCAAGGAATCCCCAATATTTTGGGTAAGCCGATGAGAAAACACTCCAATTAGAGTTGACCCACAGTCCAATTAATCATATACATCTTTTTGATAATGTGAGTGCTAGGTATTAAACGTGAATAGTTTGAAGGTGGGCCCCATTCCAATTGGACTGTAATTGGTTTTACTACCACCTCATTTTGAGCTGCTTGAATTTAAAGTTGGGCCAGGGTTCATCCATGTACATCAAAAGGGGATCGACGATTAGGACCAACGTAAATGATGGATGTATAATGTATTGCATTGAATTTTCAGGTGGCTGAGGAGGTGTTCAAAGCAGGTGGAAGAATCGTGAGCGTAGGCAGGTATCTGTCAA